>VZRO01003464.1:583155-1001963 GCA_013397915.1 Daphoenositta chrysoptera
TTTTTTTGCAGACGGGACACAAACAGGTTCTGTTCACACCCCACGGCCCGGATCCTACTTCAAATCACACTTCGTGCAATTCTGCCTGATGCTATTCTGAGACTGCCCACAATGCCTGCTGATTTTCAGTCTCTAAAGAATGAATAATTGGGAATGGGAGAACCTAGATCTATAAATGCCAGAAGGGTATAAATTGCTCTACGTATGTAAGTAGAGGAAGTAGCTATAAAAATAAGCAATAAACAACAGAGGTAGGCAATACTGAATATGAATTTTCTACTAATTTCTGTCAGTGTTTGAAAATTGGACAGTAAGTCATTCAAGAAACCTTCTACTACCACACTACCTCCTTTTGCTTTCTGCATTACTTTTTTCAAACTTACATTAGGAAACAGCTAATCATAATTTCTCACTGGTGTTTTTTCTCTAAGGAAAACCTTCACTGTTTGCAGCAGTTAGCATAGAATTCTTTTAGTCCTCTGGAGATTTGCACTCATTTCCCCAGCAAAACCTTGTGCTGTCAATATTGCCCCTTGGTTCTTTACAAAACTGTGCCTAGAATGTTCCTATTTGTTTATAGTGGAGATTTGATTATCTTGTAATTTCCTAACATAGCCTTCTGTTAGGAATAAATCTAGGTTATATTGGCTCTATTTCTTATGATTTTGTGGATAATGTCTCCCCTACAGTCTAGGAAAACAAAGCAAAACACAATTCATCTTTTCCTTGCAATTCTGTGAAATATTTCAGCCACTTTAATTTCTGCCATATTTTTAATCTTTTGCTTGTATTTTAATTATTTCTTTTCTGAAATTAGTACCTGCACTATGTAAATTGTGATAAAGAAAAGACAGATACTGGACTTATTTCAGTTCTATTTGAGCCCAGCCAGTGATTTTTTTTTTTTTAAACTCATTATAACTGCATAATCCTTTATTTGCTGTAGAATTTTTTGGTGAAAATAGATGAGGAAATTTGGAACAACCACTTCAGATAAATCTTCAAGCTACTTAAGGAAAGGTATAGTATGAGAAACAAATAAAAAGAAAATTAATTCATATATTTGTAGATACTAAAACATATTACTGCTTCAATTCTAATATATTCCTTGGCACATCCACTGCCTTTTCCCATATTTATATATAAAAATGTTGCTAAGATGGTTTTCCTTAAAAAAATAACAAAACTACTCCTTAATTTTTTGAAATATCTACATTCAGGGAAAAAAAATCCACTAATCTACCTTCAGTGCTGACTGAAATGCAGCCCTGCTCGCTCTGCTTTGAACATAAAGCATGCTCATTATGGTGTAACCAGTTTTCAAATAGCTTTATCTTATAATATCCTTTGAATGAAATGCACTAGTTCTTCTTCAGAAAAATGTTTCACTATCTGATTATAGATCTTGCTGCTTCAGGGGACAAATTGAGAGGTTCACCTCCCCTCTACAGCTCCACCACAGAGACTAGGCAACATTTCGTGTCTTACTGTTCCATATGCAAGCCACTCAAATGAGGGCTACATTGCCACCTCGATGTTAAAAAGAAGTTTTCTGTCTAGTCCTCTTGCACGATGAAAATAATGTGATCTTGTCAGTTTAGTCTCTGCCCTTGTGAAAATTTGTACTCACATTTAGCCTGCTAAGCAGGTGTAAAACACCTGATGGGGTGTATACCTACCTCTCCAGGCAGCTGGTGAGCCCAGCTCTGTGTGCAACAACCCACAGGGAGTCCGGAGCCCTTTTCCAACCCCAAACAGAAACAAGTTTAATTCCAGGGCTTAGATCAGACATTTAGATCAGTGAACAAGGGATCAGTGGGAGCAGAGCAAGGACAAGAGGCCTTGAGCATTCACCAGCATCTCTTGGTGATGCAGTTCTTGCGGTGTGGCCACGTGCTGGGGTGCAGTAGCGGAGGTCAGTCACCGTCTTTCTGAATACTGGTACTGTCACAGCTGCAACAAGGCAAGACTCGAGTAGCCTAGGCAGAAACAGAGATGTTGTCCTTTCCACTTCTCACCTAGATGAGGTGACAGCATGTTCCCTAGATGCTACAGATCCTATCTATTTCTGTCCGGGGAACTGTTTCCAACTTAAGCCATGTGTAGTGCTTGGATCACTGCAGAGCCCAGCTTTCCTCTGTTGGTTAAGGAGCTGACAAAATGAGCTAAACACATCAGTGCAATACAAATAGTCAGGATCACTCCTGTTCCTTTTTCTGCTCCGTGACTCCAGAGGACGATGTGATTTTAAGAGAATAAACTGCAAGTAAAGGAGCACATATTTTATTTTTGTGTAATCAAAATAGATTTATAACACTGTTTGAAATGATCTATTTAAAACTTCCTTCCTAATACACACCAAAAGCTAGAAGACATTTGCTTACACAAATCCATTACATCAGAGGAATTGTATCTGTTTGATGGGTGCAGAATACCATCTTTTGGTTGTTCAGTATCTTAGTGAAATAAACTGGATGAAAATGCATGGGGTTTTTCCTCCCTTTTTTCTTTAAAGCCAAACCATTTAAAAATTGGAATAAATTCTTGGTAACTTGGATCTTAGAGGCAGTCATGTCTTAGTAAACTGTTATGACCTTGGAGAAAGTTCAGTGAAACCACAAGGAGTCAGACTATTCATTCTGTTTCAGTTCCCAGAAAAACACCGTCCAAATATCCCTGCACTAAATAAATTAAAGAAATAAATATTGAACAGAAGGCAAAACTTGAACTAACCAAAAGTTAAGCATAGAGCTTACCCCATGAAAATAAGTACCAACTCTTGTTTATTGAACCTGAATCAAATACGGACTTCTTTTGTATGTTTCATGCCAAGAATAAAATAGGATGCTCTCTGCCCCAGGGTCCCATAGGCAAAGTGCCACTGAAATACTTTTGTTCACAAAAAAAGGGACAGTCTGGTCCAAACTCTGAATACATGATGAAAAGAAGCTCTTAAAAAAAAAAAAGAATATACAGAGAACAGACATTAAGCTTAACTTCTCTTAAACAAGCACCAGAATGAAATGTTAGTAATTAAGGATGGAGACCAGTGGTTACATGTGATAAATTATTTGGCAGTTGTTATTTGCTTTAAAACATATTCCCTTTAGGGGGTATTTATTATTCCTGAAAGCTTATCTGGGAACAAGGGGAGACTTGAGTAAGAAGCTAGATGCAGCAAATGAAACAACTTGCTAAATGATTTACTACGTGAAACTTGTGTACAATTTTAAATATGTACAGTTGCATCAATTTTGCAAAGCAATTTCTCTGTGCAATTATTATTTTTTTTTTTAACTTTTACTTTCCATTCATGACTAAATAACTTTTAACTTCACCATTTCCATTTTTTAAAGCAGATTGCCACTACATAGAGAGGATGAATTTTTGAAAATTATGAAAAGAATGAAAAAAATCAGATTCATTTTTTGGGTACCTGTTAATGAAATTTGGCACGCTTCAGAGCTGAGTCAGCAAAGACACATGAAGCAGTTAACTCACATTCAGCTGCCAAAATGGTCCACCTATTGAGCAGATAGCTGGCATTCATAACTCACCAGAAGCATTTCTGTTTATGTAACTACAAATAGTATTCTACTGAAAAAGCATATCAAAGCTTGCCTTTTTATTGATATTGCAAAGAACATTTGCAGAACTTGGGAATGCAAAACATCTTCTAAAGCTCTGAGTAACTTCTTAGCAGACATAGTCCTACATTTTTCTCCTTCCCTGCAACAATCCCATAATTTTTGAGAAAATGGTATCACAGTGAGTGCTAAATCAGTCTTAATCATTCAAAGGGAAATGATTTACTTGTTATTACTTAACACACACAAAGGTTCAAACTAACCATTTCACTGCCTTCTTGACTGACAGCAGCCTTACTTGCACTCCTTCCATGATGGCTGGAGCAGAAGCCAGCTAAGCTAGTAGCTGGCTGAAGCAACTACAGTAATCCTAAAATTTAAAAAGGAGAACAAAGAAGGATGTAACTCCATCCTCTGTATTAAAAATAGATTAAAAAACATTTCTCCAGTGTTGAACTCCATTCAAGACATGGCATGGTTTTAATAGCAGAATAAAACCCAAACAGCTTTTAAATTATTTTACCATATCTGGGAATGCAGATTCTGCCTTAGTTCTCCTCTGAAACACATTAGTGACATCAACTTCCAAGCAAGCTCTCACAGGCTCTTAAGAGCCCGTGATTTCCTTCTTCATGTTTGCTTACCACAGAATGGTGACAACACAGATCACTAAATGTGCTTGCTTCTGTACATGTCTTTGAAATTTGAGTAACTGCTGGCTGTAGATTTTGGAGGACAAGACAGCCTACATTTTGTTTCTACAACAGGCATTTATTTCTTTACTGAATAACATTTTTACCATTTTCTCTCACCGTAAAATACGATTTAGTAACATGTCTGAACTCACATTCTCTAGGTCTATTAAGGCTTGTTTTCTACTTCTTACAAAACAAATATAAACCCCTAGAAATCTGAATTTGAAACCGTGTGAGTAATTTTGAACATTATCTTATTGACTGAAGTAAAAAGAATAATTTTCTACTCTCCTTCTTGAAGAAGAACAACAATGTAGCCAGGCTGGTTTTACAAACAAGGAAGCTGTTGGGAAGAATCAAATACCAAAACAGCTTTTACTTAAAGTAGTCCATTTATGGAAGAGATATTGTTTTTTGAGGAAAACTAATGAATTGTTGAAATGTCTACTTCTAGGTTTTATAGAATAAAAGAAAAATCTCTAAATCCCTGTGGTAAAATTGTTTGTAAAAAAGAGAAAGAAAAAAAAGGATCACTCAATAGGCTAGTGGCTAGGTACCTTTTTAACCTGCAGAGAATTTGGGTTCCAGTTCTTTCTCCACAAAATGTCTGGACATGAAATACTGATAAATACAGGAACCACAGATGTGAGGATTCCCTTTTTTTCTGGCTCAATTTAGTTGTTCTGTAGCTGAATGTGTACAGCTTTCTTTGAAGTCCCTTGAGAGGTTGTGTTTAAATCCAAAAATTACACTTGGCTCTGAGGGCAAGTTAACATTCTGTGTCCCCTTTGTTTGTCTTTTCTTCATGTTATTTTTTAAAAAGTGAAACAGCAAACCAAAAGGCTTTATAGCCATAATGTCAATAAAAGTGCTTTGGATGCAAGTTCCTTATACTCAGATATCTAATTGCCATATTATATGTCACATGATCATTTTTTATTGGTTTTCCTCTGAGTAGCAGAAAAATAAGAACAGCTGCTAATTATTTTTTCAATAGTGGAAATAACTCAACCTGCCTCTTTGTTGGTTAAACTAGATTCTCCCCCACCTACATTTATTTTTCACAAATATGCATAAAAAGGGGTACATGTCAAGTCAGATGTTATGACTATAAACCTATGTAAGAACATACCAAGTATATAGATTATATATTGTAAAGGATGCCACCTCTACAAAAGTGTAGGAAACCAGCAGTATTTTAGACCTCTCAATGTTCAGAAAAATAGGTAGCTTCTGTTTTTTCTCTGTGGTTTTCTCTCAGTTCCAAACAACGACCAACTTGCTGTGAAATGGGTAGTAACATACACACTGTGTAGTAACAGGATGTGACTATCCCACTAGCCTTAGGTGACCTTTTAAACTCCCACCTTGCACGTGTGTTCAGAAGAGGTTCTGAGGAGCTGAATCTCAAGGAGTGTTAAAAATGTCAGCAGTGGCCTTCTGGCACTTGGGTTCTAAGCCAGATGGACTTGAACTCACGTAGGAAATAGTGGGATGCTATTAGAAACCTTTTCTTAAAGAAGACAGAATCAGAGCTACAAGAAGTGGAGAGAGAAAAATGAGACAACAGGGTAAAGGGGAAAGAAAGCTAATGAAAAAGCAAAGCTGAAATAACCTTGAATCTCACAGCCTTAAAGAAAGTTAATATAGCCTTACATAAAGCAGCCTTTCGGACAAAAAGAAGGAAATTGGTGTTTCTGGTTATGTCTAAACTGCTGGTGTCATGATCACACGCATCATCCTGTGCTGTCATGTGAGTCCCAGTCATAAACATCTACTGGCTTCTGTGACACTTTTCCAATCAAAATAAGGAAAGTTTCTGCAGGCAGAAATGGCATTATATTGTACTATGGTTTGCTGCTGAGGGACCAAGAGGCCAGAGCATGTCATGACCTCACTCTTTAGCAAGTTTAGTCCTATTATAAATTATACACACGTGGAGAGATGAAATGTATTGCATATTCCTTTGCATTATTTACATGGTGGTAGTAGACAGCAACGTATCCCCCCACCTACAAAATCAAAAAGTTATGTACTGCAACAGTACCAGAGATATTAAAAGAAAAATAGATCCAAAGACTGATGATGTTGATTGAACTGGAAAACAGGCCTCAAAATGTAAAATCTTATTATCCTTATCACTAAGACTGGTTCAATGCTGTGAGTCATCATGACTCTAGAGCAATTCTTTTAACATTTCTGACAATGGTGTTTTCTCTCTGAAAGAGCAGAACAGGAGAAAATAAACTATTTTTAGTTTCTGACCTGAGAACATCTGGGACAAAGAGAAGGTGCATCTCATAGAGGCTCTTCTTCTATTTGTTCCCAGAAAGGCCTCAGTTGGAGGGCTCAGTCCTCTCTTAACATGGCAGTGGTTCCTTCCCTGACCAGCTATTCCTACAGGACTGTATGAAGCTCCTTTCAAGTGCTAGCATACCACTTCAAGAGGATAAAGACAGATCTCTTTATCTAAGGATGGAGAAAGTTTCATCTGTGATCTTTAGGACTTCCCAAAACATAAGTTTTTATAAACTTACCCATTAGAAAACCCTTTGTATGTTGATAGTTTAAACAACACACCAGGATTCCAATCATCAAAAGGCCAAGCTCAAAAAGGCTTAATCCTAACTCTTGCCCTGCTCCTAACAAAAACCAGCCAGTTCTGATCAGAGAATGATTCCTTGATTTCCCTCTTAATGCCTAATTTTGAGGGAGGGGAAGGAACCATTTGGCCAAAAGCACAGCAGAGAGACAAGAATGCAGCTGGAGGCAGAGACATGGGTGCAAGGGCTGTGGCAAATAAGACAGTTTGGCAGAGTGCTACAGTCAAACAGGTACACAAAACTCTAGCAAATACTCAAATAGTCCAAGTACTTTGGCCCTGTGAGCCCTGACAAACAAAACAGTCAAAACACATATCCACCCTCAGGAAAGAGTTAAGGAGCCCTCGGTTTAACAAGTGCCACTTTCACACTGGCAGAGGAATGTGAGATCCTGCCAGCCCGGCCCTGGGGGTGAGGATTGCTACTTGAGTTCCTGCTCCTTTAGCAGTCTGATCCCCAGCATTGCATCCTGCCTGGTGCCTCCGTAAAAACAGTGAGCTCCTTTCAGTGTACCACTGTTGCTAAATATTTAAGCTGTGATACACAGTGAGCTTGTTCCACCAATCGAACTGAAACAGACACTTGGCCCACAGAGCTAGAGGCTAGATGGCCATTTAAAGAAAAGTATGCATAATTAAATTCTGTCTCATTTTATGCCTTATCCTCCCTCTCCCCTTTTATCTCCAGCTACCATTAACAGGCTCCTTTTCATTCTCCCCTCCTTATCCTTTTTCCTTCTTTCCCTTTCATCCTTGTTTATGTCTTTTTCATTTTCCCCTACTTTAATTTTTTTTCTAAATCCTTTTGATCATCTGCCTCCTCAGCTCCCAAGTTCTTTACCCAGCTGTGTTCATGGGCTTTTCCATTTTATATCAGCTTCTCCCTCTCTTCTTTCTTACTACATTCCTACTTCTTCAAATGAATTAAACCTTACTCCAGCAAGCCCAGGACCTGATTTCAGCATTGTCTGGAACAAATGTTAGTCACTCTTCCCTAATGAGCAGATTTGGATGGAAACAAAGCATATGGCTAGGAGGAGCAGTGTGAAAATGGGGTGATAAAATCAGTGGTATGAAAATGAATTTAATTACATTATTCTTATCATTGTATCATCCAAATGCTCATTTGCTTTGACAATGGTTTCTGTTCAGCATGTGTGACATTTTAGCCGTATAGTTAATGCGTAGCATTGTCTCTCATTTGTTATTAAAAAGCAGTGAAAGGTTTGTCTAAATGAAATCAGATCTTCATTTTAACAGCAGGAATATAATCTTTGGAGAAAATGATCTTGCCAAGAGTATCTGTGCAGGTCATGTATACAAATATCTGTTTTAATTATTCCCATATAAATATGCTTGCTTTCTGTAGCTGTACATAAACACATACACCTAGCAGGTAGACAGGAATATGGGTAAGTAATCCAGTTACAAATTAACCTCATTATCCGTTAAACTGGTGCAAATAGAGTAATCTGTTCACTTGCACATGCTTTCAGGCAAAGGGCCTCTGCTTTGAGTTCTCTCATAGTTTCCCATGCTCCGAGTTTGAAACTAACACTCTTGAACTAAAGATTTTTTTGTCTAGCAGTCTAGTATCCTTTTTTTCTAATTAAAAAAAAAAAAAGTGATAGTCTTCCAGTCTTCTTTACTGCAGCATCTGCACATTCCCAAGCCCTCCAGTCATGCACTGTGAGAGTGATTTGCAGATCAAATTTATACCCTTCAAACTCCATGTGCCAGAAAAATCTGGAATTCAAGTTCAGAAAAGGAATGCCTTTGAGTTTATCTTGTGAGATTCTCTGAAATCTACAGGTGCTTTGGCACTCTTCTTCCTAATCTAAACTGATCTCTCCTCTAAATCTGGCGATTTGTTGTTTGGGGTTTTTTTGAGATTTTTTTGTTTTTTGTTTTTTGGTTTTTTTTGCAACTGAGGCTGGTAAGTCCCCTCTTTCCTTCCTGAGCTCTTCTTATGCAACAATGTCCTACTCTCTTCTTCACAGTACCACATTGACCTCTCTCTGTTCAGTGATGATGAAAACATCACCATTCATACCTATCAATACCTACATTCAATCTATCCTTTTTCCACTTAAATCTGTCCAGAACTGGTCCTTGAGGATGAACCAGAAGTCCTGTGTCAAGTGAAGTTATTAGTCAGAACTGGTGTTCTTAATACTTACACATTTGCCCTGAGAAGTATTAAATGTATTTTTTAAACAAGTCAGCTACTAAGGATGACATAACACAAACTCAGAGAATACCCTCAGCATATAGTACAAAGTAGACCTCTTAAACTGCTAAAGTTACAGCTCACTTCATTGCAACCTTGAAAAAACCATTTTCCCACAACGTGAAGCATTTGAAAACATTCTGACATTCTACGCATTAAAACTTCTCTTTTAATATTGTATCAGTCTTCTGCAAACTCTTATATTTATGTATGAGTAATATCCATAACATTAATTTCTTGAGGTTTTAAAAATGGTTAACATTTTATAGACTGTAATTAATTATAAAACAAATAGTACATATATATTACACATGAAAGGTCATCTTTATGATAGCACTGACATTTCTTTTCACTTGGAACAGAATGAAATGAAAGCCACTGATATATTTTCTGATTTCTTCCACCTAAAGAACTCAGTGAATTCAAAAATATGTCATCAGTTGAGATCAGCAATCACATAACATACACATACATAATGAGGGCTTTTTGCATCTTTCATTGTGTCTCATAGACTGCTCTCCTCCACTAATATTTCTCAAATGGGCTGGATAGAAAGAACCATGAGGTGTAAGTAGAGCGTTCTTACTCCAAACGGTTTTTTTGTGTTAGCTCCTGGTAAGTTCCACTTTTCTGTGTCAGTCCTGATTGTTTTATAATTTTCTGAGTCCCTTTATTCTGGGTCTCCAATTCCTCTACCCCTTCATTACATCCCACTTCATTAGTGCTTCTGTTACATGCTGTTTTGTTTCTTAACTGCGCCTTTCCTTTCCTTGTTTCTTTGCTACCCTTCCACTCCTTTCCTTCCCCTGACTTTCATGTTTTTCCTAGAGTTTCTGCTTTGAAACTGAATCACAGAGGAGAATTAAGAAAAACGGGAAAAACTGTTCTCGAGGGCCTCAGAAGCAGCCCAGAAAGGTTTGCTTCTCAGTAAAACCTAAAATGTTCAGTGACTATGAGAGACATTTTCACTTATATTTATCTAAGACCGACACAGCTAATACAGCTGGTGTTCTACTATTAGTGAAGAAAGTCTTGCAGCCAAGTGAGCTGCTACAGATTAAAGAAGCTGCAGCACATTTATGTCAAAATGATATTTATATAAGTCAAAATATAAGTTATGGTGGCTGAAGATTTAAGCATTGGTTTTGGAGAAAATAACCTTAAGTGGGCAAAAATACTGCTAAGTTATGAGAGGAGGAACTATAATTCTTGGAAATTCTTAATTCTTTCTTTTTTGTGATGTACAAAGTGACACCTTTCTAACTTAATCGTGCCAGGCACTATGAGCTTTACAAATATGTGACACTGTTTACATTATCTTCTTGTACAATCACTATTTTTAAAATTAGCAGAAATAATGACTTACCATGGAAGTTAGACTATTTTAATCATCTTTATGACTTCATTGTCTCCCATCTCCTCTCAGATTCCATTTCTAAATCAGAATTATTATTTTACCAGTGCACTTAGTGACAGTTAGCAGAGCCAAACACACAAAGTTCAAAACTGGACCTAGAAAAAGGCATGAACAAAACAGGTTATTTCCTTTTGGTGTCTTTAACATCTACCTCTGAGCTATCTTGTAAGAGCATCTTCAGACACAGTCCTAAGGCCAAATGCACCGTAAAGACCACCCGTGCTGAATAACTTCACAAAAATTTTCAGACTGTTATTCCCCAAACTGGTGACAGAATAATGCAAAAAGCTTCCAGATCATCCCAGCTAACAGAGAGCATAAGCCATAGCAGGAATACTGCCCAGTCTGCACGGATCCAAGTCTCCCCAGACATCCTCCTTGGGTCCAGGTTTACACAAGCTGTCTTTGTATCATTACACAAAGCCACCAGCTGTGTCAGTCCTACCAGGAAGACGCCCTGCTCTTTGTCAAACTAGATGTCCATGGTTTGGGGGATGGCCTTAGGACAGAGCCGTGCCTTATAGTGTGCATAACTGGACAGTCTATTGCTCCGTATTCACATCTTGACATTGTACAAACATTGCACGCTGGTTATCTACTTTGGGCAGCCTGTTAGTCACCAAAATGTGGTAGCTGCCATGAGTCATGATGGTGAACTCGCAGGGCTCAGGAGCTTCGTGTGTTCTCCGTACGAAGGGAACACACAGGCCTCACTCTGGCATTTCACCATCACTTTTGCCTCGTTCTGCACACCTGCATATCAAAATCAATATGGACAACGGGGAGCTGTCACAAGGATTGGATGATGCTCAGCATCATGAAGTGCAGCCTAAGTGCTGAGGGAGCTGCACTGCTGCTACTGGCTTCACTGGGAGCAGGACTGCTCAAATAGGAACAGCATTACTGGTGAAAACATTAAAGCAGACAAATCAGGCATAGGCTTGTTCTTCTACTACTGTGATCATGAAAATAAAAAGTATTTTTATTTTTCCTTTTGGCTTTTTCCCCAGTTACTCTGTTCCAGAAGCTGTGTATCCCTGGTTTTAAAGGCATTTCAGAGATGTTAAACTGTTTTTTCCAGGAACAGAAGCAGTTACTTCCCATTATAATATGGATTGTTCCAAAGCATTTGGTGCTCAGAAGGAAGGGACTCTAATCTAGGAAACTTTTAGGTCGTATCTGCAATGCTTGTGACCACAAAGGTTATTTTACTTTATTCATTCAATTATATTCTGAAGAGCTCTGTCAATTCATTGTTTGCACCTGAAGCTTTGAACTTGGCAGAGGTAAAGCCCTGATGGTACAGAAGTGTTTTAATCTAGGTGTCTTACAACTTTTTCGTGCCTGATCTTTAGTAGAAGTCTTTTAATATCTTTCTGTTTGTACTGTAAACAAAATAAGGATTTTTGAAGAAAAGTTGCCCCTGACTTAGAATCTGTCTGATTGGTTCCTCAACATGAGAAAATTTTCCTCAGCAATGCTCACATCTGATCACTGCATGGGAGAAGGGAGAGAACAACATTTTCTTATTTGACAGAGAGTCACCTTTTTGAGAGCTTTAAGTCCTTCAAATGTGGCTCGACTTTTTTTCATATTGGTAGTGGTTTTGCCCTAAACCACACCTGTAATTCCCATTAGTAGTGGTGTGAGGGTAAAAAAACCCCAGGTCTTCCACAGTGCAGCTTTCCTGTGCAAACAATTGCCATTAACTTTAATCTAAGTTCTGCACATGAAGCAACAGCAGTATCAGCACTCATTTTGAAAAACAGAGTAATATGTAAAGATTCACCACATCTGCAAAGCCTTCCCGAGTTTTATCATGCTTTTATTTTGGCACTCACTCTTCGCATCAGAATGGTTATTTAAACTTGTGAGAGGAATCCATTTCAGCATTATGTTTTAGCACATACATTTGTATCCATCATAATTCTTAATTTAGACTTAATAAAATAATTTAACAGTATAATGTAAAATATTAAGTAATTGAGTTTTTAGGACAACAGTGCACAAAGCAGGGGAATCAATAGCATCCATGGACACAGCAAATTTCAAATTATCATTCCCAATGCTTTTGACAAATCAATGGGTAGTTGATTTCCTACTAACTTTATTATGTGTAAAATGCTAAAAAATTTCACTGCATGTAAATAAAGTCGTTCTTTGGCTGAGTACATTTCTGCTCTTATTCTCTCCTGCGTTTGCTCCCCTCTTTGTCTCCTCAGAGCCACACTATTTAAATAAGCTCCCATTATTTTCAGTGGAATGATTTGCTAAAGGGAAATATTTGTGTCCCTTCACTGGACATCTGCTGTTGGTATGAAAGCAATCAAGAGGAAAAAATGATGGTATGAAGCACATTTAACTTTCACGCCTCTTCATCATTCTGCACAAGCGAACACCAACAAGAATTCGATCATAAGTATATAAAAATATATTCCTCCCCTTTCTAAAAAAGCAGATATCAAAAAGGAAAATAAATAATAAGAAAAAAATTACTAAACAAGAATAGATTTTACATGTGAACCTTTCAAATTTTTAGTACCTCTCCTGAAACACTGTCACTATTAAAAATAAAGAACTCATTCAAATACTTTCAAATATGAACTAAATTCTACAAATGACTAAGACAAACTGCATAATTTAGAGATGCCATCATTATAACATATAATTTACTTATCAACAACTTTTTAACATATTAGTGTACAAACCTGCACTCAGCACAGGTGGTGGTGTGAGAGGTGGTACTTACATCTATGCTCATATGCTGCCTCTGATGGATTCTGCATCACTGACCACTGGGCCTGCCTGCTCAGAATTGCCTCTGATGAGATGGTATTGCAGTGTTTTGCAGCAGTATAAATTGTTGTTCAAGTAGACTTCATGGGAAGGGTTGTTTTTTTTTTTTGTTTGAAAGACAAGATATAAGGTTCATGTCCTTCCAGTCAACTACAACTGTAGGAAAAGAAAAGAATCTTAACTTTATGTTCCAAAAGGACCCAGTTTAATAACGTCTCATGCATCTCATTTGACAATTGCATCAAAGTAATAGCAGGAAGTTGTCTAGAGATGCTGCTGACAACATGAATGCTACATTGCTAAATCAGGGTTAGTAATAAAGAGGCTGAAGGAATGATAATTCCATCCATCAATGACTGTTTTTAAGACCCACAAAGAGAACCAAAGAGGCTGCATATTTCACTTCTTCTGTTTCACAAACTCCTAATTAGCTGTAAATGAACTTTTGGGAAAACTTAATCTTATGCCAAGGCACAGATCCTATTATCTGATGCTAATTTAGAGCTGTTGAAGAAAAATGAGAAAAACATATATGAGTGAACAAACTCAATAGAAGTTCACAGGCAGAAAGAAAACTAACCTTATATTGAATGTGGCTTTTCAGTTGGCTTTTGCTTCTGTGCATTTTTGGTGGAATGAACCCAAGATGTCAGAAATATGTTTTCCCAACTGGAAAAACCATCTGAAGGGCCCTCGCAGATATGATCAGTCAATATTAGCACTGATGGCATCAGACATTGCTATTTCAGTTGTCTGCTTCAGATCTTTGCCTTTTATGAAGACGTCTGAAACCCAAACTTTTGCCAAGCATTTCTAGGGATTACTCCTAAAGGGAATGTTCTATCTGATGAGAAGCCTGCAGAGAAACCCCCTCTAGAAAATGGTTTATCTATGGAGAGGGATGGACTAGAATATTTTTAGCAGAAAAAATAAAATGCTATAGCTCTGCTGGTAAAACTCAGTGTGTGTTCTTTCTATTATGTAATAGGCACTAATTTATTTTGGAACAATTACTCTGTCTTGGAAGACTGAGAAGTTAACTTACTTCACAGTGCTCATCTAAATTTCGATTCTTCTGGTTTCACTCCTTGACACGGTTGATTATAGAAGCACTGAATAGAAAGAATAGCAACTTGAAGTTCAAATGAGCAGGGAGAGGTGGAACAGCACGGAACTTTGAAGACAATGAAATTAAGCCTAAATTTGTAATAGAAAAGGATGTTAACCCAGATGAATGACAAGATCAAAGCAACGAGTGACAAAGATGATATTACAGTCGGTATTTGTACAGACTTTGAAGACTGAATATATGAATATTTGCAAGTATTTGCATTTGATCAATTGTGTTTCTGCTTCTTTCTGCTCCTGACCAATCCTATTCAACCTCACACAAATCTGAAGGTTGTACACTCTTGGTAGGCGTTTGTTTAACAGTGTTAGGTACTTGGACTATTTTGCCCTCACCTCCTGTATGTATCTGCTGATAATGTGGACAGAGACACAGCTAAGGACACGCACATTTTGGGAGAAGCTAAGAACAAGTAGTAAAAGAAAAACAGTGGAGATGCTTTTCTTTACAAGGTACAGGAAGCTAGAACAATTATTAGAAGCTATGTAACACATTTGAAGATGCAAAGGCAAAAAGTGAGATGATTTTGAGTGCAGTAATGACTCTGATCAACCTAATTTGGAACTTCCTCCCATACCCTCTGCTCATTTGCCCCAGAAGCAACATTTCAACTCACCCTGAGGCCTTCAGTCTCTGCTGGAGCTCTGGTGTAGGAGCCTGGTCTCCATGGGGCTGGTCACAGACCCTGATGACCCAGATCCCAGTCTGTGGGTTCATTTCTGGGCTTGATCTTGGACCTGTCTTATCACAGTGGACCTGGCTTCCCATCCCTTACAGAGTAGCTGGCCCTCTCTGATCCCTGACAGCTGAAATTTGAGAAGGCCTGATTCTCACATACATTATACAGACTGATATATTTCTAAGAGTAGAGTTAAAAGCCACAATGGCTTTAAGTCTTTGTAGATTGTTAAACAGAAGTTTTCTAACAAAATGCTGACAATCAGAAGGTGAGACATAATTTGGCTTGCAGACATAAAAATATATCAAACACAATGTGGTATGAGGTGCATGTTCTTCCTTGTCTGTACAAATCACATGAGTGGCAGAAGGAGACTTTGTGGATCAGGGCACTAAAAACTTTGCTTCCAGCGGAAGAGACAGCATTGTACATAGCATTAAAATGTTACAAGTTTACAAGCTTCTACCTGTCTAGGCTACACTCTCTCTTACCTACCTTATTATAACAATTATGAAATAGATATTCTTCCACAATTCAGTTAATTGTTTTTGGGCTTGAACTAGCAGTAACCATCTCTGTACAGTGTGATCTGTTGCTCTTTGCTTCCTTCCTGACATTCAGATCCTAAAGTTACCCCACTGTTTTACTTGGACACCTCAACCCTTTTTCTCACTCCTATTCAACAATTTCTGATTAAAGATTATTCTTTCTAATATTTTAAATACTTTTCAAAGATCTGGTAGTGTTTTCTCTCTCAAGTCCCAATTATGGTTTAATATCAAAGCCACAAGTGGCCATGTAGAATTTCCTCAGCTATTACAAAAAATGTTGGTTTTTAGGAGCTGGAAACAAAGAGGACTTTGGTTTTTATTACCACCAAACTTCAGAGTAATCAAGTGAATAAGATGTCCTTGGGAAAAAATGGATAATTATTGTTGCTTGCATAAGTTATTAGTAATAAGAAAAAAGAAAGAAAAAAGCAGGCAGTCATATTACACATGGCAGTATCTGATAGGGAGCAGTCACAGCTGTGATTAGTGCATCTCAGTGCCAAATGAATGATCAGGGATCGGTTCTAGTGCCAGCACACCACAGCAGCAATAAGCAGGAGAGATGATGAGCCACTACTGAAGATGGAACATTTTGTATGCAGCAACTTTTGCAGCTGGTTTAGATTGACCTTAGATTCCAAGTAGTTCTTTGCTGTTCCTTGGAGGCAGGGAAATACAAGGTATGGGGTGGATGTGGTCTTTTAAGGACACTACTAGAACCTCACCCTACCCCTCAACAAAAGGCACACAGAGGCTTTTTTGAATAAACACTGGAAGATTTACATTTATCACTGAAATAGCTCTTCAGTAACAAATGAAACCATTATAGCATCTACAGATACAGACATATTAAATATTATGAAACAGAATATAATTGAGTATAATGCAATCAATAAATCCTGGCACATAGATAATCACACATATTTTTCTTTTTGTAGCTTTTGACAAAAATCAGCAGTGAAAAGGTAAAGAGCATCAGTAAAAATCTGGGTGAGAAGATAAAGCTACCTAAAGATAAGTGAGTATTATCTGCTCTGTATTTAAGAAAAGCCCTAAATGGAAAAAGAAGAAATTTTTGGCATATTTTTCCTTGACCTGCAGAGATGATGTTATTTTTTTTGAGTGGTTCTTCTGACCAAGGATTGCCTCTGGAATTTCACTGTAGCAGAAAAGTAGCTTTGATAAAATCAGAGAATTGGAATCATTGCCTGTCTTCTTCCTAACAAAGCAAATCATACTTTCACTCAGTAGCTGTACTTAAATAAGGAAATGTGCCCCTGTCCCACGAAGAATATTACTTTTTCATCATATTTAAACAGTAGTGTCATTGAAAGATTCATGAAGCTTGTCTGTCTGAGCTTTAAAACAAGATGGAGCAAGCTAGTGAAAATCACTCTTGTCTAACTACTTTATAGAGCAAAAAATAGCTTTGAGCTGTGAGAGTGATGTTATCTGCTACTGAACCGAAAGATCAGGTGACAGCTGTGTAGCCCACATTCTTGGCAACTCAATCGGCATTGTCACGGGTCAAAAAAAGGCAGGATGTTTGGGCCTTCCTCCAATATCTGAATATGAGTCTTTGCTTTTCTATTTCTGCTGTAACATGAGCAAGAGAGTGTTCCTGCTTTGTATCATTATAGGAAGGGTGACTTCATGCTACGGATTATGCAGGGTGGCCTTGATATCTTACAGAATTTGAGATATGATTACTTGTTCTTGTGCCAGTAATATAGAACGAATAGCACTGAGAATATCATTAGCATCTTTAAGGTAACAGCTATATAGATAAATACAATCTATATATCTAATTGTTAAGCATAGATGTATGCCTATCCTAAGAATTCTTCCTTGACATAGGTCAAGCAGACCTGTTTCCACATTATAAGTATTTGGATGTCAGACCTCTCTAACCAATAATGCAGCTCTTGTTCAGTTTGAAATTTTCAAAAATCAGTTGCCAGAAGTAGCTCAGAGATCTGAAATATAGGAAATGGTTCTGCAAGAGAATGATTAGCGAAGAGAGGGCAGCTGTGCCAGTGAAATTTCTGTAATAAACAGTGTAATTATTCATCATTTATCATCAGGTTGTTTAATTTTCCCCTCAGTGGGATGTATACAAATTCCATATTTAAAAATAAACCAAAATCTTTTCAATGAAGGCTGGTTATGTGTATTTCCTATTGTACATTAAAATCTAGAAATTAGTTACAACCCTTTCGACATCTTCTCCTTATTCTACATGTCTTAATGTCTCGTTCTTCGACTCCTTTCAGCAGGAATAATTTAATTTGTGATAATTGGGAACTACTACTTTCCTCAGCTGAAGTATGTCTATGTAGGGAACTGTAATCAGGTATTTCTTTGAGGTGATCCAGTTCAAGAACAGATGTAAGGTATCTAAAGTATCTGTTTGTCAGTGAGAAACGAACAGCAAAGTACCTTTTTCTTCCCATGCAGATGCTTCCAATCCCCTCTCCAGCCACAGCTTAGCCTTTAATGAACTCTCTTGAATACATTCTTGGAACCAAACCACCAGTGAACCTGTGGGTTTTGTCTAGTCTTTTCCTGATGCTCTAGTTCTTTTTGTACGATTTCTGGACGGTTTTCATGCACGCTCCAGTACTGAACACAGTGAAACACAGCTCACAATTCCCAACCAGCCGTGCATGACCTGTGTTTTCTATTGTTCTTGTTGGTTTAGTAATTCCCTGGAGCTCAACCGTTTCTTAGATTTACTGTAATTAAAGCAGACCGGTTGTGTCTTTGAAGGTCAAGCACTTTAGCCTCACTCCCACTGTGACTGTGACCAAACACTCTTAAAATGTTCTGCTATAATCCTCAGAACTCGGCGATTTTCTATCTTATCTTCACTAAACTAACGCCAGATAGCTGTGGATATAGGCATGGAATTTCCAATTCCCTGTAACAAAGACAGGGTGGAGAGCTGCTGTTATAACGTGTCTGAACACCATACTTTTCCACACTGCACGGCTGATCAGAGATACAATTTCACTCATGTCTGGACATCCGGAACCGAGAGAGGTCATCATTAGCATAAACATTGATGTGACTGCTCATTTATGGATTTTTAGTGGCAGATCTACTAAAAGACATATTTTAAATTTTATTTTGTTATAAGTAAAATTGACACTTCTACAGGATTTTCTAAGTTTTGTGCTACAAAGGTAGCACTTTCAAGACCAGCTATAGTTTCTAATTTTTGGAAGCTGTAATTGCAGCCTTTAAAAAATATAGAAATTACCTAAATTATGTAACCATGAAAAAAATTAAAATTAGAAAATGAATCTTTATTGCAAAACACCCATAGATTACCAAGGCTTCGGGGAATTAAGGATACGTGAGGGTTTTTTTTTTTTTTTTTTGGGGGGAGGTAAGAAGATTGAAGTTCTAGGCAAACAATAAAGTAAGAGAATACTTGCAATTGAAAAGAAAAAGCCTGACGTCAGGAAACACAACGATTAATGCTATTCTGCCCCCTTGCGTTAACTTTCGAGGTAGCTGCCGTTCCCCCACACATCCCGAAGTTCATGTCCCTTCGCGAAGATTGCGTCAAGTCACAGATGCATCACCCAAAACATAACAGAGCGGCGTCCCGAAAACAGCATGGCTGGGCGATCACTGGAAATGATACAGCTGTGTGCCTAAGCTCGGACTTATTGTGTTGTATGTAAAAATAATTCAAAATACTCACAAATCACTAAATATGTTGGAGCTCTCACGGCCATGTGGGGGATGGGTAGAGTTTAGAGTTCAATTGAAACAGGCAGCGAAGCCGGCTAACTACATGGGAGAGCAGCACGGAAAACAGAGGATCTGTGCTGGAGAAAAAACAGAACCTGGAACCTGTGCTCAAGCTCTTAAAACCAGTATTATCTAAATTCTTGCTGTTATCATTTTAGTAACCCACACGGAATGAACAAGACATTAAATTTGGCCACAGTTGCACTTGAAAGAAAAAGCTTTCATTGAAAGCGCGGGCCAACAAAAATATTTCCATCTCTAGAACGCCACTTTAGTCTTAAAACTGTTTTAAAACCAGCAAACACATTCTTGCAGTGCCATGGACACCAGGAGCCAAAGCCCCAGTGGGAAGACGGCTGGCAAGCAGCTGTATTTGCTACGTGACGCGGAGATAAACGCCGGAAGTCACACGCTGCAAATGATGAGAGATAACTGTCATTTTAACGTGATTTTATTTCCATCATTCCCTCTCTAACCGTGCTAATTCCTGACGTTACTCGTCACTCGCAGGAGTAGGAGCTGCGCCCGTGTCTTGAACCGGGGGCCGGGCTGGGCGCTCTCCAGAGATCCCTTCCCGAAACGCTCCCGAGGGGCGAAGGGTGGCTCCTACCGAGGGCTAAGCAAGGAGATTAAGTTTTATGAGCAGCACGCGAATGCGAAGCAATTAATGTACAAAACAGTGCCGCTCCTCGCCAGCCCGGAGAACCCATTTACATCTTAATTTCCCCTCAGTATCAGCCGCTCGCTGTGCGGGCTGGGCTCTCACGCTTGCGGTTCCCGCGGAAGGCTGAGCGGTGGCCTCTAACTAGTTCTTCCGACAGACTCCAGACCGCCTGTCCAAACAAACCGAAGCGCTGATGGAAAGCCGAGGCTCTCCCCCTCTCCTGCGCGTCCCCTTCCCTGTCCCGGTGCTCGGAGCAGCGCCAGAGCGGCGGGGCGGGGGCGAGATCGCTCACCGGGGGCCGGGCTGCCCGTTCCCGCGGGACAGGGACCCACGGCGGCTACAACTTCAGCGCCTGCGGCTCTGGCCGGGGCCGGCCCCCAGCAAAGTTACCGAGAAGCCTGGCTGAGATATTTTTTTTCTTTTCTTTTCGGTTCCTTCTTCTCTTCCCCCCGCGCTGTCCGCAAGCTTTCGACATCGTCCTGCCCGGCACGGAGCCACCACGTCCTTAGCAAACAGAGTGGCGCTCGGGGCAGCGGGGCGGGAAGGAGACGCGAGCGCTTCGCCCCCTCAGGCGGCGGCCGCCCCCGAGCTGCCGGCGGCGGCGGGGCCCGGCCGCCTCGCNGGGGACCGCGAGTCAGTCAGGGAGCCGAGCCGAGCCGGGACTAGCGGCGGCGCCGGCCGAGGAGGCTCCGGGATTAAGGGTGCCCCCCCGGGCACCGGGGCAGGCGAGCGGCGCCCGCACGGACCCCGGGGCAGCGGCGCTGCCAGAAGACGGGCGGGCGGCCGCTGGCCACTTCGCACCCTCTTTGCCTGCCCTTAAGAGCGGAGAGAGGGAGAGGAAGGGAGAACAGCCCGCGGGGCACCAAGAGCGGGAGTCCGGCTGCCCCCTCCTCGCCTGCCCCACCGGACTGGAGGGGGGCGAGAGGGGAGCCTCCTACTTTGGCAAACACTTTGGCACTTTGCTGGATCCGGAGCAAGAAGGGCTGGAAATATGGGAAAAGTTGGAACTTGCCTGGTTACTTTGGCCGGACTTTTGCTGGCAGCGGGAGCGCAGACGTTCACAGGTAAGGAGTCGGCTCGCCAGCCCGGGGCCGGGCAGCCTTCCTGGGGGCTGGGCGACGGAGGGGCAGGGGGGAGCGCGGGCATTTTTTAGATGGTGGGGGTTTGCTTTAGGTTTTTGATTTCTTCTGCGTCTTTTTTCCTTTTTTTTTTTTTTTTTTCCGCCTCCCCATCCCCCTGACGGGTCTGATACTTCGGAACCGCTGCGTAGATGGGGTGGAAGAAGTGTCCCGAGGAGGTGGCGGTGCCGGGATGCCGCTTGGCTGGCGCCCCTGAACCCTGATGGAAGGTCGAGAGCTTGGCGGGGCTCGGGCAGCCCTAGGGCAGGGCTGGAGGGACGGGCGGGACTCGGGCTCGCTCCGGCGTTTTTCCGCCGCCGACTTCCCGAAAGTTTCCCGCTGCCCCGNCGCCGCTCCCCGCCCTCGGCGCTGCCCGGAGGTGCGGCTGCGAGACGCCGCAGAGCCGGAGGGAGAGCCCCGGCCCCGCGCTCTCTGCAGCCCCCAGAGCGTCACCCAAGAGGGCAGGGCAGGAGCTGCCCGCCGCTGATGGGTGCCGGCATTCACGGCCAAGAGGAGCCCGGCGAAGTGCCCCATCAGCGGCAGCGTTCCTCTGCTCTCCGAAGCCCCAGACCTGCAGATGGTTATCTTGGTCTCGAGTCCCCTGCCTGCACGCCCGTCCTATTTATATGTTGGACAAACCCGTAATTTTAGGCAGAAATTTGGATTGTGAAATAGTTCTGCGTGCTCCACTGCAAAGAGTAACTTCAGGATTTTTTTTTTGTTTGTTTTGTTCCTAACATGAAGTTAGTGCAACTGAAAGCACGTTAAATTGAAGACATCTGGTCCTCAGCTCGTGCGAAGCGTGCTTTGATCTGGTGGGAAGCAATACTTCTGACTCCTTGTTGCTCAGGCTGCAGAATAGTTTATATTTTGCACATTACATGTTGCTTCTATGCAGCACTGTAGCTAAACCAAGTTTTATGGCTAGGAATCGGTGGTCTGGTTTAAAACTTCTTAAAAAAAAATTTAAAATTCTGATTTTATGTTTGGTTCCAGGGACCTCTTGTATACGTAGCTGCTTTTCCCCTAGCTTCTTGAGAGCATTTTTACTGCAGATGAGACAGAAGATCTCTTGAGTAGGAAAATGTTTTGTTCCAAGGTGATATGTAACAATGATGAAATATTTTCCAAACAATCCTGTTAGAAGGAAGCTATTCTCTGCAGCAAATTATGAAACTGGATTCAACTATGTTAGCTCTACAACTCATTAATGTTGAAAGTCTAGCGTCCAGACTTCAATGGGAGCACTTGCTTTATTAAGATAAATCTGTAACTCATTGCTGACCTGTGTGAACTGTCTTACTTTTTGTTTAAAGTTAAGCTGGGGCGACCCTTCTTCTGGATATTTAAATGGCTTGTGCGTGCGATGTGCTGATACTGTACTGGGGCCAGCACTGAAGTGCTGTTCGTGTTGCTGAAGAACAATCCCACATTACTGTTTGATTTGTACCCGTTGTATTCATTTACCTGACACACAGTGTGGAGAGAACAGTGCTATAAACCGCAAACAGTTCACCAATGACTTGTGCATGCAGTTATTCCCAGGGTGCAATCCCACACCTTCCGAAGCACTCACTAACGGAGGCTGCTGTTCACACACTTCAGTGAGGTTGCAAAGGATGGCATGGGATGCAGAATCTGCCCTGTCTTCTCCCCGTGTCTGCAATTGTACATGTATGTTAAATATCAAAAGTGAGGATTATTTGTGAAGGTGCACGTACAGAATTTTTTTCTTTTTAGTATTGATTCTCGGCACTCAGAACAAAATTGATTAAATTTCCATTTTTGTGCTTTACCATATGAAGCTTGTGCCTGGGTGTCATTTTTGCTGGGGGCGGGGGGAGGAATGCCGTTTCTTTTGTTAAAACCTTGATGCATTAGCATGATAGAAATTGAATGACAGAAAAATCCATCCTTGAGTTGGCTAGTTATCTTTTGTAATACCTGTCCTTTATTGCAGATGGGAGTTACATGACTAACCTGTGAAAAGTTTAAAAACAAACTAAGAAAGAAAAGAAACAAAGCCAACTCTACACATGTTCTAAGCAAAGAGTAGCAGTGTGTGAGTTAAGTGCCTTTGGCATTTATAGTCCCATTTTTATTTTTACCCTTTTTTAAACTGACTGATTTCTTTCACAAAGATTGGTTCTAATGTTACATTTGGCTATTGTCTTATTTGAGTTTCTTATTTAGAAAATAATTGTACTGAAAGATCAGATCTTGGCTTTTTAAGGCCTGTGAGCTTTCAAGTAATCTTTTGAAAGCAGCTTAACAGTTAATAACAATGAGATTTTCTCTGAATCCTTAACTAAAGATTTTGAAAATTCTGGATTCATCAGTTCAAGAAGTAAATGATCTCAAGAATTTGAATTCAATAGAGGTTACTGAAAACATTGTCTTAAATGGACAGTGCTGCTTATCCTAAGTTTTTGAAAGTAGCTGGGCTCTTTCTGCAAGTTTAGTTTTGGGCTTGGGGTTTTTTACTATTTTTTAGTTTCTTTCTTAGAAACTGTAGCACACGTAATTTAGCTGGTTTTGTTTGTAATTTTAGCAAAACATTATTAAATTGATCTCATGTGAAGACTAAATGCTAATATTACAAAAGTCACTGAAAAGTGGTGGTCAGTCATAGAAAATGCCACTTGAGTCCACTGTGTTCCTTATTCCACCTCCTTGGTAGATTATTCAGGCTAGGGAAAGCAATTCACGCCTGTAAGGGATTTAGGTCAAACATAGAGAAGTGTGAAGTTAGAAGGGACATTGTGAACTTAAATATTTGATCTCACATAACGTGAAGGGTCTGGATGGGATGAGTTCTGTCAAATACAAAAATGGGGAGATGAAATTGAAAGCAAGGAAATGTATAATAGAACTTGGAAACTGTGTTTTTATGAAGGCATTCATGTTGAGGTAGATGTAAATGTGCACACAGCTTGAATTCTGAAATTGGTACTTCTTGGTTACAACCTGACTTTTATGGAGGGAGGGCTGTTATTAGTCTGTTATATTCTCTTTTGCTATGAAAAGCACCAAGGTTGTATATTAACATTCTTTTTATGGCAGTGGTTTAAAAAGTTTTAGTTTTTCTCTGAGAAGGAATGAGTCTTATTGCACTGAGAGGGATGGACAGACTGACTAAAAGTGCTTGTAGGAGGCCATTTGTAATGAACCAGGACTAGTGGCAATTACAAAGAGAAGAAAAGGAGGAAAAGTGCTGTACAAAACTTGAAAATTACTTGTCCTAGTCAGTAGTAAAGGTTTTACATAAAGAACAGTAATTCTCAAGCTGTTCAGTGGATTAAAAATACAAAACCTTGCATTCTGAATAGATGTTGTGCCTTAGATTCATCTGCTCGTTTCTGGGTGTAGGCACTTTAGAAAGAAGGATCACATTTTCCAGAAAAGAGATGTAAAGAAGAAGTTTGACATGCTGAAGTTGAAACTTACTGTGATCATGTTGATGTTTGGTGACTGCAGAGAAAAGAAAGAATATAGGTTAAGTCTTCATAGGTCCTGTCCTAGCTGAAATGAAGCTCCCGGCAATGTCTAGAAAATACGAAGTTTCTGATATAATCAGCTGTGTTTAAAGAGATTTCTCAGACTATTCAGGATCTCTGTTTTAAAGTCTGTAATAGCTATTCTGATCACTTTAGCAACAAAGAGCTCCAAGTGTAGTTATATCTCACTTTAGCAAATTCTGCTTTTGTTTGCATTGTTTATTCCACCTGCTTTTCTTTCTCTCCACACATCCATCAAGTCTGTGTTCCTGCATCTTCTAAGGGAAGTAACATATGCTAGTGAAAATGCAGCTTTATTAGTTGATGATGCAGCTGTCAGCTCATCTACAAAACTATTCCAGCTACAGGTCATAGCATGGACTTGGCCTCACTAAACAGTGAGAGCTGTGGGGGAAGATTCTCCAACCAAACTTCCCACTGTTAAGAGATTTTTGCTGCTGCTTTTACAGCTGTTAGGTGAATAGGTGAATGACTTGATTTCTGGTTTACATCTAAGACTATTCATATTTAAAATACTCCAGCAAATTAATGGGAGCATTTTGAAAAATCAGCTTCTAAGTGAGATGTTGATTTTTTTTTTGTTTTTTTAAAACTTTTTACATTTATAAAAAGGAAATAAAGTTTGTGTTCCCATGTAAACTGGGATGTTCTTTAGAATGCTTCAGGTAAAAATGAGTCGGGGCTTTGGAAGTGGCACAGTTCATCAAAAAATAAACTGTATGGTAGGTATGTGGGTTGTTTTTTGTTTTTTTTTTTTTTTCTAATTTATTTTATTTTGCTGTTCTGGTTTCAAAAGACAGTAATGAAACATCATCAGAAATTAAAAATAAATTCTACAAAATATTGCAAGGATATAATAACACTGGGCAAAAAAATGGTATGGTGTTTATTTGGTCTCGTGATTTAGCAGTCATCAGAATGCATGAGGAAAACAAATCACAGTGTCCTGAAACAATAAAAGCACATATAATGTATGAAATAATAATACATTTAGTGCTCACAGGAGTTGCTAGATTGACAGCTAGAGAGCCCAAATCCCCAGGCAAATCACAAAACATGTCAGGGTAGAGTGAGCAAGCTTCTGAACTCCACCTTGCTAATGCCATTTGAGTCTGGCCTGGAGACGGGTGGGGATGGTTTATTTCTCGTGTGCGCTCACCCACACCCTGCCACGGTCAGCGAAAATGTCAAACAGATGAGTTGCTGGTGGCCAGGTCAGTTTCACACATTCCTGCTGAGACAACCCCTTCAGTTTGCATCGTTGGATTCAGCTGGGGGAAAGATAATAAGTGTAGACTTGATGGAACAAAGTCCAATGATGTTGAGGGGTCAGGATCTGTGAACTGATCCTGTATTTCATGTGTTGCAACTTTAGGCTAAAGGAAATGGTTTTTGAGATGGATATCTGGTGTTTCAAGCTTGTTAATATCACTGTCAAACACTTACTTCTATACTACATCACTAAGTTCTGAAGATGTTTCCCCAGGAAATGACATGCAATTATGAACTTTTCAGCTCACAATTACGACTCTTGTGTAAAGAAGCAGTAGTTTTGAAAATTTTCCCAGGAAGAAACTGTTTGTTAATGTGTGAATGCAGCTGAATATTATACTCATTCTCTTTAGGAAAAAATTGGGAATCTTCTCCCTATTTAATTTCATTTAATTTGATTTGGTTGATAACTTCCAGTTCTGTTATTTTTGATGTGTAATGCTATGTGTTAAAAGAAGATTTCAAGACACTGAAACCAATTTGGAACATATGGTCATGTATTTAGGAAAAAAAAAAGTAGCAATAAATTTTCCTATGTCAGTTTGTTCACCCAAATGTATTCAGATACTTCTTTCTGAGTTTTGTAATGTCTTCCAGAGTTTTGCCTGCTGTGATCTGCTGCTGATCACTAGGTGTAGCTGCATCTCTAAGTCCATTTTTCTAAGCATAGAAAGAGAAAGGGCTGTAAGCTGGGCTTTGTGAGAATGTAGGTGTGTTTGGAGCTGGGGAGGTGTGAAAACAGATGATGGATTTTTGTGACCTAGAGAATTTTAATCCATTGGTGGCTTGTTTGCATCAATTTGAGTGCAATACAAATGAACTTTTAATTACTTGTAAAAAGGCTGATTTCCTTATCAGTGTTAGTATTCAACAGAAAGAAGAATCAATGCTCTAATATGACAAAAATACAAAATAAAATGCATGAAACTACAAAGAAATTGTCAGTATTTTTCTAGCGTTTTAAATGCAAGAATTATTGCTGCAGAGATGTGGTAAGTTTTTCTTGAAGGATCAATCAAGATGGTTAAGATACAACCTTAAGTTTTGTGTGAGTACGTCTCCTTACAACCTATTAAGAACCTTTCTGATCCATTCAAAATAATTATCTATGGAGATGATGTTGCTGTAAGTGGAATTATGTTCTCCTTTTGGCAGAGGGAGGGGTTGTGTTGGTTTTTAAGCCACGTGGCTTCCATTAATGCTATGAGGAGGTATAGGGGGCAAGGTGCCATATATGCTTTAAAAATGAAGCAAAGACGTTTTTGTGCCCAGATTTCTTAGAGGATTAAGAGTAAAAATTAAGGTGTATTTACGCCTCTAAGACATCCCCATGCTCAGTATCTGCACAGAACAGGAAAGAAGTGTCTCAGCCAGAAGTGTCTGACTCAACAGTGACCCTTTGACACATAACGAGCAATGGTAGGAGAGAAAAAAAAGTAATGACCACAGTTGTTCAGACAAAACTGTGGCAATATTAGCAGGAAGGAGTCCTGAAAACAGGGAAGACTTAGTGTGTTTTGGGGGGGGGAAAGGAAGGAAGATACAACATTTGCTGAAAGAATGGAAGAGATGAGCGTTACTAGAAAATATGTAAAAAAAGTAATCTGAGGTCTAAATGACAGCTAAATTACTTGTGGAAAACAAGTGAATTTATAATTACTCACATTTTCTTATTTTTTATTATCTTAGTTTTCCACACATTTGTTTTTAATAATGTATTCAAGACTCAAATATGTCTTCTGACAGTTTTACATAGCAATAGTTGATTATCTTTACACATATGATTAAATGTAATGATGTTAATGAATCTTTTTTTTCTGTGAAGTGGTGTAAACCCAACATTTTGCTTATGAATATGTTTGTTTTTCCCCTCCCCACCCTCCATGTGTCATCTGCCTTGATTTAGAACAATAATTTTTGGTTACAGCAGGGTTTTTTGAGGGGTAGATTAGCTTTTTTATTGCTCCCCCCTGTTTTTTTGTCTTTTTAATCTTCTTCACTGTTAAGCTATTATAAATATCTCTTACAGCATTTTTTTGTTAATCACTAGAAATGTGTTTTTGCTCTGGAATAACTAACAGCTAATTACCTCTTTCATCACTTCAGCTCTTCATCTTGCAGGAGAATGAAAAAGAGCATCACATGCCTGTATGAGAGCAGACTTTTTGTTCCACCACACATATTTTGGGGGGGGGTTTTTGCTTGTTTGTTGTTTGGGTTTTTTAATGTTTAAGGCACAGTTATTTTGGGGAAGTTTTCTGAAAGATCCTGCTTTATTATCTTGAATCCTGTCACATCTTTTATCCTGAACTCAAAAATCAAATATGGTTTAGACTATCTATAAATAAATGTAGTGGATAGAATACTTTTGTCAGCGGTCCTTTGTTTTAATTCTGTAGCACATAAATGTAGACTCATTAGGTGAAAGCACTGTTTATTTGTGCTGATAAGATTCTAACATAGGATTGAGGAGGATATTACAGCAGTTTTTGTGTACTTTAGGTGGATAAATAGTGGACCAGTAAGGTTTGCTTGATGGAGTTGTTGTTAAAGATAAATTAATAGAGTGGCTATTCATTTTTTTCTTTTTCCTGGTGAATATACATTAGACTGAGTAAATAATTTCCACTCATTATATGTGCACTTACAGACTTGTGTATATGCCTGTAATCTGTGTACTAGTTGTCTGTGTCTTAAAGTTGATGAGTTACTATCCATTAGCAGACCTTTGCATTTTTCATGCAAGAGATAGTGGCAGGGGAATTGTATTTTTTTTTCCCATTATGGTCANTATTTTTCATAGTGTACTTGAAGCAGAGATAGTGGCAGGGGAATTCTATTTTTTTTTCCCATTATGGTCAAATAATTTCTTATTTGGGGTCTGATGCTTAGTCGCTCTGCTGTTGCTGGTACAGTAGTTTGTGACCAAAAAATGGTCATCTACATGCACATCTTAAAGTTTTGCTTACCAAGTCCAAATAATTTCAGAGGGTAGAGTTTCTGATAGTTTCTGAGAGAAAGGGTCTCCAGTTTTGAGAAAACGAGTGTTACCAGGTTATATCTCAAGGAGAGGCAGAGGTTCCTGAAGGGATTCACATTGTCGTCTACCTCCATAGAAACTTCTGTTTGTCTCACTTCTGCTATTTTTACCTTCATGGCTTTTTACTGTTTTAATAAACAGTTCAGTGAACAGTTGAAAACAAACATGAAAGTCAATTCCCATCTTAATGAACTGTGTGAGGCACCATAACAGACATAACTGTTTTCTCTGTAGCTGCTTAGTATAGTTGCTCTTTCTTCTCATGTGGTTTGGATATTTGTCTTGTTTGAAAAATTTCATTGTTGCTTCTTACCTCTTCCATCCTTCTAGCAAATAAAATTACTATGAGAAGTCCAGGGTTTCCTAACAATAGCTTGCTCAGAGTGTGCTGAAAGGTATGGCAGAAACTTGAAAGAAAATCTGTTTGTTTCGAGGTTTGTTTGACATTGTTTGCACACCTGTTAGGACTATATATAGCATATTGTAGTTGCTGTGATGTTTCTGTCAATCAGTATAATTCAGGAACTGCAGTGTTCTGATGATTGTTTTGGAAGTTAGTAGTGTTTCTGTAGTGTAATACTTTTTTTTTACTTAACTGTTTTAAGATATGTCATTAAATCTTAACCAAGGAAGTATTTTCTCTCTGGAACTTTGTGAGCTTGGAGATTTTCCTGGTTCCATGTTGAGATGACATAGCCTAAAAGAAGAAGACATATATATATATATGTATATGTATATATGTATATATAATTTTGACTCCTGCTGTACTAGTTGCTTAGTGATCAGAACTCCCACATAGGTGTGGGAGATCCGGATTTAACTCTGTGCACTGGCGTTTGACTGTGACATGGATGAGGATCTCCGTAGCCAGACTAGTTTGAATTTCTTCTTTTTTTTCCTCCATGGCTGAGAAATCTGCTAAATTTCCACTTACAAAAAAAAATTAAAAATGGAAAGTGACAGCTCAGACCCCCAAAACAAATATTGAGAAAATCTACAGCAGTGGCTTGTCACCACCTCTAACTTCCAGTTTTCCCTGGAAACTCAAAAACATGGTTAAATATTGTCACATGTTTAGGAGATAGAGGCAGTTATGGACATTTCCAGGAAACTTAGTTCTCAGTGGGGTAGTTCTTATGTTAATGACTGAAAATTGCTATAGCCTTTTTCCTTTAATGTTACCTTTTCTGAATTCTGCAGAGTAGATGAAGATTATTTTACAAAGCACTGCATGCAACACTTTAATATAAGCACTTTACATAACACATCACTTAAGCTGTTTTTCTTTTTAACTTCTGCAGAGACAGCTTGATACTGAAGTAATTTCTCAGTTATGTAAGATAAATTGTTGTCCCAGTAATAATTTTGAGACACTGTGCAGCTGATGCCCTCTTTACCGTGTCTGAGAGATGTCATCTTGACTCTGTTCTAGCTCAGGGGAAAACCTTTGCAAGCAACTGTCTAAATAGGAAAGAAACCTTTTGGGGCTAGGTCTGTGAGCATCACAGACCTTTTGTTAGGAAATCAGCTAAAGTTAGTATCTGTTTAAAACCTTAGAGTGAAAATGCGAAATGGAAGCCTGCGTGTTGCCCAACATTAGTACCTGCTGTTTATAGTGACAGCAAAGCACAATGGATTGAAGACCACATATAAAGTTCATGAGGTGTGTTTTATTTATTTTTACTTCAAGAATTGTTGTTAGAATTGCCTCCATAAATCTAGGCTAGTAAGGGATTTATGTGAATCAGTGTAGCACTTTCATTTGTGGATTTGGAAAACACTGGGGTTTGTTTTATTTATTTAAGAATGTTTGAGACAAGCACATAGCCTTTATAGCAAATATGCGTTGAAATTGCATAGGGCCCAGGAGCCCAAGACAAGTTGAAATACACCCTTGACAAGTAAAAGCCCTGACTTCTGCAGCAGCCGTGCACCACCAGCAGACATGGATTGGGGTTTTTAAATGAGTCTTGCAGAAGCTTCAGAGCTGGATCCTTACATGTACAATTGGTCTTCGGAAAATTTGTCCCCTACAATCTGTTACTTCTTTGCTTCCTGGATTTTGGGCAGTTAAATGTTACCCTTGTTACCCAAAAACTTTCCATGGCCACAGAAAGATGTGAACATAAAAATCCTTAAAATATTCTTGAAGTTGTAGCTGATTATATAGCATAAGGTTATCCATGCAGGGAAATTATGTGGGAATAACCCCTTAAAAATAATTTTCCTCAGATACTTCTGTTTTCAGTTATAGACAAACATACTGTAGCGCCAATGATTCACTGGCAGATCATTGCTGACTGTGAACTTCAGCCTTATTCACCTGTACCTTCCTTTGTCATGTAGTGGAGTTGGAGTGTTGAAGAGCAGATATTAATTCTGACTTGGAGTAGGGGTGATGAATATGTTCAGACTGAGAATTTCAGGTAAAGACTGTCTGGGCTTTATCTAGCTGCATGGCCAAGATCAGCTCAAGGGGAATTAGGGAATGTAAACAGTGCATGCATTGTCTGCTGCATTTGAAATTTTTTCTCTGATTTCTACAGAGAAACAGATACAGCCTTTGGAGGTCTAAATTTTTACTTTGGAAGATACCTGTAATGACTTGGTGATGAATGGAAATGGAAAGCAGCAGCTGGGGAGTCATTCTGGCATCAGTCAGAAACTACTTTGGAGGTTTTGGTTACATGCATTGGGTTGCAGTTTAGGCTGCAATGTGGAAACTTGTATTTTTAAAGTTACTGCTTGCCTGTCAGTTCTGTTGAGTCCTTTGCAAAAAGTGGAGCCAGTTTCTGATGTTTAGCCCAAACCCCAAGACTGCGATAAGAGCTGTCCATATTTTTGAATTATGTTGAATTTCAAAATGAATGTAAACTTGTGGTTTCATGAATTGGTCTACAGTACATCTTCTTCAGTCAAGTAGTATCTGACATGCTTGTTTGCTTCAAATCAATGCTTATAGTGGGTGGATCACAGCTTTGCAAACAACAGTTTGGGAACCACTCACTGGCTGTGAGTGAGAAATCTCACATTTCCAGAACTCAGTCTGTTGAAGTCTTCACAAAACTTCAGAGTGTCATGCTAGATTTGTAGCAGTGAAAAATTAATTCTTGCTTGTATGCCAGGATTAGAGGATGTGTATTTCTAGACCTCTGGGAGCAGAACTGCAAAGAAATGGGATCTGTATGCTTGAAACTGGCTTTGAGCAAATATGTGACATTCATAAGCAGCCCTATTCCCGTGATTTCAGTGCTTTGACTCTGCCCAGTGGTCTAGCAATAAAAGAAAGAATTGGCCAATTATAGTAATCTTCCAGATCTGTGTACTGTGGAATTTTGTGCAGAGGAAGACGGAGGGTTCTTACCTGCTCTCAGTTCTAAAATTGTGCTTTAGTACAATGTATTCCACAGCAAATATAATACATATTTAACAAAGCTGTTAACCACCAGGCCACCTTTTAGAATACATTGCTTACCTGCCACCTCCGGAGCTCTCTGCACCGCCTTTTCTCTGTTCATGCCAGCTCCTCATCACTATGTTCCACAAATAGAATCATAGAATGGTTTGGGTTGGCAGGGGCCGTAAAGATCATCTAATTCCAACCCTCTTGTCATGGGCGGGGACTCCCACTACACCAGGTTGCTCAAACCCTGTCCAACCTGACCTTCAGCACTGCCAGGGCTGGGGCATCTGCAGCATCTCTGAACAACCTGTTCAAGTGCCTCATCAGCCACACAGTAAAGAGTTTTTTCCTAATACCTAATCTAAATCTACTCTCAGTTTGAGGGCATTTCCCCTTGTCCTATTGCTACACTTTATGATGAAGTGTCCCTCTCTGGCATGCTTGTAGGCCCCATTCAGATACTGGAAAGCTACTATGAGGTCTCTGTGCAACTTTCTCTTTTCCTCTTCTTTGATAATTGGTGCCTTCCTCTGCCACCTCCATCCTCTGGACAGCAGTGACTGAGCTGGGGAGAGCACTGAGCCTGCAGAATGGCAGCTCTGGTGTGGATTTCCTGTGTTGCTGTGGGGCACTTCTGCCCTTACAGATTGGAGAACCATGTGCATGTTTTCAGAAGGCTGCAGAGCCTCTGGGCAGCTATGGTAGAAGCTTGGGGATACAATTCCTGACTGCCTGAGTGTCATTCATAGCAAGTTAGGGGTTTTGCCTTTTTTATTTTTCCTTGAGACAGATAAGACCAAAATGGTCCCATGCATGTGCTAAGACACATGACAGCAAAGCATGTGCTTCTAAGTACTGTGAGTGAGTGAAGGTTAAGTCTTGCTTTGCACTGAGTGCATTCACACTGAACACTTGATAGCAGCAGCAGGCAGTGCTGGTGGGGAATGAGATACAGCGGCCAGATCTAGATTTCAGACCAGATGGACGTTGTTCATAATATTATTTGGGTGTGAATGGTTTCTACTAGAGTGTGAAGTAAACTGATGAAGATTTTTATTTGTTTGTTTTTCAAGCTAAAAAGAATTACTAATATTGGCCCTAATGATACAAACACAAGCTCAAAACCTCAAGATGAATACAGTCAGTTTTGGGCGTACTGTCAAAGTAATTACAAAAAGCTCCTGTTGACACAATAATTGGAAGTAAATCAGATGTTAACACAAGTCAGCATGAACACACCAATATTGGCATTTTGTAGAAATGTAGTTACACGTATAGTTTTCTGGAAATTGGAACAGCACTTTTCAAACACAGCAATTGAAATTTTAGTTTCTTGTAATAAGTAGAGTGTTTTTTTAGCCTACCTTTGAAAATTCTTCTGGAGTATTTTTCTGTGTGAGCAATGTGCCATTAAGTAGCATGCTAGAGATACCAGCTCATTTAAAAAATCTTTTGGGCACTGTTTGTGGGAGAAGATGACAAAGAATCTTTTATTGCATATGTCTGCTTCCATTCTTAATAGATACAGAATAAATGTGGTTTGCAAAGATTTGGAAGAGGGTCACTTTTAAATTCAAATATTGCAGTTAAATATTGTATAATATAATATCCATACCTTGGGCTGACCTGGGTTTCTCCATGCTGACATGTTAATTTTGGCCCTTGTTTCTATGTACACTTCTAATGCATATGCCATGTATTTCACACTGTCAATACATATTTTCACCACTTAAAATTAGGCTTTAAAATGAGCTCAAAAGTTGCCACTCTGTACTTACTGTGCAAATTATTATTGTGGTTCCTACTGATGAAAGTTCAATATATGAGCAGGCTGCTGGCCATGCTCACATCATCCTGTACAATGCAATTTATGTTCGCATTAGCAGAAGCTGAAGTGGTCTATTATAGCATTCAAGTTCTCACTCCCATATTGAGAGCAGCAGATTCCTTCTTAATCCTCATATGGCTGATGTCTCTGCTGGAGTGTTAATAGATAGTCTAATTTGTGAGCTAAATTACTAATTGTATTATGAGCCTAAACCTTATTAAGCCTTTTGTATAGAATTAGATCACAGAGCTTTGGGAAGCTGAATGCTGGTTGGGTTCTGTCTCCTCTCTTTAATGACAGGAACAAGTTTTACTGGCATCTTTTCTTCAGCACTACATAGCTCTGAGACTGCAGCTGATTTCTTTTGCTGGCTTCTCCAGTATCAACAGAATCATAAGTTTGAAAAGCAGGGTGACTTTCAAGAGCAGCTGAAGGTTTCCAAACAGGGTCTCAGGTATCCGAAAGCAGTAAGATTCTGTGTCTAGCTGAGGTGAGGCCGTGATTGGGACTTTAAAAGGATTACTGTGATCTTGTGTACACACACTGTGTGCAGGTCCACCTATGTGGGAATAGTTTAAATCGTTCAAAAGCTGTGTAATGGCTGGAGTTGTATAACAGGATAATGGATTTAGTAGAGGTATATTCCTGTAATAGTTCAGGTAGATGAACTCTTAAGTCACTCGAGTTAGATTTTTGTTTCTGAAGATGCTCACTACCCACCTAGAGATGGAAAATGCTTGCCTTATCACATAGCTATGCAGTAGATTTCATGAGCACTCCTCATCTGTTTCTGTTCAAATCTATCTGTTTTCAGAGTTGGTTTGTGTTCCCCACTCTGACTTTGCTCTGGAGTCAGCCTCCTAATGCAGCCCAGTTGAGGATGGAGCTAATTGCCTCAAGCAATGAATCAGTAATAAACAAACAACATGGGACTTAGTGGATTTTGACATCACTTACCATAAATTTTTATGTTGATGTGGAGAATGACTGTGAGCTATTGGCACCTTTGATATAGGAATATTGCACTCAGGGCAATTAATTTTCTTTAAGAGAAAGTATTTACAGCTACTCCCTACATTTTCCTGTGCATACACAAGATAGAGTTGCATTGGTAGGGAGTTTTACTCTCTGCACTTTAAACACAACAGAACTCTAGGCTGTTGGGAGAAACTGGTCTGTTTCACACCGGAAATTCTCAGAGCTCTGTATGTACTTAATGGCTTTGCTTTTTACTCTTGTAGATTAATGCCATTTGACATGGATAGGTAATAAATGAAAATAATAGGCTGTATAGCTTGTATCACATCTTATATTTTTAAAGACCTTTTTCTGTTTCTGTTCTTGCATTACATCTAGTGTTTCTGCATCACATTTAGCAATATGCTGTTTAGAGTATAGTAATAAAAAAATCGGTGTCTGTCCTAAGAGAGAGAAAATCAGAGGCTTCAGCATTGGAGTGTTCTAGGTACATTGGTTCTCTTGAATTACATACTGTGTATTTATTATGGTATGGTGAGTGGAGCAGCCAAAAGTCATTGCCAAAAGCTAATTGTGTTCAGGTGTGCTCTGTAGAAGTCTGAATTTGTTAGGAGTTTCTTCTGTGTAGCTCCCAATTTTATTTGGTTTTTGAAGTATTTTGGTAGGTGAATAGTTTTTGAGGGAATTTTTGTATGTTTAAAAAAATAGTATTCACCTAATCAAATACAGTATGTCTGGAGATGAAAACTCAAGGGCTCTACATTTTGAATTTCTGCTGAAGAGGGGTAATCATGCTGAAACTCACAATTGACCTTGTCCACCTTTTGGTAGCAAATGCAACTCACACTGGCTTAGATTTACAGATGAAATAATTTTGGGATCCAGGAATGAGAGAACTCCAGAGGTTTTTGCATGCTTAGTCAGAGGCATGGCTAGGAATGCAACGTCTGTTCCAAATCAGGCTTCTGCTTCTGTAGAAGAGAATAATGCAGGTCACTGAGGCACGCACTTCATTAGAAAGGCTGAACTAATGTTACAAACCCTAAAGGCCTAGCCTGATGTCCTGGGAGGGACTGAGGTGATAATGCTGTGCATGTATTCAGAAAAGCAAGTGAATTCCTCCATCTCTAGACTCTGTGCTTAAAAAGTACTTCATGAGAAGCGCCTTTCTACTCTGATTTTGTTAAATAGTCTTGGTAACTTTTGTAGTCTGGCCCTGATTGATTTATTTGTGGGGTGTTTGATTTTGGTTTTCTGCCTTAGGATAACGAGTGGTACTGAACATCAGTGGCATTCTTGTAGTGGTTTTCTTCCTGCTCTTTTTGTACAAAAGGCCAGGGGTTTGTTGACATAAACATCAAAGTTGTATATATATGCATTTTTGTTTGATCTAGTACACTGTCTTTTTTTTCTTTTTTGGTAAGGATTCTTCAGCACCTTTAGTAAGTGATTTTAATAATGAGCTGCTGTACAGCCATGTCTGGGAGCTGCTTTACACCCATCCTTCCAAACAGCATCCAGCCCTGCAGAGGCAGAGAGAAACTATTTCACTCATACTTTCACACTTACAATGTAGGAGACAGATGCTAGAAGCAAAAGCTTAATTTTAGAACTTAACTTTTAAAAAATACAAATAAAAAGAATCAGACGTTCGTCACCGGTTTTGTGGGGTCTTTTTTTTTTTCTTTTCGCTGTAAATAAACTTTTATGATTATGAGACCGGGGATGGGAGGACGGTTGTGAGATAACTACCTGCTTTACAGTGCTAATTATGGTATATATTACATATTAATAGGAAATTTTCTGTTGCCACAGGCAGAATCTCCCAGTGGGAGGTACAGGAGAAAGGTGTCTCAGAAGCGGGGAGCGATGGAGGAACCTGGCTCTGCTCCTGTGTGTGGTGGCAGCACAGGAGTTCGTATTGTTCATGGAAGCCGGGGGGGCTGCTCTGACAAACCCCGGAGTGTTGCATCCTTGCCGTGGAAGAAGCTAGTGCTGTACTGGCTCAGGGAGAACTGAGCTCTGAGCGAGGGAATTTGTTCCAGAAGTTTTCCAGGGATTACTACCTCTGTCACTGCGTGAAATGTAGGGACAGTTTGTGCATGGACACGAAGCTTTATAAAAGCATTGCAAACTAAGAGCTTTTCAAGGTACATTTAGTTGCAGTGCTTTTCTGCTTAGATTGCTTATGGTCTCCTATATTGCATTTATGCCATGGGAGTTTGAGAGCTGTGGCCTTGGTGTTTATTCCTAAAGGAGGGAACACTTGTATATTAAAAAAAAGGGAAGAAAAAAGCATAACTGTGTGGTTGTTATGTTAAATGAATTTTAAAGCCAGTGAGAAGAGGCATTCAGAGATGAGAATGCTAGGAGGGAGAAATGAAAGCACATTGAAGCTGTTTCCCCTGGAGGGCTTTAGGCAGGATTGAGAAGAAGTGGTGCATACTGAAGCCTTGTTTATAGTCTTTCACTTACTGTTAATAAAACAGGGATGTTCTAAAAGGTTTCCATAATTAAAATGCAGTCCTTGAGTATAGTGCATTTTCAGAGTGGTCTAAAGCCCTGCTGCCTCTCAGACTGCTTAAATCACTATTTATAAAAAATGCTACAGTGGACTTAGTGTTTTGAAGTTGTTTTCGATCAGAATGATGTTGGAAATGTTGGGTATTGAATAAATGAAAATAGAATTTATGGGGAAGCTGATAGGCGTATAAATTGACTGGTTAGTAACTAATTACCAGTAAAGAGATTGTTTTTGCCTTCTCTCTTTTTTTCCATAATTGGCTGAATATTAATAAATTAGGTTTATTTCTGGAAAACAGCAAGTTTTAATGGTCTGGCAGAACTTAATAAGAAGAAAGCTAAAGAATTAGCATAATAAATAATTATTGCTTCCAGGGTTTTTATTGTTAAGATAATAAAATGTTAAAAAGCAAACCACTTGAGTAGAAAGTAATTGCACTGACAAGCACCACACAGCTAGCATTCACAATAAAGTAAACCTTCTCTCAATGTCAACCTGATTTGCTATCCACATAAATGCTTCCTCACATTATGGAAATGTGCTTTTTCTATCAACAGAAAAGAATAAAACTCCTGGCATCTAATTAATCTTGTCTGACATTTGATTTCATACTCAGGTTAAAACATGAGGCAGGTGGGTCTATCTTTGTCCCCCCTCTATGTGCATGACCACAGGCAAATCTCTCCATTAATGTCAAGCTGCATCTATGTGTCTGTGCCTCTGCCACATGTCAGTCATTAATGCATTAGCATCGCTTGGATTTGGCTCACATGCACCCGATTTCTTGTCTGGAGGGCTTGGTAAATAGGGAACTGCAAGGCTTCAGCTCTGCATCACAAGCATTTCACCTTGACCTTCCCTGTAAAGGAGGAGGGATTCTACTGTATAGGAGAAGGATTAGAAGTGGTAATTTGTAGCATTGGGAGTTTCTGAGTTTGTATGATCAAGGAGGAGAAAGAAGAAAAACTGATTGGGCTTTGACATTTTTATTGATTAGGAGTGCTCTCGTTAAAGACTCAGAACTTCTAATAATGCCTAAATGTATTACCTGCAGTAGTTTAGACTTGTTGATGGCAGTATTGTTTCTCTAAAGTGCACCAAAAAGCTCAACAAAACTAGTTAGGTGCATTATGGGTATTTTATTTTCTGAAGTTCCAGTTAATGGTTTCTGCCAGAGGCAGTGTGCAGCACTTGAAAATGTGGTGGGTTTGACCTTGTATGCTAAAACCTGGGTAACTCTGTTGTATTTTTACATACTTAGGCAGTGCAGACATTTAAAAGGACAGTTAGGAACTTAGGTTCAAGTAGGAAAATCTGTCCTTAGAAATAAAAGTGATAATAGTAAGCCATTTTATAATTAAAATAACATTAGTAAACTGAGAGATACCTTCATTAACATAGTTTATGTATTAAAATACTTTCCTATATTGTTTGCATGGAAAATCCCATGGTATTGGGAAATAAATATTTGCTTATGAAGTCAGAAGGTATTAGGGAGAATCAGTTTTGTTTTGCTGACTAAATGCAAAAAGTCAAAATACACTGGTGAAAAATGTCTGCTTCTGTTTTTTTTTTAGTATTTTCTAAAAGTTAAATTCTAAGCTTTTGTTTCTAGTGCCTGTCTCCTACATAGTAATTGTGTAAGTGTTAGAGAAATGGTTGCTGTCTGTATCTGCAGGGCTGGATGCTGTTTGGAAGGATGGATGTAGTGCAGCTCCCAGCCACGGCTGTATAGCAGCCCATTCTGTAAATCACTTACTAAAGGTGCTGAAGAATCCTTACCAAAAAAGAAAAAAAAGACAGTGTACTAGATCAAACAAAAATGCATATATTACAACTTTGATGTTTATGCCAAATTGGTTTATATGAATAGTCTGCTACCAGAAGTTAATAGGCAAAAATTGTAAACAAGCCATATTCTCATTACGATGAGCACTGCAGTGAGTAGATAGCTACTTCATGCGTCACCTGCTTCTGAGCAGTGACAGGTGAATCTGGCACTAGAGGAATTAGCATTTAGACCTAAAAAGAGAGAGATTTACTCATGATTGACTTTTGGCGACAGTGGCTTTCAGTCTTTGTTATGTTTTGACTGTCTTTTGTAAGCTTAAAAGGCAGCCCCACCAGATGGAGGTAGAAGATGGAGCTAGAAGATGCCAGTCTCTGCCAAATGAGGCTCGACTATGAGGTTCTTGCTGTCAGGTTTTCCCTGGATATTTCTTGACAGACTTCGCTTTCAAGAAGCAAATCTAGAAACCAAGAGCAGGAGCAGTAACACAGCTTGGGTTCACACTTACTAGTTTTCTCCACCTTGAAGAATGAATATTGCTGGTCTAACAGCTTTTCAGAGGCTGTGAAATGTAGATATGGAGTTGGAGAAATGCCATCCCACTCAGTATCCCATGTCGGCAGAAGCAGCAGATATTTTTAAGAGATCAGTTGTAGTGCTTTGCATTTCTGTGTCTTTTCAGTTGCTTTTGGGAGGGTTTAGAGTCACAGAATAATTAAAGTAGGAAGAGTCCTCTGAGGGTTTTCCAGCCCATCATCTTCTCAGCACTGAGATAGTTAATTTCGAAGTTAGGTGGTGTTGCTCAGGTTGTCCAGTTGAATTCTGAGTGCTTTAAGGATGGGGGGAGGTTCTACAGCCTCTTTGCATTAAATGAACTTGTAAAATATGATCCCTAAAAAATTTTCAGTAAGTTAGAGTAATATTTTTGTACAAGAAGAAATATTCCAGTGCATATTAAAATATAAAAGGTAAAAGTTAAAAGGATTTTTCTTTTAGGTTTCTGAATGCACTGTGTTTGAAATGCATCTAATACTTTTCCATAGTGTTGACAAGTACTTTTTAAGGGTGTCAGTAAAATAAACTCATACAGGTCTAGACGTTAACTACTTTCATAGCAAAAGTTTTCATTGTATGGTACCAGCATTCTTGTTTAATAACAGAGAATACTAGAGCTCTCCCTGACAAAGGTGCTTTTTTCAGTTAAAAAGTTCAGCAGAAAGAAAATACAGGACAATACTAAACAAAAACCAAATTGCAGAACCAATAAAATGAGTAAAATGTTTTTAAAAATATCCCAGTGGAGGGAAATTCGTAGTTGAGGATAGGAATTACAGATTTGTAACTGAGTTTTGTCCCAGATAACTCTGGCAGGGAAAGAAAGGTCGTTACTCTGTAACTGTGAGACTGTGGGGAGTTTTAAAGCACTGGAAGGAAGAATGAGTGATTACTCCAGAGGAGTTTGTGGAAATGATCAACAAGCACAAACATGCTTTCCTGATGCAGAAGGAAGAGTTTATTATACCATATCTGAATTTTTTTTCCTACATTCTTTCTGTTTCCTAATTCATTTAAGTATTGTTGGCTGCCATTTGAGTGGAGTTCCATAAATGCCAAGTGCTGTAGAAACCTGAACCTTTCTCTTTGTTTGGAGACCAAATAAAAAAAGACACAGAGAAATGGGCCTGGCTAGACATGCTTAGATCCCCTTAGATCCCAGGCATGCTGCTATTCACAGGGGTATTGGTTCATTTGAGACATATGTAACTTAAGTCTCCTTTGCTGTTCTCTTTCCTTATTTATCCTTTTGGCAATAAATTTTGTTCTTGCCAGAAATGTGCTAAGTAATTAGATGACACATGGTGGTCATTTCCAAGGGTTTAAAGTTCATGTTTTCAGAGAATTCTAGAGTTTATAGTCACAGTAAAAACATCTTGCTAGTGATCACTGAACAGTGATAAGGTTATAGGTTATTCTGTGTTTAAATTAATTACCATGTCAGACTTCTAATTAGGAGTTGGTGTATTATAGCTGAGGTTTCACAAATTACTAAAATAAATGTCTATCTTCTTTCTTTTTTTCTTTCTGTGTTTTGGGAATCTCCACAGGCTCTGTAGAATCAACACCATAAAGTCAAGGTTCCAGATGCAATTCTTGCACTGTTTAAAATGTTTTGGGATTTTCTTAAAGTTCTTTAAAATATTGCAAAAGGGTTCTTTTTATTTAGTTACTGCTGGTTTAGGTAGCAGCATGCTGATTTTGTCTTATGAGGGGATAAAGTGCAAAAGACTAAGTAGCATGCTCTGCACATAGTGATGTAGCTGCTATTATTTGTGTTCCCGTGTCCATGCATATGGACACATAAATGCCAATTTTAAGAACTGTCAGTTCAAAAAGAGAAAAATAAGGAATTAAAAAAACACCACCAGTTTACACTTGCACATCAACAGAATTGTGAATATTGGTGTTGCTGTACATAAAATATATCTGTGAACATTTCACCAGAGCTAAAATTTGACTCAGGCCAGCAGGAAAATTTAAAAAAAAAACCAAAATAAACCTCCTAAATTTAGGGTCTCTTTTTCCATTCACATTCTCATTATTTGACAGTCTCAGGACTCAACAAATTGCTTTTTTTTAGCCTTTTTTTTCTGCATTAATATCCCATCCTTCTTGCTCTGGTAGTAATTGTGGCTGTTTGGTAGAATACTGTGTGCTGGTGGGAGGTGGGCATTTTGAACTGAAGCTGCTATGACTTGAAGCTTCAAATTCTGGCTAATTTTACCGTGGCTTTTTTATGCCACACGACTTGTCTACTTGCTATAGGACTGAAATGTATCCCTTCATGAATGGTGGACTGCATTTCCATTTTACTATTCCTTTGGTTCCTTTTGAGTAGCTGATGACCAGAATGCCTTCACAGACATATTGGTGCAGTGGTTGGTGCGTGTGGTGATGGCCTTGGGTTTTTGGTGTTCGGTGGAGAAGAGAAATTTAGGCTGGGGGAAGCTTGGCTGCCGACAGAGGCTGTCACCAACAGAGATGCATGAGTCTCCAAGCAATGTCAACAAGAGTTCCACCTACTTTTGGCTGTAATTATATTGTATCAAAATATTTTAATTTGTCTGATACAATGCTGTTGGTACATCAGAGGTATTTGAAACATGGAGAAGAGAGAGGGAGGATATAAACAGAACAGGGAAAAGAAAGTGAATAGAGAATACAGGGTGAAAACTCTGCAAAGCAAAAGAGAAAGAAAAAACAAATGTCTGAGGAATGTGGGACATGAAGAAGTATTTATCTCATTTGTTATGTGTAGGAAAGGGAGGAATGAAATTAAATGACAGGCAGCAGCAAACTAAAAGTTTTCAGTTTATTAATTAGAACTAGTTATAGTATGTTGCAACTAAATAGATTACATGCTGTCTGAAGAGCTTTTTTTTTGTATACCTGATTGCCTATTGCATTTAGGTAGATTTAGTTCTGTAGGTCAGCTTAATTTTTCAAGTTCTTGTATACATAATGGCCATAAGTAGGTACTATGTTATTTCTTTTTTTTAATTGGTAGTTTGCCCTTAAAAAAATCTTTAAAATTAGGAAACTTTTTTTTTTTTTTTAATTTTCCACACTTTTCTCAGTCTGGTAACCCGCTATGTTGTTAATTGAGCATGAAATGAAAATAGATTTGTTTACTCACTTAGTTGCTGTTATCTGACCTGTCAATACTGGCAAAACTGCATTGGGGCAAAGTTTGAGGCTAATGTGTTGCTCTTCTTTTCTTGCTGCCATCCTTCAGAAGCCATAGTGTTTATAATTTAAACCTAAAGCAAACAAACCCCAAATTGACAAACAAACCCTACATGGTAAGTTTAAAAATTATATAACCATGATGCTCAATCGTTTTCCCAAGCTGGCTCATCACACAAAGCAAATAACTGATACTTCAAAATAGTCCAATATATGTGTGTATGGGATTATGTGGGTTGTCATTGTTATTACAGAAGTCATGAGATAGATAGATAGATACACACATGAATTATATACTATTGAACTTAAGCTAATATGTTCTTATACTTATTTTAATGAATTCCAACATGTCTGTACATTACTAAAATAAACTGAGTTTTCTGCAGCTGTGAAAGATCTGCATATATTTGTTTGAGTTCTTCAGGGAAATGTGGGAAAACGCTTCAGCCTTGTATACTTTCACTTCATAAGTGAAAAATGTTTTTGTGGTGTATATAAGTTTAGTGATTGAAACATGATTTTGGTTCTTATCCAGATGATTGTGCAATATAATTTACTTATTTAGTGTTTCTTGGGTTTTTTTTCATTTCTGTAGGGGATATATGGGATTGGACAGGTCCTTTTGCATTGGTGTTGTGTATAGCCTCTTATGGGTACATTTATATGGAATGAATTATTTAAAATTCTGCCTTTTGCAGAAAATGTCCTATATATTATGACTAAATTATCTTTTGACTTTAAATATTTATTAAGTACGCAGTGGAATTCCAGTGGTTAATTGGTTTTGGTGAAAATACGTAACATACTGTAGTTTTAGGCTAGGTAGAACCATTAGATCATGATCTCCTCGGATCTCTGGGGCACAGATCAAGAATTATTGCTGAATGAAGAACAAGTAACGCTGCACCTCTGAGCATCAGGAGAGGAGTGTGTGAAATCAGATGGCACTAATCCCCTTTTGAGTAGACACAATGTGGCTAACTATTTGAAAAACACAGTATTATCTTGCTTTTAGGATTTGCGTATGAATAAATTTCCGTGATCTGGGTTCAGGTGTGAAGGTACGTTGTTCTGGCAGTTCTGTACCAGCTGTGCAGAGGGGTTCTTGAAATGCTGTGCGTGCGAAAAAGCAGCGTGAGCCACCAGTGCTGGCAAAGCAGAGCAGGCAGCCCAGCTGGAAGGTATTCCAACTGCACTCGGAAAAGTACCTATGCAGTCTTTATGGTGCCTTGTGCTGTAAATTCCTTCTCTTGGGATATTTTCTGCGTGTATGCGTATCTTATGTCGTATTTTGAATGGAATTCAAATTCTGACTTCATTATGCTGTGTGTTTATTACATTTTTTTTCACTTTTATTGTCGACTGCAGGAGATTCAAGAAAATGTTTTGAGTTGGTCAAAAGATGATGATTATTTTAAAAGATTTCCCCTTCCTCCCCAGCATCTGTTACTGGGTGGCTTGCAGTAGCTGTTCCTGATGCTGGCATCTTACAAACTTGAAGAAAACAATAAAAACCCAAGAGACAGTGTAGAAGACGTACACACACAGACAAGAATTTGTTGCTGTTGGTGCGAATTACACTGCCACAGCTGTTCAAAGTTAGATGAGCATGCATAAATGTGACAGCTATTGTGACTGTTTAATTTTTTTCTACTTTTTTAATGTTTAACCTTCAGTGATTCTTTTCCCTTCTTTGTGGTGTTACACAGTCCAGTTCTCATCTCCTGAATTCAAGCGCTGCTGCTTAGGGCTGTAATAGGCACTCTTATGCTGATGTATTCTCACTTTGCACCAAGGCATTTCTGAAGAATGAATTAATGAGTAAAACAGAAGCAAGGCAATCTTCTTTATTTACTTTTTCAGAAGATCTCAAAGCAAAGATATTACCCATACCACATCATCTACCTTCCTTGGAAGCTTGTTACTGAATTGTAAATAGAGCCCAGACTTTTTGCCCCTGTGCTATTTGTGGCATAATACAGAATCACAGAAAATGCTGAGCTGGAAGGGGCCCGCAAAAATCATCAGGTCCAATCCATATTGTTAGGAGTGTGTATATTTTTAATAAAGTCAGTAACATTCACCCCTCCTTTTTATTTTGAGTTCTCAGACTCTTTGAAAATTTATGTTAATTAGAGCTCCCATCATTTCCTCTCATGCAGTTGCTGCTTCTTGGGCATCGTGCTTGCTGTATGCTTCATTGCTGGTAAAGAAAGCTTGCAGATTCTGTAATTGGAGTATTTTTTTATTCTTTGGTTTTTAAAGTTATGTTGGATGCAGTAGGAAAACCAGATGCTCCCTCAGGGTGATGTGGGTGAAATAGAATCCCTTTAGGGATTACTGCAAATGCTGCTTTCCAATGTAACAGCTTTTAATTATATTGATTTAGCTAATATTTGAATGTTCAGCTAATAACTGAACTGCTGCTTCCTGAGCATTTCGTAAATGTTGACAATAATCTAAGAAGAGAAGGATGATGTCTTGGTGCTTTTCCAGTTTTCAGATGTTGTAGTCATATTGTTAGAGTTTAGTCAAAATTCCATATGCATGTGCAAAATATTTATACGTAATAGTAAAACCTTGGAATAAGCAAAACTTTGTTGCTACTTGTCCATGTGTTCATTGTGATCTCTTAATTCATTCTCATAATAAGATTATCAAGATTAATTTTAAAATATTTCCACTTTTTAATAAATATATTAATAAATTTTCTTATTTGAAGACAGAGATATTTTAATGTTTAGAATATTGTTGCAAGGGTACATATATAAAAATACATATTTGGTAAAAAGTATAAATATGTCACATGAATTAGGGTTAAAAAATACTTAGCATATGTGCCAAGCTGAAAAGACATGCTTATTCCCTCCATGCTCATCATCTATAGCTATCTTTCATCAGATCCCAGAGCACATTACAAAGGAAGATAAGTTTCCACATTTTATGGAGGAAATGTGGATCATCTGCCTTATTGATTAATTCAGCACTTTTTGGTTTTTTCTTTGGAATATGTCATAACAACTATATAAATGCCTCAAAAGCTCTTGAAGGCTGTCAGTCACAGTGAAACACGATTTTATTGTCTTCTGCAAGCATTCTGGTAGAACGCCTCCTTATGTGACTGGATATGGCCCTTCTATAGAATTTTTTGTTTTCCTTAACCAATGCAGAGATGGACTAAAGGAAAGTTCAGGTATTTGAGCTGGATCAATCTCCATGGATGTAACACTTGGTTTCTAATGTAGAATTTTAAAATAAATGAATGTAAGGCAACATAAAGGTGAATATGCACATACTTCTGTCTCTCTCAAAAACTAAATGCTGGTCTTTACAATTGTTTTATCTTTTACACTTGTGTCCATTCATCAAACACATTCCCTTTAGGGGAAGCTTATGCAATGTAAACTTCCTGAAAGCAACTTTTATTTTAAATTTGTAGAAGTTTTAAAAATCTACTCAAATACTACACTGTATAGATTAGAATGCTTATCTGCTATGTGTAGATTGGACTGATCTGGAGAGATAGCAGAAAAAATTAGCTTAATTTTTTGTATTAATTAAACAAGACATATCAGTTATGAAGCTCCTTGTGCAAATAATCTTCTGCTTAAGTATATTTTTACCAGTCTCATTTAAACTATCATATTTTAATATCACTGTCTTGTAATGCAACTACTGTGACTTACTAATTTGCCACTAATTTTTTATTAACATAATGACAGGAAATTCTAATAAAATCAGTTAAGCTGATACTAATTTTCTATGGCTTTGGTATTCAGTGTAGGAGTACAGAATGTTTTGCTCCCTTTCTGATACACAATTTGCTGAGAGTTTGTTTTCTGTTTCTCAAATACTGTGTACGGACAAACCCAGCCACTTCTTTAAAAATAAATTCTGGAAAAGTTTGTGAAACTTCTCACAGCTGGTCTTAATTACAGTTGGGTAATATGTGGACACTTCTGTGCTAGACTTGTAAAGTCTTTTTGCGAAGTTTTATCCCTGATGTGCTTCAAAATAAAATCTCTTTGTTGTTTTTACTCTTTGTCCGTTTCAGCCAGGAAAAAGCAGTCACAAAACTCTACTTTCTCTGTTCATTTATTTTTCTGCAGGAAAGTCTTGTAAATTCTTGCTTTTAGGACTACTTCCATTGAGTCAAAGAGGGTCAGAAATAGGAGTTTCCTGAAACTACCCGAAGTTGGGAATACCTGCAATGCAGTTAACCTAGATAAAGCATGGTGGTTTGCAGTGAAACTGGTTATGAAACAGTTTTGACGCAACTGGTTTGGGGTTTGTTTTTTCTTTCCTGAACACTGGGCATATAGCCCGTGAGTCACTGCTGTACCTTCTAAAGACAATTGTCCTAAATGTTCTAAAAGTTAGAAGATACATGGCCTCTTTACCATATGGACTTTTATGTTATGTGAAGTTTTCATAACAAATGAAGACTTCCTTTTTTTTTTTTTTTTTTTAAGCTGCGGCAGTCTTAATGGAGAAGCAGCTTAATTATTGATAATTTACAAGGGCGGTACACTGGCTAGATTTAACCCATGTAAATCTGCTGCTGCCTTAGCAACAGCTACAATGTATCATTTAGTGCTTAGGCTGTTTGTGGACTGTACAATATTATAATTACAGAAAGAAATGTACAGATGTAGGGGCTTGAATATAGATGAGCTGTGTCTTGTTGAATTTTTTAGGAGGGATACACATGACGGATGTATGTATGTGCATCTAACTCCTGAGTTTCTTGTCCCCCAGTGCTGTCTGTAGGATAAATGAGTGGTTGATGATTGTTTAGGGATACTGTCCTACAACACAGAAGAAAGGAGCACGGGAGCAGATATAAAGCAAGAAAGCTGCTACTGTTAATTATGGGGAGGAGGACAGTGCTTCAGAACCAAAGGGGCATCATGGCCAGCACTGTGTAAGCAGAGCAGGAGGTGCATTTGGCCCAGGAGAAGCCCACAAGCTGATAAGGGACGAGGTTGACAATGCAGAGAACAAATTGTCGATCGCAGCAGCACTACTAGAAAAAATTTCTGAAAAAAGCTCAACCATCTAGCTAAGATTCTAATTAGCTGTATCTCCTATTTATAATGTAGCAGACACCTCTGTCTGGCAGTAACCTTCATGAAATTTCAAGTGTGTCAAGAACGATGATATTAAGTGACTGGTTGTTTATATTTGTTTACAAAGACACGTTTTGCTTTCGTACTCTGTACTTGACTACTGTGTGTGAAATCTTCTATTATACTGTGCAGAGTTTTTAATGATGTGAAATACTTATGATACAGTATGCAACAAATGTACAAAACCTTGCTGATCTACCTGAGGAAGATCATTGAAGATTATTCAGTCTACATTGTTACCTTTCTTTTCCATCTCCATTTGAAGGAAGGAGTTTGCTGTTAACATTTATTATATTTATTGTGCACTTACTTTACCACTCTTTTCCATAAGAATAGAGATTTGTGAACAAGCAAGCTTCTCAGCAGAGCTGCATTTCTGGGGAAGAGTAACAAGAAACTTGAAATATACTGAATGTGTTGAAGAAGTCTCAAAATATTTACTTGAGTGTCAATTCACCTAAGTCCTCACTTGAGCTTCTTTATGGGGGTAAAATGACATATTATTAGTTATATTTTGTTCCCTTCAAAAGATAGTAGTTTAGTGCACTATTGTGCTGAAATGTCATTGTAGAGGGAAGCATGGGTTAGAACAGAGCCATGATCTAGAAGGGAAAAAGAATGATGTTTTTAATGCCAAATTGTTCTTAGATGTTTCTAAAGAGTTGAATTAAAAGCAGCAACTATTAAGGTACTCCTTTTAATCTGCTGCTGCAGCCATAATGCGTTCAGCAGTGCTTTAGGACTGCGTTAAGCACAACCAAGACATCTGTAGAGACTTGACATGGCAGAAAAGCACACAAGTAATATAAAGGCTGCACTGTGCCCATTTCCTTAAGCAGCACAGAGCAGAAAAGGGAATTTATTATTTAAATGTTTATGAAAAGAACAAGAAGTTTTAATGTGTGAATGTGCAGAAAAAAGAAGAAAGCCTAATTGAATGGTGGGGAAAGCTGCAGCTTTCAAAGCTAGTTGTGGCTTTTTCTTGCTGCTTAAATTAGGCTAGGAAGAAGGCTTTCTTTTCCATTAAATAGCGTAATTAGCCTTACAGTAACTGTCTGAGTGTCTTCACGTCTCCTGTTTGTTTTCATGACAAACTTGCAGGTAGTATTATTACTTACTTGCAGATAGTATTATTAAAGTTAGTAAGGGGCTTTGCTCACTAAGGTATGTGTGGGAAACCCACTAGGAAGTGGAGTATGATAAGTGATGCATGGTAGAAGAAATAATTTGGGAGTTTTGTTTTTGACTTAAATTGAGTTTTTTAGTGTCAGCATTGAAGTTTAAGGTTCTGATTTTGGGTTTAGCTTTTTTAGTGATTAGTTGTCCCATGTTCATTAGATGTATGATTCACCCTCTTTTTGCTGTGTCATAAAAGTCCTCTGACACGGTACAAATGTTACTAACTGTATAGATTATTTTGGACATATCTGTTTTACTGTATGTAAATGGCACATCTGCTGTACTGTATATTAAGTCTAAATCCATGAAATTTAATGAGAGATCTGGATTTCGTCTTTGGTTTTTAATGCCTGATGAATTGTCCACAGCCTTCCTCTTAAATTGTGAATTTCTTTTGTCTGTTTAAATATACTCCTCAATTTAATATTAGCCTTGATTTGTCTCCAAACGAGATGCAGTCTGAGTAAATTCTTGTGAAAGGCTGTCTGCTTCTTGAGGATCCTTTTTTATTCCCAGGTTAAAAAGAAATATTAATTGGGTGAATACACTTCCTCCTCACGGAATGTGTGTTTATTTTCATTCAGTCATTATTCTCTAAATGTAATGGTTCATCTTTTTTCATAAAGAAGAAGGATTAGACAGTGACTGCGTGGGTGAGAGCACTGTACATCACTAAGTAACAAAGTGTTGGTCTCTTTGAAAAATTTTGAAGTTATTTGATTCCTGAATTAAACCTGACCAAAGGCTTGAAATTTTCATTTTGATGCATTCCGTAGTGTATCTAAGAAGCTTTCCTCGATAGTCTAGTGTTTGATTAACATACATATTACTAACCCAAAAGAAAGCTTATGCAAATCTGTGTATGCTCTAAAACTAGAGTAGTTGTACTCTGTAACAGACCAATTCTGTTTCTTTTAATTGAAAAGAAAAATAATTACTGGCAGACTGAATGGACTAACACCTATTCTGGTTTACCTGAAAATCCTAACTTGAATAAAAATTTTCAAACTCCTTGCATTATTAAGGTTACCTCTGCAAAATCTCTAGTGTGCGTTATAGAAAATAGAGTTGTTTGCTAACCAACTCTACAGCGCTTATTAAGCTTTTTCCATTCTGTAAAGGCAATAGCTCTGAAATACAGAAGAGATTGCATTAAATCCTTGGCTGGCAATTTTGTGTGGGATTGAGTATTGAAATGCAGCAAAGCAAATAATGAAGGCATATGTTTACCTATAATTCTTGTTACCTTGGGAGAAGGATTAAATAGGAACAGTTTGGTTGTTGTCAAATTCTTAACAGTTGCTTTCAAGCATGAAACAGTCCCCGGGCTCTCGGAGGATTTACTTAGCAGTTTGAATAGAGAGGTCTTTACTGCTAATGGAACTGAGATGGCAGGCTTAAGCAATGGGGTGCTTTATAGCCTCTTTAGCCACTTGAGAAGATGTAACATCAAATAGCTGAAATCGTCTTGGTCTCCATTGGTGTTTGGGAAGTTGCACAAAGATTGATGAATAAATAATTCAGAGTTGTATGAACGTCTTGATGCCAGAGCGTTACAAGTATCTAAAAGCTTGATTCACAGAAGGTTTAGTACCAGGAGACATTCTGTAGTTTTTGTGTGAGCTTTGCCCCAGGGAACATTTACTGAAGTTTCAAAAAAAAAAAAAAAANNNNGGGAGAGGGAAGAAAAAAAAGAAACAAAATCTACTGGGATTGTTTGAGGTTTGTAGAGAAGTGTTTAAGATTCTAAAATATTCTGTGCAAAAAAGGAATATGTTGTATTTGGGAGGATGGTTGCAATTATTGGAACTATTTCGTAGTTGAGATTTCTTACCAGTTGAGATGTTTGCTGTTAAATTCCTTTGCTGTATGATGATTTTTTGATAAAAAAATTTTTGATTGTGGGTACATCCCCAATCCCACCTATAAATTCAGTTTTGTTTTGACCTCAGGGTGGGACTTTTTGCTTTTTTTGTTTGTTTAGAGTTTACTGACTATATGGAGTAGATCCTTTCTTTGAAAGGAAGAGGCAGCATAAAGTCTGCTAGCACTGGAAGAATGTTTGGTTTATATATCCTAGGATTTGCTTTCTTTTCTGGCAAGTGCAACTTTATTTAGGATTCCAATTTTAAAAAGTACAAAAGCTTTCCCTCCAATACTCCCTTCTCCTCTTTAAATTTCTTATTAAACCTGCTAATGAGATACCTAGTATTTAGAAGCTTTACTACAGGGATCAAAATGTAATGTGAGAAACTCTTCTGCTTGAATACGCACAAACTTGGGATAATTTTCTGTGCTTTAAAAAGGTTCTTGCCTATTCAGTTCATCTAATTTCTGCACATGCTAATTGCTGTGTTGGTACGGAACTCTTAAATTTCAGCTTCTCTGATTTTTCCTCTGAAAGCTATAAAGTCTGTGCTCATCTGTAAGAAAGTCCAATAACAATTCAATTAATTTATAGATTTGTAGATTTTAATCTTCTCTGTTGCCTACACAGGCTTTCCCATTACATTTCACACTTTTTTTTGGACCTGTATGTGGAAAAGTATTGATACAGGGGGTCTGTCTGATGTCTAAAAAACCCAAATTCTGGGGTAGGGGTTTTAGTGGTAAATTGCTGTCATTTAGATAAATTTAAATGAACACCTATTTCTGATTTGCATTTGTTTATGCTTTGAGGTTCTGCTCTGTTGTATTCTATTATGCATTCTTTTGCTAGATGAAGAAATTACCTATTATCAGAAGTCTCATTGTTGTTTAAATTTTTTAGATGATGAATAAATTGCCTCTGAAATCTTCTGCAATAGTTATTTGGACTTCATAGGTCTCTTATTAAATAGCAGATTTTCCAGAGCTTCATCAGTGCTTGTATTCCTTCCTTTGGTTTATTCTGCCAAAATTGTCTGTTGCACACTGAAATCTGCTAAGTTATCTAACCAAAAAAAAAGTGATACTGTATTTTAATGTTGAGTATGTTGCTGGTAATATCAGCATTAGAAGATTTTTGACCTTGGCTTCATGTTTTCTAATCCTTTAGGTTATCATTTCCCTCCCCCTCATCCCTTAAAAGTTAGCATCCCAAGACCTCAGAAGCTGAAGTTCATGTCTGACAAAAAGGCTCAACTTTACGACTACAGGTGATAACATCATGAAAGCCTGTATTTGTACCTTTATTTGCCACTGGTCCCCTCAGGTAATTGATAAATACTCTCTCACCAAATACATTGCTTTTAGTCTCCAGTGGAGCCAGAATCCCTCTGATTAGATTCCCTTGCAGTAAAAAGAACAGCCACTCTCATCTGATCTTGCCTTGCTGTTTTCTGCAAAAATTCACCTGTGGAATTTAATAACAAATGGAAAGTGTTGTGAAGTCTACTGCCAGGAGAAGAAGATACTGCTGTGTAGAGCAGAACTTGCTTCTAAGCAGGCTGAAACCAAAGCAGAATGTAGCAGTTGAAAACATTTTGCTTATTTCTAAGAATGAGCCATATTAACCAGGGGCACCCCAAAGAAAATCAGTAAATCTTCCTCAGAAGGCTTTCAGGTAATGTCTGAAATGACCATTTGCACACATGCTCTCTGCTGTAAGCGTTCTGTCAAAATAGTAGGTGAATTCACAGTTCCCATGGGAGAATGGGAAAATGATGTCCATCTCCAACTACCTTTGAAGGCTACGTGGTGTCTTTCAGTCACTCACCTGATTTTTTTTTTTTTTTNNNGCTTCCTTTGGTAGACGGTCCATTAAGTGACTTCTTGCTGTGGAGCTGAGGGCACTTTAGTTCAAGTCAGCAGACCTCGTCCTGAGATATTGTTACATTTACTTGCCTTTTAAAAATGAGCATCTCTTCAGGGACTTCATTAGCTAAACTCTGAAATATTCCTGGGAACCTAAAGACTGGTCACCTCCTGTTATCCAAGAAACAGCATACTTACAATTCTGCTCATGTGTTCAGGGCATAGCCAGCTTTTACAAGCTTCTCTTCCCGTTTAAAGGAAAGTCAGTGCTATTTTCCAGGTCAAACACTCTTTCCTCAGCTGTGAAGTGAGGCACAAGACTTCTGAAGTCAGGAATATGAAATGGGACAGGTTTGTTCTCCTTGAATCTTCTGGGAACCGATGGAGTAAGGCATTTTGTAGCTATTTGCTAGTATCGCTGCAAAGTGTTTGGGATGAATTCCTTGTGGATTAGAGGCTGGGTGATCTTTAAGTCAACCAGAAAGTAGAGTAGTTGCTCAGATGTTTGATCATGACCTGTGAGCTCATAGGAAAGACAATTCCAGCAATTCAGTTGCATAGACTTGCAGAGGGATGAAAAATCAGATATTATTGGCACTGATGAAATAACTGAATTAAGACTGAGAAGATGTTGGCAAAAAGATAATGTTTTAGCTGCTATGCAAGTGCATGCATGGTGGAGGATTTATTTTCCTAAAGAAATGCAAACTTCTGAAATCTAAGTCTTACAAGAACAGCACTCTGTCCTCATATTACATTGGGCAATTTAGTGATCTGATCATTGCAAGCCCCTGATGTTCAGGATCTCCCTCTCCACAGTGTACTTGTAAAACAAGAAAGAGGAAATCTGAAATCTTGTGGTGAAATTCCAGCTGTATGTACAGATGTCATTGCAGTATGAGTTGGTCTTGCAAAAACACAAAGCATATCAACTAACAGTGCTGAAAGGAACTCAGTTACTTTAAATATAATAGCTATTTTGATAAATTAGATAGGTATATTCTACAGTGTTAAATAATTTACAAAAGAGTGAGTATTAATTAAAACAACTTAATTGCTCTTTATTCTGGAAATGTAAAATGCTAGTATATGCAGGTTAGTATGCATGCTCTTGCAAATAGTGTGCCCCATGAGACTCTCTGTTTCTCTGAAATACAATAAGAGAATTCCTGTGTCTACCAGTATTTACCAATTCGTGTGAAAACTTTGTTGAGGTGGTTTAAGGCAGACTGAGTCAGTGTGGTGCAGCTTGTTTCATAAAAACATCTGCACTTAATGGCTCTCTCACACAGAAGTCTTCCAGGCCTTCTGCATTATGATTGTGTAACAGGAAATTTTGAGCTCAGGGTCAACCCATGCTAAGAGGGAACCCGGCTTGATGAGTTCATAGCTCTCCTTTTGTTCCTGTTGTCAGTTTATAGTTCTGTTAGTGCTGGATTTGAGGAACAAATGTTCATCTTTGAGAGAACCCAGCTTTCTCTGTGTTACTCTATTGTTTCTGCTAGTATTTTGCATGCATTTATCAGTTACTGTGTTTAAAGAGTGTAAAAGGAGAATGTTTCAAGGATGTCTTTCTTTTGTGATTTCTACATATCAGTGTTACTTGGCTCTCTGGCTATCTGTGCCCAGCATTTTAATATTACTTGAATAAATTCTTATCTTAAAATTAGGATCATATTCCCACATCACAACCCCCAAGTAATATTAAAAATAAAAGGTCCACTGTGGTACTACTGAAGTAATGTAATGGATAATAACAGCGCTCAGAAACTTGGAAGGGGATCCTGCTTTCTCATATCCATAATCAAATAGCCATTACTCCTTTGCTACAAAACCAGTGAATTTCTATACCTCTTTGCCTTTGAAACTGCTGGTGATTTGATAAAGATATATATAACTCTGTTGTGGCAAAGCAGAAATTTGTCTATGTAAGATAACACTTAGTGGTGACTTTCTGCACAAGACAGTGGCTTATGCAATGTTGGAAGCTGCTAGAGTTCATAAAAAATTCCAGAGGTTACTAATTATAGTTATGGCAGCTAAATATTTTTAACCTCAAGGGTTGCCCCTTCTTATAGCTTTTAGTTTTTCTGTGTTTTGTTGCATAATAGTATCTACACATCTCCTTTCTGAATCCTGATTTAGGGCTTTACTGAAATTTTAGTAGTCTTTATCCTTTGTCATGGAAATCTTGTGGAGATTTTTTTCTATTCAGAAAATCAGAATAGTTTGCCGTTGAGAAAAGTTGATTTTACTAGGCAAGAACTTTCCCTGTGTTTCAGGCCTAAGAATACTTTGATACTGTATTGTTAAACAAAAAAAGAAAGGGTAAAAGATTATTAATTGCCTGCTGAAAGGCCAGTTTCCTTCTTTTGTTTCTCTTTCCTTTTAAAGGAAGCTAATCTGGTTTGGGGGTTATGGAAATTTTTACATGATTTGTAAATTATAATACCAGAAGGGGATGGAGGCAGGTGTTTGTGGATTGGTTGGTCTGTAGTCTAGGCTGTAACTTCCACAGTTAAGTCTTCCTTGAACCCCAGAACTGAATGCCCAGGCAGAGCATGTTTGTTTCTTTTGCTCCACTGTTCTATGAAGAACCCACAATTGTTTAATTGTCTGGGTTTTGTTAGGGTTGGTGTGTTTGTTTTTAAACACTTTTGTTGTTGATGTTTTCACTCCTTCCTTCCTGCCATGGAGGTCCTTGTTCTCCATACTCACTCCTTCCTTCTAAGTGCAAGTTTTTGTACATGTTTGTCAAAGTGATTATATACTATTGTCTGACTTACTGAATGTTGCTGAGGTTGCTGTGTAATGCTCTTTATTACTTAGTGTTTCTTCCTCTGTCCTTCCGTCATCTTCAAACTCAGTCAATGGTGCAGCTTTCTGAAAGGTTGCTAACAGTGTCCTATTGAATATTTTCATTAAGACTTCCCATTGCACACCTAGTTAGTGTTTTATGGTTTTTTTCCAGGTAGTTACTGTATGTCTTTGAATAGATTTTACTTATATTAACAAATGTAATTTTTAAAATTTATTATTCTGATAGTTCTGATACATTATTGTAAGTCCTCATGAAAAAAATACATCAAAACTTACATTTTGTTATATTTGCTTTCAAGCATATGCTTCAATTTTTTTAAGATAATATCCATAAACTGGTGTTAATTTATAGTAGTTTGATATAATTGAACTTTGCAGCATATCTTCTGTCACTGGGGATTGCTTCAGGATCCAGGGAGAGTTCAATAGGTTTCTTGTTCTTGTCTTTTTTTTTTTTTTTTTGGTGTCATTCCAGCTTTATCTACTGATTACAGCTTTATTTCCTGAAATTTGTTGGTATTTCAGGACTTCAGTTCTTGCATAGTTATTTCCTGAATACTATGCATGTTTCAGAAATTGCTGAAGTCATCTGTCTTGGAAAATCTGAACTATGTGATCTTAGTAGAGCTGCCTATGGCATGTTAATCATTGTTTAACATCCTTTTTTACTAAAAAAAATAATATATTTTTTCATTGTATGAGAAGAGTACCTCCTCTGTCTTATGACACAGGTAACACATCTGCAGCCTTGGATTCTCTTCTTAGCATTTCTAATACATGGAGGCTAAAGCAAATAAAGGTACATCTTTGTTTAATGAACTGTGTAACTTGACAGAATTTTCTGGGTTTGAGTTTCTCAGCCCTAGTAAATGATCAAAAGCAGACAGTAACTTCACCAGACTGATCAGGCCATGCTTGTTCCTTAGTATTACAGCTGGGCAGTTTTAGCCAACTTCCTCTGGAATTTGACCCGAGCAATGCATTGGAAGCAAATGACGGTGCATGGGATTATACACTGTGTGACTAATACTGACATAACTGCAGTGAAAACTGGCTGGTAATCTTCCACCCTACTGTCAGAAAGTGTGCTATTTGAACACAGAGGTCAGGAAATCCCAAGCATAATCAAGGATGGATTATTTTGGCTGTTACTATTACACGCATTTTATCTAAACCTTGAGTCAGAAACAAAAGCTTTAATTTTGCCAGATCTGCAGCATTTTGTCCCAAGTCCTGCAGTTTACGTGACTGCTCTGTGCTTCTTGCTCTGTCAGCCCCGCGTTGCAACACTGGAACCTCCTTCTCCACATTGAACAGCTGTAAAAAACTCGGAAGAAGAGGCAATTAGTTCCTGCTGGTTGTGTGGAAATTTGTGACTGAGTAAAGGAGGAGGTTTGCGTTGGTGCGTGCCCAGGGAGCAGTTTCTGCCGTGCGGGGCTGTGTCCTGGCCGGCTGCTTGCCCGCCTGGAACCATCACGGCTCGGTCACACCTAGTGGGAGGCATCAGCGCTAATGAGGGAAACGTGAGCACCCCGCCTTGTGGAATTTGTGATGAGATACGACAATTTGTGGCAGGATATCCTGGGCTATTTCCTAGACCTCCTATGTGTTCCATTGTGAAAGAAGCCCAAGTGCTGATTTTTCTTCCTTTAACTTTGAGAAAACTTAAATGTGCAAGTTAAAATTCACTTTTAAGTGGTGTGCAGTGGAGAGGGCTTGTGAGAAGGGTATTTCGTCTCTTCATTGCTTTATTTTCTTTCAAGGCTGTATTTAAAATTCTGCTGTGTCCTCAGGACAGTTCTTAAGCTTCTGAATGTTAACATTACTGAATTAATTATTACTTTTATTTGGATTTGATGAAGATTATTTTTTGCAGCATTTAAGGTCATTTGCCTGAGGTTGTGAGTTGAAGAATATGATTAGCTGGTTGGTCTGCTACTGCTTTTGTGGTCTTAGCCTAAACAGACATAGGAGATCTGCATGACAAAGCATGGACTATGTATTTCCATGGTAGTTAAAAAACCTAACCAAATAGACTGGTAGAGGATAAAAGAAGAATAATTATGAAGGCTGCTTGCATTCCTGTCAAATTGCATTTCCGTCTAAGAGTGCTACTTTTAGTGAGGTTGCTTCTCTCTTCACCCTGAATGATGAGAAAGCTGAAAAGTCTAAGGTCTGTACTTTTTTGTTATGAACAGAATTAATTTGTTATTAGACAGGAGTGGCAAAGGTCAGCTAGACTTATTTCCAGGATGCTGTTGTGGTTTGGAAGTAAAGATAGGCAAGAAAAGGTAGTTGAAATAAAATACTAAACCAAAATATTTATCTGACTAGCAATTGAAGTATACTATAAAGCTAGTGTAAGAAACAAAAATATTATCTTAGCAGCAGTCTTCAGGAAAGCTACAGGCCTTCCTGATCTGTGTGTTTCTTACTAGCTGTCCTTGCCTTGAAAAATTACAAGAGAACTGGAACATTTTGCGTCCTTTTGTGAAGGTCAGTGTTTTGTAGTTTTGCAGAATCAACCAATTTCAGAGTTGGGCGTCCCCTGCTGAAAAGCCCTGCCAGATTATAATACAAAAAGAAAAGTGTTTTCCTAAGTAGCTGACTCAAAATTAATTCTGGTGCTGCCAATCCCCACACCTCCATCCCTCTCCCCCTAACAAATAACTCACTGAACCCTTGGCAGTCAGCTGCCACATAGGAAAAATCAGAGGCGGTGTGAGTAAACGGATGTGTCACTCCGTGGTCTGTGTAACACCATGATTTTTACAAGAGCTGCAGTATAACACGGAGAGGAGGCAAGTGAAAATAAACCATGTGAATCAGGGTCTGGCTGTGAGAGCATCACTCTCAAAGGTGACAAAGAACAAGGGAACAAGGAACAATATTGAATGTAATGACCTTGGTAAGAATGCCCGTTATGAAAGTGTTGCTTAACGTTCGCTACTGTAGTAAATATACTTTTGTTCTTGTTATGGAAGCAAGTGCACTATCTTTAAGAAAAGAACGAGAAGAAACTGAAAAAGTAATTGAAAGCTGCCTACCAACTACAAAAGGAAAGAAAAATCCAGCAAGGAACCAATAATTAAAGGCACTAATTGGGGGCACTAAGCCCATTCATTAATAAACCTACGTCAACAAAGTAATCAGCAGATTAAAGTCCAAATAATGAAAACATTAGGACTGCAATACTAATATAAAGAACTAAATTAAGCAGAGGAGACATTACTATTGTCTCTGAAGATTCACTCTGTGTATGTGTCCTCAAAAATTAAATTGAATTTTTAAATAATTAAATAGCTTTTACTGGCCTAGAGGGATTAAAAAAAAAAGGTTTCATCTACATATCTTGTGGCTTGGTTTTGCTGAATAATACTGGGTTGGTTGTATTCCAGCCACAAACTTCTAAAATCAAAATGTAACCATTCTAGTCAGGAGTAGATATAATACCAAAAGTAATTAGTCTGATTATTAGTAGGTGATGTTTTTGCTCTGACAGAGCAGTAGTAAAATAAGAAGAAATAATATCCTTTTGGTAGTTCACAGATGGATTTCAAGTACTAAATGTTTCCCAGTAGAAAAAGTATCTCTATCATGGTGTGATCTGAAAGAGAATTATAGCAAATAATGGATATTATTTGTCTCGGAAAAAACCCTTTGATTATCTGATCTTTACAAAATGACAAATTTGCCATTTTTTAGATGATAATTTCAGTTAAAATTACCATTACTGCTTTATTAGACGGAAAGATTAGCCAAAATGCAGTGACACCTCAGGAGTGTTCTACTAATTTATCTCTTGAATAAAAAAAAGAGATGGGATGAGTTTTTAAAGCTATAAGATACATCACCTTACTTAAGTGTTATAAGTTACAAGATTTCTGATATAAGGCCTTTTTTATGGTTTAAATGACATTGCACAGTATCCCTGTTCTAGGTTTTTCCCTTTTTTTTTTTCCCCTGAAGATTTTTATAGGACTGTAAGCTTTACTGCCATCTATCAACTTCTGCATACTTAGTCATTCACTGTTGTGATTGTTTATGCCACTATTCCTACAGCAAGAGGCATAGAAAATAATTGCTGCTAAAATCAGTTGAAATGTAGTCTAGGAAAGAAGTCCCAGTTCATTGTAAGCATTTATTTAGGTAATTGGCAACAATTGGACATAGGCTAGAAAGTGAATTAGAAAATTGCTAAAGTTTCTGCAATTTTTTAAATGCTACATGGGATGAGGTTATCTATTGCTATCTTTGATACATCTAAAATGTCTTCATTCAGTTTCTGTTCCTGGCTTTCATATATTGAAGATGCGCATTGGTTAAAAGTTCAGTATGGTACATACTGAAATTAAAAGATGAAAATCCCATTACTTCAGGATTCTAAATGTCACAGATGTGGAAAAGAACATCATAATACGATGAAACCACTTCCATAGCTTGCACAACTTCATTTCCAGTCTTTCAGTTTTGTGTTCTAGAGACTGGCCAGGCACGTAGTGCATGGTTAAACCTGGGAGCGATTCTGGTTGCTGGCTTGCAGGTGATCTGCTGGAGTCACATGCTGAGAGCTGTGGTTGATGTCTCTGAGTTGCTTAGTAACTTGTCTGCGTGGGTTGTCTTTCCCCAGTTCCACGCTGCATTTGTGTATGATTACAGCCTCACTCGGATGTTCCAGCACCTGCTGGGTCTCTACTTCCACCGCAGGAACACTGCAGACACTCATTAAAGCAAAGGCTTGGTGTGAGATTTCTCTACCATGGCTGACATAGCTACATCCAAAGGGAACTGGAACCCAAAAACTGTAATGCGCATTCATGAGGAATATTGGATTATATTTCCCTCAGAAGCAAAATGGATTTTGCTTGTGCTTAACAAAATATATGTGTTCATCCTGATTTCTGCTACCGGGATAGACCAGCTGCTGGAGTGCAGCAATTCCTATGGCATAACGTTGGTTTGAACTGCAGCATGTGCTGAAGTCTACTGGCTGTTTTCTAGATACTCTTTTAATACCAGAGCACCAAGGGAATAATTTCAGGTGATTAAAATAAAGGAAAAAGATCCCTTTTAAATTCAAACCCATTTTTTGGTGTAAATTCAATGTACTAGTTCATTGTTGTTGAGTCTTACCGTCAGTAATCTTCCATTTTCCAGTTAGTCCTTTTTCACTTCCTAACTTGCTTGTGCTTGAAAGTGACAGCCAGAAGTTGTGGGACTGAGATGTTATTCACCTCTGGCAAAAGGCTACAGACTATAATATTGCTGAGAATCTTGATATTTAGAGGTTGCTTCTACTGCATTAGCCACCTCTAAGTGTTGAATTTTTCATTAATATCATCATAAGCATACTAGTGTAACTTGGCTTTCAGATTTTTTTTTCATCCCGTTGTAGTCTGTATTCAAAAATGTAGATCAGCAATTCTTTCTACTTTGTCTCTTTTCCTAGAGAAAAGCATCTTAATATGTTTTTTAATCTTCAGATAATGTCAGATATTGCAATAGATAATTTTAATGATATTTCATATTAATTTCTAGGACAGTTGGAGTTCCATTTTTGGTGAACAGTAAAAAAAACGGGAAAATAATGTGTAAGAGCACATGAATGGTATTTTAGTAGAGGTGTGTATGGTAAGAGAAATCAGAATTTCAGCACAATTTTTATGTGTTGTGTTATTCACCTTGTTTTTAATCTGTGAAGGAGTTAAGTTAGAAAATACTTTTTTGCACCTGTTTCACGTAGAACTACATTCTTCAAAACACTGACAGGAAGCTCCATTAACTATGTAATATCAGTAAGAGGGGGCAGGTCTCTTCAAGATCACTTTTTCTGGAGTTTTAACATTCAGATTAGATGCTTTTTGAGACAAAATGGAAATGCTCTCTCAGGATTTCTGTTGCTGAATTAAAATTCTTAGGTTCATAGAAATGAGTTTTATGGGCAGTAATCTACTAGTGGTGGGAAATAATTTCGACCGCTTTCGGTCGTGGTAGCAAGCCACAGTAAAGGCACTGATAATGGTTGTGGGATACCCAGGCATTAAATGCTGTGGTATTTGTGGTTATTTCACTTTGAATGTGTGAAAGCAGTCTTGCAGTGAAGTTAAAAATCCAGGTCAGCTCTGTGCCCAGGCTGTGGGAGGCTGGAGGGGGTGCAGCACAGGCTGCACATGCTCTTGCTTTCTTTGGAAATGCTGCCTCTCACTGATGCTGCATCATTTGACCTGCAGATGTTGGCAGGGCAAGAGGTTTCCAACTTTTGGAAATCCGAAACTGCATAGGGTGCTGGAAAGCTAGTGTTATGTTAGCTTTTCATTAGTTGAAAACTAGGAGTGGATGTCTGTATGTTGAGGTTGTTGCATAAAATCATGAGAAATTAGTTGATATGTTTATTTCATTAATCGCTGTTTATTTGTCTTAACTTAAAAGCAAGACAGATAAATGTTGCAGTTTCTTTTTTTTTCTTGTCAGCTCTCTTTAGATTTCATCTGTGTTGCCTTATCCTCCCATAACAAGGTCCGGTCATCTTGTTGTGCAGGGAAAGGAAGGGAAGTTTTTTAAGCATGTTTCCTTACTGTTGTTGAATAGTAGTTTAGTTTAGTGCTTTTCCTTTATCAAAGGGAGGCAGGCCATCTTTTATGTTCACCGTGTTGTAAGGGTTTTTTCACTTGGTTCTGTGTTTTTGTTTCTATCATTTGTGATATTGCAGGTGAACATGCCTGTCAGTGTTTGGTGGATCACAGAAATGACTGGTATTTTTTCATTAAGCAAAAGGAAAATCTATTGTACACTGCCCTGTAATCTGCAGGTTTCCTGTATTTCCATCACACTTTCTTTGTTTTTATAACTTGGTGAGAGTGTGGAAGAGCTCAGTATACTGATCATCAGCAGTTGAGGTGTCTGTGTATTTAGGGACTTAACACCTCCCCTTCCTTTGTAGGTATTCACAATGAAAGCAGAGTGTGTTCAGCAGAAGAGCTGTGATTGCTGCTGAGTGAAATTGTTGTTTAATACCAGTCTTAGATTTTTATGTCAGTAAAACTAAGGCTGATCAGTGCACTCTTGCAAATGGTCCAGCACTTTTCTTAGGGATCAGGCAGCAAATTTTATGTAGGTTAAGAATTTTCTCATTTTCCATAACCTCTTCCTGCATTACACACAGTTTTACAAGAAGTCAGTGTAAAAACATTTCTTTATCTTACCTTTTGTGTCAGTGTTTAGTATCTTTGGTTCTTGGTAGTACAGCTGCTAAACCAAAGAACACTTAATAGGGAAAAGACTTCCTTTGTCTGGGACCAAGTGATAAAGCATAGGTTTAGTGATTTTTCACAGCAGGACATTCTGTGACTGGTTAATGTACTGCAGAGGAAAGCTAGGAAGCCTCTTTCTTTTTCTTTCCTCCTTTTTTTTTAATTATTATTTTTATTCATGTGGTTGCCTCAGTGCTCTAAATACTCCTGTGTCAGCAATTAGCAGGAGCAGTGTTTCATTAATCCATCAGATCTCTGATGCGGCACATTCTAAGGCCAAGAGATAATAGGGAATCATTTGTTTAAACCTCAGGATTAGCCTCTGATGGATGAGGCTGCAGTGTGTCATTAACAGCAGTGGTGGCAGAACTGTAAACTAAAGCAGATACACGGTGTGTAGTTGTTACCCTTAAAATCAAGCAAAAGCTCTGTTGTCTTGTACTTCTGAGCTGATAAACATCACATAACTCACATTAATTTGGGAAATAGCTGTGTTATTTTCGATAGTGTTTATAGTTTTCTTTTGTATGAAACACTTAATATGTACCCATAACACATGTGATATCAAATTCTCACTGAAAGAAACTTGGTTTTGTTTTTCATAATATTAAAGTAGATGCATTTAACTATTATTATTAATGTAAAAATTCATTCAAAATGTCTGATGCTTGTAAAGCACAGTAGTTCTATTAAACTAGAGGAGTTTTTATATTTCTTGTAAGCTTTTAGAATGAGGTGTTTCATTTCTGTGCTGAAGCATGAGTCTTTAAAAATGAGAACTCTTCAAAAAGCTAGCAGTTGATTAAATTTGTAACTTACACAGTATATTGAACTTGCAGATTATTGTGCTCTTATATTATAGAGATAAAAGAGGATTTATAGGTACTTTCTCCCTTTGATTGAATAGTACTTTCAGAAGAACACTGTAAGTGCAGCAGTGGCTGAGATGATAAACTTTGCAATCCTGTTTGGCTCCCTTGTGGAGACAGGAAGGGTAGAGACATCACACAGGGCTGAATGGCAGATAGCACCTTGTCTATAGTATAGTCACAATGAGGCATGAGTGAGTTCCAGTTCCCCTGTATTGACAATATTAGTTCTGTTATCAAGAAATACCATGCTGCACAGAGCATGCTATCATCCACTGTCATCAGCTAGTTTCTGCCTGCCTTTTCTAATGCTCAGGGTTTTAATCTGGCTACTTCTTGTTGCAGGTTGGCCACTGGTTTTGCTTCCAGGTTCACTGGCCTCTTCAGTATATTTTGCTTTTTAGGTCAGTTGATTGGCATTCAACCCTCACAGAAAATGAGGAGCTGAGGGTTTCCTCTTTATTCTGCTGCCAAAACAACATAGCCCTCAGTCAATCATGACCTATATATATAAATCCACTTGCCAAAATGTGCTCTTGCCTTATCTTCCAATACTGGAAGGGTTGTGGGGATTTAATTGAAGGCAGTCCTGTCCAGGTCCTTGCTAGGGCCAAACAGATCCCTGCTTGGATGCAGTATAGAGGTGGGTGGGAGAGAAGCAAACATACTTGCTTTCCTTTCTTATCTTGAAACGTATCACATGATGTGAAGGCAAAACTACGCTGCAAAGCCAAAACCAAGTGGAATTTTGTTTGTGTTTATTTCAATTGTTGTTATGTACCCTTAATTGGAAATTAGCAGCAATTGCTTGAACATTTTACTATTAGACTGCATTATCTGTTGAGGACATTGACATCATGTGGTAGTCCTCTGCACGTCTGAACAGTTAGACTGGGTATCGTGGCACTACTTCTGCAGAAATTGTTACTGCCAGATATGCTGCTTTTTATAGGTAGATCTAAAGATACTTCAAATCAGAACCCTACTGGAATAAACATGGTCATTAAAAACTTGAACAACATAAAAAACACCCAAAACACTGATGCTTTGAGTGGCTACCTAGAAACAGAGACTAGACAGGAATAAGGGAATAAAGGTAGGTATTTATTTGAAAGGCCTTCAAAGGTGCACCCTGGGGAGCCAAAGGCTACATCCAAGGTGGACGACGAGTTATGGGTTCTTCACACTTTTATAGGTTTGGTTCATTCGCATATCAGCATAAATTCGCCAATTAAAGCTTCAGTTAATGATGTAATTTCTCCGAGATCACCCCCCTTCTAAGATGTTGGTTTACACATTTTTGGGCCCAGGACAGCCTGGGTGTCCTTGGAGAGCAGGCCCGGAGAGGCTTTGTTATGTCGAGAGAACTGAAGTTAGCAGGCTACAAGAAACTTCAGAGTTACGCGCTGGGCAATACAGGATTTGAAAAATATAAAAGTTTAAACCTGAGGCATCAACACCTCAAGGTAAATTAATAAAGGCAGTTGGGCATCTGAGATGAGAGAGCTCTGTTCAGCAGAGATATATTTATTAATTTTTAGTTATGTACTCACGGTGTAAAAATTGACCATTTAGGTGAACTTCTTGCCAGTGGTAACAAATGCAAAAAAAAAAAATTCCATCGTGAAAATCTATTTGTTCTTCTGTGCTTTGGGCTAATGGCAACTTTGCAATATGCCTGGAAAATTAGAAATACCATGTTAATTGTTCATCTGCTGTGTACCTAGAGCTCTGGCTGTAGCATCATGTGTATTGCACCTGCAGTAGTGCGACTTCTTGAAGAAAGTGATCTTTTGAAGAAAGGGGAGCTTTCAGATAAATAAAGGTCAGACTGCTTTGGGATTGTGTTGGTGCCATAGGTAGCCAGTGTAGCTGCCTTTTCCGGTGTATGGGCTGTGGAGTTCTGGACAGAGTTTAAAGTGATTTCTCATTGTGAGCTTCAGCATCAGCTGCCTAATGTGGAGGAGAGACAGACATGGATGGTTATTTCAGTGTTTGCAATACAAGGAAAAATGAGTAGTGTTATTTTGCCATGACCGTGTGAAGCACAAAGCAGACTTGGATGTAGTTCCTGTGTTGCCTGTCTAACTTGGGTCTGAAATGTTTTGTACCTTAACACTTACTTTTTGTTGCATGTGGATTTTTTTTCTTTCCCTTAGCAGAAGGACATAGGAAGAAATAGTGTAAACTGGAGTGGATTAGACATGTGTCAGCTATGATGTCCAGTTTAATCGATTCCATATTTTTGAATAACCACCCTGTGTTACCGTTATTATATATAAAGACGAAATTACAGTATTTCGGTTTTCTTCCTTCCGCAAAATGTAGTGATTTTAATCTTTAAACTTGCTGACTTTACCTTCTAATTCATTTTTTCTTGTTGCAGTTTCATTCTCTAATTTCTTCAGAGGGTAATTACAGTCTTCCTGATGTACAGTGTTTCCATATAGCACTCTAGTTGTTTTATTCCGTGAGACTTTCCAGTGTGGAAGTGATTCGTTTATTGTGCTGAACTGCTTATCTTCCAAGTTACTCTTTTTGAATTATTCTGGTCAAATTGTGTTCTTTCAGTCCTCTCCAGCTCTAGTCCTCTCTTTCTTGTCCTCTCCAGCTCTCCCATCTCTCTTGGCTTGGTGAAACACTGGATGATGAGTGTACGCTACTAGCAGGTAGAAGGAAAAGCAGTGTTCATTCTGCAGATTTTGCATGAGGGCACTGAGAGCAGGCTGTCATAGCCCTCAGTAGCTCTGTCTGTCTGCATGAATCTGTACAGTGAATTCATCTTCACTGTCACTTTGGGGACCAGGAGGGTTTGGTTTCTCACAGATGCCTACCCCAACCCAAAAGCTGCTCTCTTCCATTCTGTGTTATGGCATTTGCAGAGCAACTGGCAAGAGCCCTGGGGATTTCTCTGACATTAAAAAATATGAAAAAAAAAAGCTACAGAGTGACCTTTTACTAACTAGAACCTTGAGCAACTTATCAGAGCTGCTGGGGTAAAAGCAACACCATGGTGAATTCAAATTTAAAATTGGTATTGGTGCATTTTCAGTTTTGTGTCTGTTGATGTGTGCCCTTATGCACTGGCTGGCTGTAGTTTTCCTATAAGAAACCCTTAGCTAAAGCTTTGGAGAGACAATCCAGGCTTGCAGAACAGTTGATCGATAATTGTTTATTTAAAAAAAAATTAGGTAAACATCCCAGCAGAATATTTTCAGGATCAGAATCTGCATATACTGGAAAAACTATGAGGATTGTTTTTCATTGGAATGAATAAAAAAGCTGCATTTCCTCATTTGGCTATTTGAAAGCCTTCCTTGGCTTCATTGATTGGCATTCTGGGGCCAGGGGTGAGAGTCCCTTTTTAAATTAGGAAACCAGGGCTGTTCTGAGAGCGAGTCGCTCTTTCTATGATTATTGGAGTTAGAAGGAAAGACTGAGCAGGTTGTCTTTTACTTGTATCTTATGGGGCTTTCTCTTCCCTTCAGATTAAATTATTTTTATATCATAGGATCATTCCAAATTCACCTGACTTGGAGCAATCTGACCTGTGGTCAATGATGATCATACTGTTAAGACAGATATATAGTTATGGTGGGATGAGGGTGAAGGTGAATTACTTTTAAATTTGGGATGTTTTTTCTGCACCTGGGAATAAGCCACTAAATAAGAAACAATCATATTGCATGTATCCAGCAGAACTCTATCTTCAAAGCTATTTGGCTTAAAAAAAAATTTAAAAAATGAAATTTTTCTCTGATGGATGGTGAATCAATAACCCCCTGCTGTAGATGAAGTGTTCCATAAAGAAGCTCCATCCTAGTAGAGTAAATGGAGATTAGTCCTGCTAGGAGAGAAATCTTGTGTCATAAGTCACTGAGGCTGCTTACTTCTTCTCCTCCCTCTATGGCCCCTGTCCTGTTTCTTTCCTTTCTTTCCCACAGAGAATATTGTGCTGGTGGAGATAGAATGGCAAACCTCACTGCATTACAACGTTTACTCTTGTTCTGTGAAAGTGACTATTGAGACACTGTTGGGGGACTCCTTAAAAATTATTTTGTCTTTAGAAGTCTCTTCCCAAGCCCTCTTCCCCTAAATGTTATCAGTGACCCTAAGACACCGTATTTTGCCATGTGTGCTCGAGCAAAAGCAGAGTCCTGGGAGGAGATAGAAAGAGGCAGGGAGAAGTAGAGGGGCTGCTGAAAGGCCAAACACCCCAGCCTGTGAAGCATCAGAGACTGGGGAGTCTAGATGGTGGATAATTAAATTTAATTTTTAACCTTTTTTTTCCTTTCCTTTTTGTGGGAAGGGGAGGAGGGGCACAGTATGGGCTGGAAGGGGGAGAAAGTGTTAAATCCTGGTATTGGCCATTAATTTGAGAGTTTGATTTGATGATTCTGTGGGTCCCTTCAACTCAGAATATTCTGTGATCAATGATGGTCTTACTTGGTATCACACCAAATTATTGAATGAAGATAGAAAGAGATACACACACTGTATTTATCTTACAGGCACTGTGTCTGTTAGTGGAAATGGCTACAATTCAAGACATTGGGACAATTTGCATTTAATAACAAAAAAACCCAACCAAATTTAAAAAAAAAAGATAGAATTTGCAGTCTGCATCTTCCACTGCTATCTCCTGATGGGATCAAATAATAGGAATAACAGTGCAAAAATCAAAAGCAGTGTGTAAATATCCCTTTCTTTTAATTACTTTCCATTTAAGCAGTTTCTACATCTCTTAATACCTATGAATAGGTTGAAAATTCTTGCAGTAATACATATGTTGACAAAGTAAGCTTTATGGGTTTCTTTTCATGCTTGTACTAAACAACACCATTAGAGGAATCCAGAACAGATATTCATGCTGTGTGACAGTCTTCTACCAACTGTTTTATTTCCTGTTTATATATGGATATTAGGTTGGAAGCTGTGCTCATCATGTAGGGGAGAAGGTGAAAACATGGCCTGGCTTGGCACAGAACCCTCTCAGAATTACACAGTCAGCTTCTCAGGTCTGTAACAGCTTTAAAGCCTGACCCTTTGCCAAAGTGTAACCTATGCCAACAACTACTTAAGTTTTTGGAGGCTATTCAAAAAAATCTTGTTGATTCTGATGCAGTCGCCCTAAAGACAGGAAAGACTGTGCTGGGTGCAGGTTGTCTTGATTCCTGCTTAAAGCATCTGGCAAATTGGGCATGCGTTGCCAGAGCTGGTGTGTTTTCAGCATCCCTCTCACCTACACTGTCTGTTCATAAACTACCAGCATATGCTTGCCTGGGCTCTGGTGATTTGTTACGAGAAGAGGACACTAGTTCTGCTGGAGTAGCAGTAAGCTCTGTTGTAGCACAGTATCTAATTCTATTGCATATAAAACCCAAAAGATTGCAACATTCATCCTTGTCATCTGGATGTAAAATTCAGGTCTCAGGTGTTTTAACTATGATCTTACTGTGCTGACATGTAATTGGATGGCAGCCTGGATGTGAGGTTCCGTAAAACTGTAGCAGATCCGGGATGCTTCTGAATGTAAAATTCACAAATTTTTGTGTTGTTGACTTTTTATGACTGTACAAGTTATATAACATCATTTTTCAAGTTGTAAACTGGCTGTGCGTGAAACTCTTTACTGGAGATCTTAAACAAAATGCAGTTGGTTTAATTAATTAACCATGTACTTAATGAGGACTCTCTATAATAAAAGCTTCCAGTGCAAGACCCCAGTATGGCTTAGACTACAGTAAATGGTTTTGAATTTTAGGGTCTCTTAATAAAATACTGTCAGATCTGGGCTTTGGCTTTGTGTCTGTGGATGACTGAGGGATGTTACTATTGTAAACATTCTGGAATATTTAATATTAATAATGTGTTTTCATTTGTAAATTATTCTTAGAAAATGTAAAAATAACTCTTTAAAATCTCCACTTATAAGAAAGATTTAAAATAAACTCTAAATCACTATTCTTTGATGAAGTAGGATATAATCCTCTTAGTATGCTTTCGTGATGTAAAAGAGAAACAGCCATTCTGAATTTAACACTCATAGACCTCTTCTGTTTGTAATACGCTCAGACACCCAGCATCACATGTAAAAATAAAACTAAAAAGGGGGAAAAAAAAAAGGCAAACCAGAACTAGGATAAACTGCTTATCATTGTGTGCTCATGATGCTACCGTTTTTAGAGGTAGGTGGCTTGTGGTCTTTCAGTCAGAATTGTTGCTCATCAAGAGCAAGTGAGAATGGTACCTGTTAGCTTGCCTCCTATTTGTCATCTCATTGCTTATTATGAAGCAGGAGAGATGAAATGACATGTAGAAACTTAAGCATGCTTCTGTGTCTTTTCTCATTTTTATCTATTTTGATCAACTTCTTTTATTCCAGTCTTTTCTTAATGACAGTAAAGGCAGTGCTGCTTCTCTTTCTTATATTTCCATTAGGACTTCCTTTCAAATTTTAGCCTATATTTCTCTTTCATGGTCAGGTGGTCATTTGGGCCAGCTGTTTCCAGTCAGTCACTTATCTCTCAGCATCAATCTGTGTGAAAAATGGGACAAGTTGGTGTACTTGAATATGTATCCCCTCCCATACTGTGATCCCCTCTGAAAATGCCTGTAATCATTGTTCTATCATTTTTTTGGTGGTGGGAGGGGAAGGTACAGTATTTATTTTTGAAGGCTACAAGTCATGTTGGATTTCAGTTTCTGAATTTTACATTGACAGGAGGCAGATTGCAGTGAAGACCATAAACTGACAGTTTAGGGCAAGCATGCTATTGCCTGAGGCAGTCAGGGATGTAGCCCACTCCATCCTTCTGACTTAGGACATTCATCCCTCCTGAGGTTCCTTGTCCTTTCTGATGATAGATTGAGAAAGACAAGCAGCACATGGGTAGACAAACACCTCACCCAGGCACTTGGTGCCATTTAACAGTTTCCTCCTGCATTTGACATTTTCATTTCCCTTCTTCACCTCACTCATCACTAACTGTTTGGGTCTTGTTTTTTGTACACAACACTAATAGAGAATGACAGAATACAAATACAAGCTCCACTATTCATTTTATATGCAGTATATTCTAGCAAAATTATATAGGAAGGCTCAACAGCTGAGCTGAACCATGAAAGGAACACTTAAGATTTAATTGACATTGACCTTATGCAGCTATCATTCAGGATAAAGTGTTGGGGGTTTGGTTGGTTTTGTTTGTTTTGGTTTGGTTTTGTTTGGGTGGTTGGAGTTTTTTCCTTGTGTTTTAATGAAGCATCAATACCCAAGAACAGGCAGGTATTTAAATTATTGCCCTGTAATTATTTTCTGAGTTTACTACAATCACAGTACCACTATCAAAAATACCAAACCCATTAGAAATCTACAGTCATGTATTCTATCCCATGCTTTGAGTGTGGATGTATCACTGAAGTCATAATTGGGAAAGAAAGTAGTCCCTTAGAATAGGAAATAATGTTTATCTACTCAAACCCACTGAAGGTACAGGTCGCAGTGATAAGGGTGAATTAAAAGAAAATGAGACCTCTGGTGTTCTTGTTCTTCTCCCTGCTTCAGTGTGTGGTGTAGAACAGTTTATGGGGCTGTGGTAATGGACTTTTCTGATGCAGTTCAGAGAAATTTAAATCAAGTTTTAGAGGTTTATTTAAGCTGGAGGGGTCCACCTGCAAGCTGAAGACCAGATTAACTGTAGTCTGCTCAGTCATAAAGTGAATGTGTGAGCTTTTGTATTGTTTTGTATGGTTGAAAATAATGGAAAACAAAAGAAGCACATCCTCGCTGTGGACTTAGATTGCTGAAGATCTTGGCAATGCAGGCTCATTTACTCAGGGATCATGAAGAGCTATCTTGGCTTTACAGAACAAAGATGTGTGTATTCTTGCCTTCTGTCATTGTAGCCCTCCTTACTCTAACAGGGGTATGTCTTAAGAAATAATGTGATAAAAACTTAAGCTCCTTGGTTTTGGGTTTTTGGGGTTTTTTGGTGATTTGTTGTTGTTGTTGTTTTTTCTTTAATTTTTATTCATGCAAGATACAGTTCTATATATAAAGATATACCTTTGTATACAACACAATTAAGGTTAAAACTGATTTTTTTGGGGAAGTTATGTGCCAAAATGTGTCAGTCCCACTAGGTCTTCATTCTCAGGTGTCTGTATATTTATGCTGTGTAATCCTCTTGCACATTGAGCTGCAATGGGACAAATTATGAAGACAAAGAAAGGTTTGGGCTTTATATAGATATTGCAGGCTTGTACATCTTTCATTTATCTCTAATCCACTGTTCTGGAAAGTATGAAAATTCTCATGAAGTCTGTTATTACACTGAGAAACTCATTACACTGAGATATGAAGCTCTGCTGACCCCTGTGACAGATTTGGTTCTCCAACTTTGCTGTATGGATAAAGACTACATGTAAAATCATACATGTTCCCAAAAAGATAATGCTAGTGCATGTTTAATATTAATTCAGAAAAGCTGTTAATTGCAAACTATAAAAAGGAATATCATGAGCATTTGCAGATGTTTTGCTGAGAGTTAAAGAATAGTAGGCCAGATTCCTTCAAGAAAAAAAAGGAAAGGTTAATTTTTTATAATCATCTATAATGTTACTCATAAATTTTCCAATTTCTCTGCTACTTAGCTACAATACATTATTTAGAACATAAAAGGTATTAATTTGAAAGACTGATCTCTAGATAAGCCAGCTTTCCTTTTTAATTGACCATTTAAAGTACAGGGTGCCTTGCAAGAGTTTTGCAGATAATATTTCTTATTGCATTAAAATAATTACTTATTTCAGATTGTATTATTCCAGACATTTGTACTCTGAGGAGGAGTACATGATAGGATTTAGACTTCATATGCAATGATACAGCACCAGGTTCCCAGGTGGAAAATCTGGATTTCTTTTGGTAAATTATTTGCTTTAGTTCTTAGTATTTATGTAGTAAAATACTGCATACCATAAATGTGTCAAACCTTTTTTGTGTTGACTGTCTTTTGGTTTAAAATATATCCCCCCTTAAGCATTTCTTCCTTACTTCCTTACAAACATGAATTAAAAATGTTTTCTTGTCTACTAGCTGTTTTTCCTCTGCTCTAAGGCATGTTTATCCTTAAATGTGGAAACGAGGGCAGGATATTATATTTGCTTAATCATAAATTCTTCAATCAGGCAAGCATGATTTTCTTGCACTTGTGCATTTGTGTTTAACTTCGAGGATATAGAGATTTACAAAATTACCCTCTTTAATGAATAATACCTGAACAAGAAAACAAAACCAGTCTCTGTCAAAATCGTTACTTCTGAATCTGAATTCTTAAGGAGTTAGCAGAAATTGGTATTGGTTTATACTCCCAAGAAAGTTTCAAGTATAGTATTTTTCTGTAGGCACATGAATCTCAGTACTGTATGCAAATAAAACTTCTGTGAAGCCTTCAGTTACCAGAAGTTTGCTAAATTGATTTACTCTGTAACTGCCTTCTTAGTTTCCTATTTGGAAGGCAAAGGTTGCATGGAAGTATTACAGCATCCTTCATCTTATTTTTGTTCAGTGTTACCATGCTTCAAATCCAAAAATTTGTTGGCATTTGCTGCCTGTTTGTGTCTCATTTCAGGAGCTGACTTGTCTTTCCTGAGAAAGGCCTTGGCCAATGACTGGCACTTAACTGGATCTTCAGTATTCAATGGATCTCTTATGCTTTCTGATATCCTTCTGCTTCCTTACGATTTCTAGCATAGGTAGTTGAAGACTGGCCAATACTTTCTTCTGGGGAAAAATATCATATGAAATGATGATCCAGTTTACTGGAGTTTTTCATGTGAAATAGCCATGTAGGTTTTAAGAGTAACGAATTTCTTGAATGTCCACTTATTCAGTAAGAACGAAAAATTAGTATTTCTGTAAGAAACTGCACACTGTTTAGGGCCATCTGTGTCCTATAAAATAGAAAATGCTTAACATCAAACGTTACTTTTCTCATTACAACTGCAAATACAAGGCAATAGAGGAAGATGCTGTATTGCACTTTAAAAAAAAAAAAACCTACATAACACAAGAGGCATTCACTTAAGGTTAAGGCAAATCTTTGCATTTGCATGCTCTTTTTATACTGGCATTTGCTAGGATATGGCTGAACATGGTGTTTTTTGGTCTTACCATTTCTCCTTCATACAGTTCTGCTAGAACTGTATGAAATTGGCTAAGGTATACTGTAATGAGAATCATTACATGGAACAGCATCTCTTTCTTTCTCCTTCTCATCCGTTTAAAGACATATGCAGGGATATCTGGCCCACAGAAATTTGTACTAGGTATTACAAGTGTATAACTAATAGTGATTAAGTTTTCTTGTGGTGTTCTATTGGCAATAGATACCAGGGAAGGATGGGTTAATCTAATTACCTGCATAGCTGATTCAGAAGTAGGGCAGAATGTTAGGTTTTGCTGCTTTTTCCCCCATTCAAAATTAACTTGTTTTTCCTCATTTATATCACAAGTAAGTGCTGTGTAGCTGTATTTGTTTCTCCCTTTGACTTCCTTGAATGGGTCTCTATGTTAAGAATCTTGAATGTTTGTTTGACTTACAATGAAGGGGATACTAGAGATTTGATTATGACACTAGATAGTGTACTTCAATGTTATAAGCAACTTAAGCATATGCCTGGATATAATGTAGCATATGTTACGGGAGGAAAATTTTATATGTAATCACTCTAGCAGCAAAGTGGAAAACAATAAAGTCAGGAAAGGACATCTGGAATCATGTTCTCTGCCAGTGACCTTTACTTTTTCAAAAAGGAAGTTGATGTACTTCTGAAATATATCAACAGCTTCCAAGTAGGGTAGATATTGCTCAATGCCCTTTCCAGGCAGGGCTAAGGGTTACTAAGTTTTGTTATTGATGTAGTACCAACTCTGTTTATAAAAATCACTATTTTTGGTATTTGCTCAGTAATTTAAAGTGCTACTAGGATGAAAGTGCCTCTGGATGGTAGGCAAAATGCTTAGTGTTACTGGAAGATCTTGAAAAGAGAAGGTATGAGAGATGCAATAGTCCAAGCTCAAAAGGTCATGTTTTTGTTGGAGAGAAGCAAAAGTATGCAGTAGCAGTAGACGGAGGATGTTAAATACAAGCAAAGTTATTTTAAGAGGAGAATTTTGAGTCTTTTTTTTTGTGTTATTTTGAACAGGCGTTTTTTTATTCTCACATCTTTGACGCCAAATTTGTGTCCAACCACCCTTTTTCTTCACAGAAGGCGTACACGTACTTGGCATACAACGGCTTCAGAGCAGGTTTGAAGCACGTGTCATGTGTACATACAATTGAACTGGGTTTTGGTAGTTGCTATGAAATTTAGCAGCTCTTGATTCTCCTCCCTCATGGGGTTCCCTTTGTTGCTTATGTTCTCTTTCCCCTAACTCATTTGCTTGGCATAGTGGCAGTGTCATCTGCTTCCTTCTCTGTCTTGAGAGAGCTGAGCTGTTGAGATATAATTAGCAAAATGTAGTGGGTGGAAGATGGAGCTATGTCAGTGCTTTGGATGTTTGTCAGGAACGTGTTTCTTTTTTTCTTTTTAATTTCTAAGGAACATTGTAGTGCACTTTGAAGATAGGTTCAGACGTACAAGTGAAATATAGATAAAACAGCAAATTCCAATCTGTGAATTTAAAAGGCACAGGAACACAACAGACAGATTTTGGAGATACACAGTTAAGGCGGAGAAGAATTCATAAATAAACGTACAGGCTTTGAAATATTCAGTTTTTGTTGTTGGGCTATTATTTCCACTGTGTCTTGAAAAGGAAAGAGTAAAATGTGCTATTAAAAAACCAGTAAATGTGCTGGAAACAAAGAAAGCTATAAAAATTTTACTTTAAAGGCCAAAATTTGTTACAAGGCGCCAGTATTGTGAATGGCTAATTTACACATAAAGACTGAATTGTGTTTTGCAGAATGTCTTTTGTTCTAGTTTATCTCTTCATACAGTAGTCCTCTAATCATTAAATATAGTTTACTTATGCTGGAGACAAAGTACTGTGTGTTTACAAATCTGCACAGTGATCTTGAGAGGAAAGAATGTGTAGTCCTATTGTATTCTTGCAAGTGCCTTTTTCTTCTTTGGTCAAGACTAAAATTCAGTGTGGCCAGAAAAAAAAAGAAGGGGTTTTTGCACATTCTTGGGGTTTTTTTAGTATGTATACAATGAACTATTTCTTGGCCAACAGGATTTTCAATAGAATGGTATATAATTGTTTTAAATGGTCCCCATATATTCCACTGTGTCAGAAAATATTACTCTGGAATTATGAGTCGGGTTTTTGTTCTTGAAACAATGTTGTACTTCTAAAACTAGAGCAGGGTGCTCAGAATGGTTTGGGTTTGGGCTGCACAACATAATTTGTATTCTGCTGGGAAAAAGAGCATCTTACCCTTACCAGAATTTAGTCTCAAGTGCCTTAAAAATTTAATCACTGTAAAGATCAATATATAAAGTAGTTAGTCAATATTTTGCAAAGCTTAAAGGAAGTTTTGAGTTACAAGATTTTAATGAATTATTGAATGCCACTTGTGGGAGAGAGATTTAAATAAACTAAAAATACTTCTCTTTTCTTTTCTTTTTTCTTCTTTTTTTTTTTTTTTGTGGAGTGCGTTACTCAGTTAAGAGAAGCTTAAAGTATCCTAAGGCTGAAAGACTGTTTGTGCAGAAGTCACTTACCAGGCATGGTTTGCCCCAGAATTATTTGGAATGATCATATTATAAATGCATAGACTTTCAGGGCTACATGTAAACCGCATGCCATCTCATAAATTATTCATAATAGCCCACAGGTATAATTATTCAGAGAAGTGAAAATGAAGGAAATTACTTCCTATTAATGTTTGCTTATTCAGATAATTATTTTACTTATTTTTATTCAGATTTTAATCCTAAGTTATCTGAGTCCAGCTCACACAATATATGTGTACTTTGCAAGCATTGTCTTGTGATACAAAACCATGAAAGATGCATGAATCTTTCGTGTTTCTATTTCTTCACCAAATTATATACCTTATTTCACTCCTCTTGGTTGTGTTTTCAAACAACAACTTCCTCCTTTATTTCAAGTGCAGAATGCAGACTTGCCATATTCCAACACGAGCTCCAGTGCATTACAGGATTTAAGAAGGGTGCCGAGGTTGATGAAAGTGACGCTCTCCAGTCTGCCATGTATAAAATATGAGTGTCGTATATGGAAAATAAAAGGCCTCTGCATGAAAGAATGTCAAGGAGAACAAAATTGCTTTAGGTCTTACTCTGCAAACAGGCATACATACAAATGTTTTTTCTTAATGTGAGTAGTCCCATTGAATCAAATTAATCATGTTTGGTGTTTAAGATAAGAACTCAATCCTCCAACCTCTCTAGAACAAGTGTGAAATTTACTACAGCTCTTTCTCTGCCTTGCAATAGCTGGAGTAGGCAATGTCCATGTTGCCTCTCAGCCGTAAAAAGCACTACAGAAAAAGAGAAAAATTATCTATGTATATTTCTCTTTTTTTTAAAATGAATTTTGGCCACTCAATTTTGTGATTTTTATAGTGTTTCTGTGAATGAGAGCAGCCTTGAGTTGTCACAGTTTTTTCAAGTATGACAAAGAGCTAAAACTAATTTTTAAATCAATTCCATTGTCTGCTCTTTTCTTCTTCTGAAGCATTGTCTTCTATTTGTAGTTAGAACAGAGCATGGAAAGTAAGTTCTTCAGTTAACATAAAATCAAGCACCCCAACTCGGTCAAACGAACAAGGGGATTGAATTTTCTTTTTTGACTTCATGTGTTGCAATCAGACAACTTGTGTAATTTTAGTTGTTCTAGCTTTTCCAGTTGATAGTGGCAAGAGACTTCTTGTAGGGTCACAGATCTTATTTTTCCTTGGCTGCCTTCCTTAGTATGGTGATGAATTAGCTTATACAGTTACTGTCTACTCTTTATTATAGAGAGGTTGTGAATTACTAACTTAAATAATGGCTTTTAGAGAGCTGAGAGACAGTGAGTGTTGTCATTGGTATTTTTGCAGTTCAAGCCATTGGGAATCCTCTTCAGATACCATGCTGCTGCTGCACGGTGTCAGCACCATTTTCATTACTGGCTCCTATAAAGCAGAAATAAATGGGTGGTCTTGCTTTTTCTTGATCTGTCCCTGATCCCTCCATAGCTTGAATTAAAATGCATGTAATTCTGTATTTTGATGAAAAAACTTCTCTTTGCATGTTAGTGTCTACACAGACTAGTATATAATACAGTAACTCTGGAGGGTCTCAGTATCAAAGATAGCAAATTAGTAATGATATGTAGTGGTCTTGGAAAATAGGACAAGGGATAATGGCTTTAAACTGAAAGAGTGTAGGATTCCATTGGGTATTAGAAAGAAACTAGAAAAATTCTTTACTATGAAGAATGAACGATGAATTCTTACTATGAATTCTTTACTATGAAGGTGGTGAGGCACTGGAACATGCTGCCAGGAAAAATTGTGGATGCCCCGTTCCTGCACGTGTTCAAGATGAGGTTTAACGAGGCCCTGAGCAATCTGGTGTAATGGAGGCTGTCCCTGCCCATGGCAAGGGGGTTGGAATGAGATGATCTTTAAGGTCCCTCACAGTTCAAACCATTTGGTGATAATTAGGTTTGATCAGTTGCAGTTGATACATGTTGATCTATAAAAATGCTTACCTGTGAGTTCTAAAATTCTGAAACTATTCACTTCAGTAATTTTAAAGTTAATCAAAAGCTTCAAAAGAAAAAAAAAGATTGATACTCAGAAATAGTCATCTTGCTGTAGTCCTTGTTTCTTTGTGAACTGCAGCAGTCTTGGTTTAGCAGAGTTAGAAGTGCAGTGGTGCATTTCGGCCACAATGGGTATCAGGTAGGGTGGCACTGCATCATTGAAACCAGCAACTCCTGCATACTTCGACAGAAGAGAACATTAATGAGGATGAAAAAAGACCATGTGATAGAAATCCATCTGCTCTTACATCTTTACCTCATCAATTATGAACTCCTTGTGTTTTCATTTGGGGACTTTAACAGCCCCTCATGATACATCTCCACCCTGTGCTGTCTTCTCTCATTCACACAGATGAGCTGGTGCCAGCTTCCATCATCAGATGAGTAAAACTGTGGATGTCAGTTTGTGTGACAGTTTATCCATCTATGTTCACTCCATAAACCTCATTGTCAGTAGATGGCTGTCATCAAACTTGGATATGAAAATGTGGATGTAAATAAATCTAACAGTCAAAAATTTCCTGCTGGCAGTGAGATTCAAAGACTTTTTGTAGAAATATCTTCAGACTCCTGGATCCCTAAGCCAGTTGACTCAGATCCACTAAATTTTGCAAACATGAACCTCTGGGGAGCAGACAGTCTGTTCCAGTCTGGAATACTGCCGAGGACTTTCCGCAGTATCTTTACCTTTCACTTGTATGAAACCAAACCCCAAAAAATTACCATTAACGCTATGAACAGGGTCATGTTTGCGCTGTGTGCTGTTACCAGACCAACACACAGAAGGAGGATGGAGCCAGGGCTCATGCTGAGAATGTGTGATTCTCAGTTCCACTATCCCTGAACAGTCTTTGTCAAATGGTACAGAATTCTGCCTTCGCATCTTATTTCATGACCTTTAGCTGATTTTTTCTCCCCTTCCTTGGTTTATCACTCTATTCCCTGCACCATCTCCTTCTTCCACTTCCTGCTTTTTCGTTTTCTATGTTTCAGTATTTTGGGGAAGACTTAATTGTAGCAGAGTTTGGTTAACAGTGTCTATGTTTGAACGGTGTTGAGGTTCAGCATTGGAGGGCTGTTCACATTTCTCCTGGAGGTACAGACGGAAGAAGGATAGAGTCAACGTGGCGTAGTTGAATACTTAATATATCTATTTTTGTTGCCAAATGTTGGAGTTCTTTTCTGACATCAGGATTTGTCAAATTGTCCCTTTTGATAGGTGTTTTGAAGAATTCCCAGTGTTTAAGAGTCTTAGTCTTCTATTGGGGATGGTAGTTATTGAACAGGGATTCCATGACTGTTCTTCCTCTTGCTTAAGCTGGTACTGTGAACGGTATTAGTAAACTGATTTTTCTTGAATGAATGATATCTTACTTTTTTGTACTATTTCCTCAAGTCCATATTAATCAAATGTCTTATGTCTGTTTGATTTTTTCCCGGGTTTCTAAGCGTTTTACAAACTTCTCTGTAAAACCACGGAAATGTGAAATGTGAAACTATGTTAGGACATAAAGAACAACTTATATGTGCAACTTAAAAAAAATTCAAGAACCTTGATTGGAACACGTTTCTAATTTTAAGAAAATAAAGATAATAGTTACTCGTTCTTTTCCTTAAGTAAAAACCTTTAGGAGAAAGCAAAAGGTATTTTAAAAATGCAAGGCATGGGAACAGTTTTTTAGATTTTTCTAAAATTTAATGAAAAGTGAAAGTTCATCCTTGGGCATTAAAATCTTATTGTGCCTTGGTCCAGTATCTCTCATTTGTCCACTTCTTTTTCTTTCCTCTTCACTTTAACAAGTGATCACGTGCACCAGCTAAATGTCTGATAAATCTCCAGGCGAAGCTGGGTTGACTTGTGTGGAACTGACTTTAAAAATATTTGATGGAACATTGCTTCAGTCTCTGAATACTTGTCAGCTTAGATTTATTACAGCTGCTCCCACTACAGAGATGTGCACTTTGGTCCTTAGGGATCTTTCCCTCTCTTTTGCTGTGTAGTCCCAGCTATTGCGGTGTCACAGTCGATCAATTATTCACTTTTACACTTTCGAGTCCAGCAGAACATTGGGTATAGTAACACCACCGTAACTTCTGGGTTATTTCTCTCTTGTATGTAGGAGTATGTTGGGATTTTTAAGTGAAAGCCCTTTTTCATTGATGGTGTTTTTTGTCTGCTTGTTTGTTGGGGTTTTTGAAGTGAATGGGTGGGTGCTACGTTTTATTCATTCAGGGAAAAAATGTTCCAGTGTTTTCTGAAGGTTCACATAGTGTGTACCTGTGAACTAAGCACGTTGAGTATCAGCAGCTTTCCCTAATAGATACCTTTTCTACATCTGTATTTTATGTAGTCATAGCCCAAATTTCTGTATGCAGAGGTGGATAGCTGTATATGGTTGATGTGGGAATAGGAGTAAGAGATAAGAGATTACTTTGGAAGATCATTAATAAATACATAAATCTTACAAAATTATTATCTTAGGGATAACCTGTCCTTTATTTTCAGCACTTCCAACAAGAAATTCAGAGTTTGTATAAAATTACAGCTGGCATGGCATACTTCTATAATTTGTAAATGAGATATTTCTAAAGATACTTTTTGACCATCTGAAAATACCTATAATTTAGTGCACTCTGGTATCAGCAGGAAAAAATAATTTTACTCAAATAAGTGAAGCATGTCCTTTCAATGTTAGAAGCAAAATTGTGGCTTAGTTACACATCTACTATTGATTATAACACTATGAATAAATTGTTGTTTAAAAAATCCACACCAAAAAAACCTGAACAAAACCCGACCACAAAACAAACCCTACCAAACTTCTTAAAAAAAATCAATGCTGCCAACATATAGAGTGGAGTCAATTGGAACTGATAATAAATCAACAACAATTTTAATTAAATTGGAAACCTTTGAGCAGTTTGACCAGGAAAAAGAATTATAGCCTATATATTACCATATTTGTGTCTCAGGTGGTTTGAGAAAAACTTTAGTCGTCAAGGTTAAACATGCAGTAAGTATATTTATTGCTCTCAGTAACATAAAAAAAGTATATTCTCTAATGTCTTAAGTGGAAATATAATTTAAGATTTCAATCAGCATGTCTCTCCTGCCCTCAGGATAAAATCCTTCCTCCTCCCGTTCCCTGCATCTGTACAGGAAAAGTGGGGGTCAAAGCTGAAGAACCTTTTAGCGTTAGTGGTCAACTGTGCTATTTAAAGTTCTTTTAAGTGGAGCCCCGTAGAGCTGGTCATTTATCACTTTAGAGTGGACTGAGTTAGCACTGTGAGGTCAGTTAAATGTTCCTTCAAGAATTTTCTTCTGAGCCTTGGCGTAAAAGAATAAAAGTTGATTTGTTAACCAGCCCTTGTCAGAGAAACTGCAGTTGACAAACTTGAAACTGGTTGTGATCCTGACATACAGCACTAAACCATCCTCTGCTTCATGAAGGATTGAGATTTAGATTGACCCACTTTTACTTTATCTAACAAATTCCAGGTTTGCTTCTGTTCAAACAGAACTGACTGAAAATTCAGTTTCCAGGAGAAACTAGGTGAGTTTGTCCGGGAGGCAAATTATTTTGATGGAAATATGTTTTTGTATATTTTCCTCAAGGTATTTAGTTGATGCTCTAGACTTTTCTCCCATTTATAAAAGAAGGAATACACAAAAAAAAAAAAATTAATTTTTTCCTTGATTTTACTGAATGAATGTGTTCAGTAAATACGATAAATTAAAGGATTTCAGCCCGCAAGAGTAAGGCTGAGGTGAGATGGTGGAGAAGGAATCAGATCTTGCATACAGTCTGTAAAGTTGCAAGCAGAAAACTTCAATGAGGAAGGGAAATGGAGGAAAAGTACCAGTATTAGTCTTGTACAGTAAAATTTGTTATATGAATTCTCAGTTCTCTGAAGAGAGGGCAATTGTTACTAGAACATATCTGTTATCTCAGAGGAACTTGGTGGGAGGAGAGTGGGTGATCCATAAAGTAACTGAACTATTTATTTTTATATAACACTAATAATCTCACCTAAAAAAATTGATGGCTACCTGGCAGTTTGAATTTTGTAGTCTGAGGCTCTGGTGTTTTAAGGAACTGCAGCATCCTATGCAAAGTCCACTTGCACTGTTGACTGAGAGAAGTGAGCACGCTCTGGGCTGGAGCAGTCATTTTGGCCAGGATGCCCAGCACAAGCCTAGCAAGGGCTAATGTAGCCCTGGCAGTGAGTCTATGGGCTGTGCAGTGTTAGCATGTTCTCAGTGGTGAGCATTAAGATCGTTGTCACTGTACTTTACCTGCTTCCTTCAGCCCACAGTTACTATTTTAGATGGTATTGAATCAAACCCATTGTCTTGGCTCTGAGAATAAGGCATGGGACCTAGTTTGTTCCCAGTCTTCATTGCTTCTGTGGTGTGTGAAGTGGTTCATTGTCCTTGGGTTGCAGGTGCCTTAGGTTCTCTGCTGTATGCAATACACTTCTCATGAGTATTTCCTACCAGCATTAAGAGCATGCTTAGCTGATGTGCTGTGTACATTTTAATGCTGTCTCATTTTTTCCACTAAGTTTTAATTGAAACTTCAATGCTCACAAGATTATTTTAATCTATTGAATATTTTAGTAGACTGTTAATTTTGGGAATGTAAATTTGTGCTTTAAAGTTGGTTCATTTTATTCTCTTGGCTGAGTTCAAGTTGCTGTTGAGGAACAGGCTCCCAACCACTGGATAACCTCTCCAGAGTGTAGGATACTTCCTGTGGTGTTCTGTATTCATATTATTAGGCCGGAAGTTCTTAACTGGGTTCAGTTATCTTCTTCATTTTTAAAGAAATCCGACTTGAAATGTTATGTTCCTCAGTGTTGTCTGTTTGGGTTTTTTTTCTGTCTGTTGTTTGTTAATTCTCTCAAAACCACCTTTGAGAGCCGAATGTCAGGCTTAGCTTCAACCACAATTAATTTGTGACCCAGGTGTGGGGTAGAGGGATGGAAGAAAATATTCTTGTCTAAATTAGTTATTTATAAGAATAAACACTTCCAAAGTTTTGAAGAGTGCAGTGTAGGTTTGCTAGTGTCTAAAAACTTAATGAAGTGCTTCAAGTTTGAAGTTCTTCAAAATACATATGGTTTTTTTAGTATCTGTGACTGAAATAATTTTAAAATTACTATTTCAAGTCCTTAAAGGGCTTACATATATAGTATTATTAACTACGATCAACTTATTTCAGTTGTTCAGATGAAGTTAGTAGTCAGCCAAGAGGAATGATGACAGAAGTTTTTGAAGTGTTCTATTTGTCAGTAGATAATCAGCATCATAAAGGCAGAATTTTGGTATGAGAAGTTGGTGCTCAGGGCTTCTTTGGATATGCTTTCAAGGCAAGCTTAATTAAATAATAATAATACTCTAATAAATAGATACTCTAATAAATAAATAATAATACTCTAACACTTAGAGTATCCTCTAGACCCCTGTGCTGCTATTTTCTGTAAGGAGTTTGTTTACTGTTCATGGTTACACCTGTACTGTAAGTTTCAAGTGCTTCATGCCTATTTTAAAATCATGATTAGATAAACAGTTTTGGATTTCACACACAGGCTGAGCCAGTGTTCATATGGTATATTTTCAGAGACAAGTACTGTGTGAATGCTGCTTGGCTAATCAAAGTGACTGAGTACCTTGTTTAGCTTTCACTTTGAACCTCATACCTAATTTACCCTTTTCAATTAACACCCTGCACACCCCCACGATAAATAACAGTATATGTGAAGTCTTGTCTAAACAATTTCATTAAAAAAGAAAGAGCCATTTATTTCCCATTCCATTTATTTCCCATTCCCATCAGTTGAAGGCCTGCCCTTAGCTTTCAGCAGGCTGCCTGTTGAAGAGCAGTTGCTGAAGTATCAAAGCTGTCTCTTCTAGATGCTGGAGGGCTTTGTCCACGTGTTCATACTAGTTATGACATTTAGGGGTGGAATCCTTTACATCTTTGTCTGTGCCCCATCTTCAGGGGCTACTTCCCCTGTACTTGGCTCTGGTGAGGCCACACCTTGAGTCCGGTGTCCGGTTTTGGGCCCCTCAACTCATGAAGGAAATTGAGGGGGTGGAGCAACTCCACAGAAGGGCAACAGAGCTGGTGAGGGGTCTGAAGGGTAAGTCCTGTGGCGAATGGCTGAGGGAGCTGGGGTTGTTTAGCCTGGAGTAAAGGAGGCTCAGGAATGACCTTATTACACCTTGCAACTACCCCAAAAGAGGTTGTAGTCAGGTGGGGGTCGGCTTCTTCTTCCAGGCAACCAGCGAGAGGACAAGAGGACATGGCCTCAAGCTGTGCCAGGGAGGTTCGGGCTGGACATCAGGAGGAATTTTTTAACAGAAAGGCTGGTTAGATATTGGAATGGGCTGCCCAGGGAGGTGGTAGAGTCACTGTCCATGGAGGTGTTTAAAAAAAGACTGTACGTGGCACTGAGTGCCGTGATCTACCTTACAGGGTTCTGTCCGGTCATAGGTTGGACTCAACAATCTCAGAGCTCATTTCCAGTGTAATTGATTTATGTGGTTCTGTAATAATTGGTGGGTATTGCTGGGGTGTGTTACTTTGGTAACTTTTCTAGGTTATGGGGCAGTATGCTATTAATACAGTTTAATGCCTTGGTTGTTTCTGCCATTCATTGTGAGCCATACTGATTGTATGTTGTCTGTTATCTCTTGAATACATGATATAAAGACTGGCCTAATACACAACAAGTCAGCAGGGAGACAGGTGCATTTTTTGTAGCTTATATTTTAAATAAATGGTCAGAATTAATTACCTGAAGTATTAAAGGAAAACAAGGAGTGTAAAAATTATGGACTGCTTGCTGTCTTCCCCTTTGGCCCGTGCGTGTGAAGTAGGTGAAAAAATACTCTGCCAAATAAAAGCGCTTGTGGATGGGCAGAACAGTAATTTTGTGCTTGCATATTCAGCATGTTTTAAAATGGAAGGTGAGCTGAAGAGCTGTTTGGAAGATTGCTGCATGGTCAGTAGTGGACACTTAGGGAAAGGAGAGAGACTCTATATTAACAGGATCGGTACAGAAGACCTCTGGCTTTTAGGACATCTACTCTTCATTTTGTCTGATGATCTGGCATCTTTCATAATCTTTAATGTGTCAGTCCTCTAGAACTCTTTCAAGGGAGGTGCTTCCACTGGTAGGATTTTTTTTTCATTTAAAGCCAAGGTCTAAAGGACTAAACTCAAAATGTTTTCAAGAGTAATAGTGTCATCCAGAAAATTAAATTATGGGTATTTGGATATTTCGAAGTATGAAGAACTGTATATATTATGTAGGCTGCTTATTCTGCAGTGCTGAATCCAGTGTATGTACAGTTACATTGGTACAAAAATGCTTTTGCTGACAGTTAATTTCTCTTGCTGAGCACATATATAAGTACATGTCAGGGCTTTTGCATTCACGGCTACCCCAGCAAAGCTTTCATCTCTGGTTTTCATGGAGAGCTTGTGGGAATAATCCTGCAGTGTGCCATGCTGAGCTGCAGGTTCCCCAGGGCCCAGTTGCACCCATTTGTGTGTTTATTTTCTGTACTCCTTGGAAATTCAGCAACAAGTGAGAAATTATGTTGATTATACTGAAATAAAGATGTGCTTTATCCCTGAAAATGAGTTGCAGAAGCTAGCTTAAATGTTTAGTCGCCTAAGGATTCTTTGTGTACTTAAGTTCTTGCACATCTTTCACCTCTCTCCAAGACCCCAATTTAAATCCAGCACTCAGGGATATCGCATGGATTTGTACACTTGCTGGTGGATTGTGGTTCCATAAAACAATGAAAAGATTATGCTTATCCATGTTTATTCCATCTGTAACAGATGTAATATTAATAATATATTTTTTTTACTTAAGTCTCTCAGCTGTAATCCAGTGCAAATTAACTGAAGTTAGAAACAGTCTTTATCTTAGTATTTCAGAGTACTTCAGGAAAGAGAACACATCTGAGTGATTATTGCTTGTAGAAGTACTGAGATAGGTACTTTCTTTTTGCATATAACGTGATTTTCAGTGAAACAAAATCATGGTGCAACATGTTCTTTCCACAGAGACAGGCTTGCTGTTACATTGACTGAAATGTAGTTTTGGTGGCATCTTTTATTTTTTGTTATGCAGAATTTGGGGCTTCAAGTGTATAGTATTGGGTAGCGATAGACATTGAGGAATGCTGTGGAAAATTCCCAGCTGTGGAGATATTTCAGTAGGTAAATTGCTAGCAGTGTTGACTCTTGAAGCTTCCTACACCATTCTCAATATTATGGAATAGACATATTGGGAAGGGAAATGAGAAATTGCCATTATTCCTAACTGATGACCTGGTCATCAGGTTAAGCGTGGTTAGCTTCTCACAGGTACTTCAGTTTTCTAAGGTTTTCACAGGTGTGTGTAATTGCAAAGCCTGAGGTACTGTGTCTGCACTCAGCTAGATTAGCAGGGTCAGATGAAATTGCTCCCTTTTGAAAAAAAGTGAAGCATGTCTGTATTTTTATCGTGTAAGAATTATCTGTGAGTTTCTGTTTTGAAGTATGTGTGAAAGGAAATGTTGCCCACAAATGCACAAAGTTTCTCTTCTGTTATTGTATTCACTGGTTAGACAGATCTTAGACATTAGCACAGACACACTCTATTATGGTTAGCATAAACCATTTAATTACTGTCCTGAATTTCCGAATAGGTCTGTGGATAAATGTTTCACTTCATCAGCAACTGAAGTGAGATGAAATGTAAGGGCTGGTACAACAGCAACACAGATTTGTAACCCTGCAATTGTAGAATGCTTTTCTAGATTTACTGTTTTCTTAAGAGAATTGCCTTTATAAGTAAAAATTTAGGTATAACTTTGAATATGTCTCAAAAGAAAAATGGTACACTGGATATAAACAGCAAACAGCATTTCCAGTGTCTGTGTGCTGTGCTGCCAATGTGGGTATGTTACTGCCTGCTTCTTTTAATAGGATTGCCTATATGTTTAGTGAGTGCTTTAAAATAATCCTTTTTTATTATTTTACAATATGATAATATTTCTTTTTAAATGAACAGCATGTATGTTTAACATGCATTTTTCAAGAGTCAACAATTTTTGTGAAAGCTATCATGGTGTAATAGCATTGTATGAAAAGCTCCTTTTCTTCATAAACCCTTATATTTAATCCCTCAAAGCGGCAGGCAACATGCTGGCCAGAGAATTAACTTCAGATTGAAGATAAAGAAGAGGCCAAAGTTAATGACAGCTACAGAAAGCTGAAAGATGTAATTCAAGTAGGAGAGTAACAGCTTGCAAAACAGGTTGTGATATTTTCTTTATGATGAATGACTACTGTAAAAGAAAGTGTATTTCCTGTGTCTACAGAAAGCCACATTTTCTGGTAGATAGATTCTTAAACTTAATATTCCTGTGAACATGTGGTAAGTAAGTTAGATGGGTTATGTTTGGCATGGTACTAGCTAGCTGTTTGACTTTAGAATATAAATGATAATGCTGTGTAATACTAAATTAATTACAATGGTCAGACTTAAAGTTTCTGTATCATGTTATGAAATATTGAAACAGAAAGGAAGTCTGCTCAAAGGGAAAAGTAATAAATCTTACTTGCCGTTAAAACTTAGAATAAAATATACCATATTATTAAAAGTCAACAAAATTAAGATTTTCATTACTCTGACCATGCTCCCACATAAACACGTAGTAAATATTCTGAAAGGTGCAGGTATTTACCAATTATTTTCATTCATATTCTGTTAGGTGCTTCAGTTCTGTATGAAGTGAGTTTCTAAAAATCGATGTGATGCCTCTAAATGTGCCAGGAGTTAGAGAAGCTGAGTCACACAAGGATTTACAACTATGTTGAAAATAAGAATTTCTTCATATGATCATTTAATGTCATCTGCTTGGGGTAATATAAAATACTGTACGCATCTCTTAGCAGTCAAAATGTGAAATACATTTTCAGGTTTATAATGGGCATTTTAAAATAGGTGTTACTGTCATGTGGGTGTAACAGGCAAACCCTGGGTTGGACATTATTTTTTGGCCTGTATTCTGCCTCAGCATAACTCACAAAATTTCAGAATGTCTGAAGTTGGAAGGTGCCTCTGAATGGCACCTTATCCAACCCCTCTGGTCAAGCAGGGACACCTACAGCAGGCTGCTCAGGGACATAACAGCTTTTAAATATCTCCAAGAGGGACACTCCACATCTTTCCTGGGCAAGCTGTGCCAGTGCTTGGTCACCCTCACAGGAGAGAAATGTTTCCTGGTGTTCAAAATCCGAGGTTATGAGACCTCTCCTCTTCCCCAGCTCAACCCTTTACTTCTGTCACAGACTTCCAGCCTGAGAAGATTCAGGAGCTTTTTCAGTTTTTCTTGTCTGGATCTTTGTATTCACCTTTCACTTGGGCTGTCAGTCAGTGCTGCAGCAGAGTGCTTTGTCGCAGAAGATGTGCACCTTTGTCCTTACCTGAAGGTGCAGTTTTCCTGGCATGGTGCTGCCACGTTCTCATTCATCTGGGTTGGATCATGTTCTGCACACTCACTGTGGGGGAAAACATTGCGAGGCTCCTCGCAGTAAACAATAGTTGTTCCTTAAAGCATAGTACAAGTACATAGTAACAGTGTTCATCTGGCATGGCTTCAGCACTGCCAGGGTTCAAATAAATTACGAGTTTTATTTGGCGAACGTACTCAAAACCTGCTGGAAACATATAATGATGTAAATACATAACAACATTCAAGCAGTGCAGCTGTCAAGATATTTTCATGTGCAGAAAGACACTGCTAGTAATTCTTTGCATCACATTGCATTGAGAGTACAGAAACTTGGTTCAAAGTACTATTTATTCCATTGAGAACAGAAACAAGGGATTTATATCTTCATATTTTGCATAGGGTGTCTGTGTAGTTTGATAGAAAATACATAATAAATTAAGGCTTCCTTTAAAAATAACAATTAGAAGTAATATAAAAATGACATATTTTAATCACCATAATTGAAACCTCTTGGAGAATGAAGCCAATACAGCCTTGGGAGTTAAGTAGGGCAGTTTATTAAAACAAATGGAAGTGATCAATTCCAAGCTTTCCCAGTCTCTCATACTAGAGCAGGAATAAGCACTGCGTAAGAGAACACTTTAATGACAGAATCCTCTTATCTCAGATACCAAGTAATAAAAATAGTTATTATTGTCTGGATGCAGCTAGCTTAGCCTTGGCATTAAGTACCACCTGCCTTTTTAAAGAAAGGCCGGCTGGTAAAGAATGGCCACGTGGGCCAGGAGGGAGAAGGCTGTGGCTTTGTTTTGTGCATATTCTCCTACAGGGTACCAAAGGTAAAAGACAATAATGATGCTTTTGAAGGATTAATATTTCTTCTGTAAACTTCTAACAGTAGCTTACTCAAGTGCTTGTGCTTGAACCAGTTGCAAAGATTATAGCCGGTAATGGAAGATTGGTATGGTGTGTGTTTTTAGAAAAATCAGTGTCTTTTTATTAAGGTTTGTTTTGTATTGCATGAGAGCAAATAAAACTAGTCTCACTGTCTCTGAATCCATAATGTTTTGATACTGTAAAAAAACCCTTGTTAGAGAAATATATCCAGGCATGGCATAAGATACCTGTTTCTTTCTGAAGCATTTCAGGTGGTAAGTGTTGACTTCTCCCTAGAGACCCCTCTTGAATTGAAATGTTTAAGCTCTACTCTTAAGCCTTTTTGAAAGGAATCACACATCAAAAGTTTTTTAACAGAAACTTCTGGCTGTAGAAATTGGTGCCTATCACAGCACTCAGTTACTTCACCTTTGGTGAATACAACGGAGTTAATGTTTTTTCTCTCCTTACTTCAGCTTTTAGATCTCAATTAAGCAAAGTAGTCTAGCACAAGCATATTGTTATGTAGGCACTCCTGTCAAAATAATGATGCTCTTTAGATCCTAAGTAAGCACACTTTCATGTACTGTGCTAATACTGTGGAAGGCTTTACTTGAAGAACAGAGAGATCAAGAGGTAGTTCTTTAGCTGGAGGTGGTTCTCTTCTCAGAGAAATCACAGAAAATAACACTGCAGAGCTATTTAAAATTATTTTTTCCACTCTACATAGTAAAATATTCCTAACACATAGTTTATTTTTTTCCACAAAGAGCAGTCATTACAGTTTTACCTACCTGTGGTTCATCTTTCATTATGATGTAGTCAGCATACAAGGTTTAACATTTTTATTTTGCATGGTGTGAATATTTCAAAACACAGGTCGATGGCCTAGGCTATAGGAAGACAAAGTTCTGTGCCTCTGATGTGCCACTTGGTGCTGCTGCTTCTAAGAGATTCAGTTTATCCCTTTCCATTGTGTTCCTTGAAGATGGGTCATGAGCATGGACAAAGGGAAAGTTTGCCTTTGAATTTCATTTACCAACATGTCAGCTTTGTCCTAGGTCATGAAATCATTCATCGAGTCTTACAAAAGCCTGTACCAGCGCCCTGTTGGGCTTTCTGTCTTGTCTGTAAGGAGCTGACTCTTTTTGTAAGTTCAAATGTACTAATGCAGAGGGTAATCCTCAGTGTCAGCTGTTTCCTATTGACTGGTTCTAGGCTTCAGACAGACTATTCTAGAAGAAAACACAGGGAGTTTAATAAATCTGCACAATTAAAATATGCAGCCTTTTTTTTCTTTTATTTCTGAGCCTGATGATTCTCTGTTTATAGTCAAAAAAAGCAGCGGTATCTTAAAATCTAAAGTGTCTGTAACACCTACCTGCTTGAACTTTCTGAATCATCTGAAGCATTTGATGTATTTCTCCTAATGTCTCCCCAAAATACACTGTTCATTTTCTACTGAAATTACTCCCTTCCAAGTCTGCTGAGCTTTTCTTAGTCCTTTTCTTTCACCCTACCAGGAAAAAAAAATGACCTGTCAAGTAATTAGCACAGTCTAGGCTAAATAAAATCACCTTATCTTCAGGACATTTCATATACCTTGTTATGAATGACAGCACTGGCATCAATTCCCTTCTTCCACATAAATGCTGTGGTTCTGGTTAACAGGGTTCTTGTGATGGGCACATTGAGATGTTCAGAATTGCAGATAATGGTCCTCTGACTTCTTTTGACCTTTCTTCTCTCATTTGATGGGGCAAGCCCTAATTCATTCTTCTGAGATGTTAAAATTTTATATTTTTTTTTGTAATCAATAAATGCCTTTGAAAAATATACTTCCTTATTTCTTACAAAACACAATTATTGCTTCACTAGTAAACTATAGGAATGAGATTTTGTCATGGATGGCCAGTTAGATACTGGTTTCTTGTTTGATCATTAACTGAATGTTGTAGTTAGACAAACATTTTGCTGACTTAAATGCCTCAAAATACTTGGGGAAGTCCAAACCCATTAACTGTTTTGGATGACCTTGAGTTTAGAGAAGCACATCCAGTGTACTTTATTTGCTTTTCTATGAGTCTCTGGGTTTTTAGCTGTGGGGATGGGCAGCTCTGTGTGTATCCTCATATTTCTGTTCAAAACATTTGCTTGTGCTTATGTAAACAAAATGTTCAGTGATGGGACATCATGATTGTAATTGTGTGTTTTTATGAATGATTTTCAGTTATGGTATGAAGTGTCAGAATAACAATATGAGCAGTCATAATACTGTTTGGGAAACAGTCCATTTCTCATACTTCATTTAGCCTGTGGGGAAGTTCTTTCATTGCTTCATGTGCTGAAGTTTCTGGTTTATGTGATGAAAATGGTGAAATTGCATATTACAGAAAATATGAGTAGTTTCTTGACTTTCATTAAGTACACTTCAAATTATAGTTAATTCACTTAGGTTTTTGCCGATTTAAGTGACTTTGGCTTAATTTCAGTCCTGCTGAAGTCAGTAGTGGAAGTAATTTTACATTATTCTTACTTAAAAAAATTAAGCTGGTTTGTGCTAATGGATATATTCTGAAAGTTGCTTCTTAGTGATGGGGTTTAATGGGCAGTCATAATAATTAATATGTTTGTGTAATATGTCAGGTTTTATTGTGTGTAAAATATTGGAAAGCTATTGTCACATATAAGGTGTCAACACTATTTCATAATTTATCTGAAGTAAAATAATGTTGGCAGAAATATTGGCATGACAACTGTAACAGCTTAAGACTGTGAGGAGTGTTTATTTTCAATTTAAATTTATTTCTAAAAATCAGCTCCTGCCTAAATTCCCTTCTGTGTGTCCCATACAACACTGACAGCACTACTAATATTTGAGATTTTGGGCATTGGCAGTAGTTGTGTACTGATTCATTTACTTCATTCTTAGTGATGATATTTAATGTGATAATATAAAAAGCTTGAGAGAACTGTATGAGCAACTGTATGATGACTTCTTGAGCATTTATAACATACCTTCCAGAATCTTCATTCTCTAAGATCACATCTGCAAAATCCAAGCTTTTTGGATGCAAATTGTTTAACTACATTTTCCCCTAAGGACTTTAAATGTTCAGTTTAGTTGATGTGATAATATCTTAGGTAAAGTAAGTATTGAAATAAGTATTTCTCAGGTTAGAAATTTTGCTCTACATCTTTCTTCTCATATCTTGTTGGCAGCAGATCTATTGTGTAAAGTTGGGTTTTGATTCTTTGAAGCAAGAAGGAGGTTATATTGTATAAAATGTTACATGATATTGATAACGGTGGTAATTTTGTCTTGTGTTGTCGTACATATGTATATATAGTACATTAAAATGCACTTTATTAGGCAGAAAAGTGAAATATACTGTATAACTTACAGTTTTTTCATAGAACACTGTATTTCCATATTTACCCTGTTTATGCTAATCAAGTGATAGCTGTGTATTCATTTTAGCAGATTTTCATTCTGTGCTCGTTGATGTGGCTGTTTTAACTCTGTAGTTTTTATGTCTGAAGATGGTCCATAGAAATACAAACAAGGAATTGTATCAGCAGTATTTCATTACCAAAGCTGAGAGATGTCAGACATAATTACTGAGACTAACATCTGGAGTGGTTTATTGAAGGAAAACCTGCCAGTATTGTTAGCACATACAAAGGAGCATTATCCATATGTATGAAGCTTTACAACTGGAGCAAGTTGGGCAAGTACTGCAAGGGAAAGGTATAAAACACAACAAAGATAATTTATGAATTGTGCCTGCTACAGTGATGTGTTTCAGTAAACTACTCAAAAGAAGCTGCATCAAGGTGGTGAGTGCTGCCCATCTGTAGAAAATTTTAGCAAAATCCTTGGGATACATATTTGAGGTTGTACTGAAGAATGAGGTTAAATGAAATGTGGGACTCTAACAGAGAAAAGCTCCAAGGCAGCATGACCGGCTCAGTTTTGTGCCCTTGTAGCAGGCCACTGTTTAGCTCTCTTAATGGTTACTGGAGAAGATGGTTTTGGACTGCTGAGGTTCTTGCTACTGGTTCTTCTTGTGCCAGGAGTTTGAAAGGATGGATTGGAAAAACCATCCTTTTTACTTGCCTGTATGCTTCAGCCTGTCTCTTCATAGTCTCTCCCTGCCAGCAGAATGGGTGACAGTGACGTAGGAATATCTGATAATTTCAGTGGGCATAAAGCCTATCACTTATTTTGATGAATGTAAGGTATATAGAAAATGCTAAGGTGAAAATCAAGAAATCTTGTTCTCAATTGCTTGGAATTTTCCTACCAACCTTTTACCATTTTCTTCATGAGGGTTCCAGTCACAGATAGGTTTTTGTGGAACTGCTGCGCAGCACAAGGATTTAATAGTGGATTAGTATATTATAAATGCAGACAAAACTATGTACATTTGCATCTGTGTTTTGAGTTTTGTATTACTGTGGGGTTTTTTTTCTGTTTATGATTTACAGTACTAGCACCCCGTAATGTTAATAAAATTATTCCTGTAAATCCTCTGTACCCATCCATGGTTATGTAGCAGTATCTCTTCACCAGATGTATTAGAATAACAGGTTAAAAGTTATTACTTTTTGAGGGATAAAATTGATAATTTAAATTGTGCTCCCATGGATATGCTCAGTAATAATTGTAAAACGTTTATTTTATCCAGGTTTCTCATACATATCGTTATTCTCATGCACATTCACTTTGTGGCCTTTTTTTCCCCTTGTTGTCTGTAAGATAGCTTAGTGATTGTCAAAAAGACTTAAAATGTTGCTATCAAATGCCTTTTAACTGGGACATCAAAGACTACCTGTGTTTTTGGTTTCTGGATCTTTTCAGTTATTACATAATTTTTGAATATATTTTACATTAATTATTTTAAAATACGTTTGCAAAAAAAACCTGGTCACAAAGTCTTCAGCTAATTCCTGTACCACTTTCGGTAGGTACTATGATATATGCTAGGAAATATAGAAGAAATATGTTACTGTAAAATGTTTGTTCATGTGAACTTGCAAAATAACCTTCTTTTGGGAAGTGATGAACTATCTCAATTGATTGTTTTTCATTGACCTGCATAATATATGAACAGGATTTTTTTATATATAAAATGAAATGCATTTACTGAGTGCAGACCTAGTATTTGAACTTAAGCCCATGTGTTACCCTAAAAGTTACCTTGTCCACAGAGGTGGTATATGTCCTATCCCTGGCAAAATTCAAGATAAGGTTGGGTAAGTCTCTGAGCAAGATCTAGTTCAAGATGTTCTTGCTTATTGCAGGGAGGTTGGACTAGACAGCCTCCAGGGATCCCTTCCAACCCAAACTGTTCCATGAGTCTAAATCCCTATAAATTGCTGGTTGCAGAACAGACAGACTGCCCTGTTCTCTTAGCTACGGTAAATACTTGTTTACAGATTTGCCCTCAGCAAGAGTTTCAATTTATGCTTAATTATTAAGAACAAATGAGTCCCCAAGGAGATGTCAAGTATTTCATTGTATCTGCAAAGAGTTAGAGTGCTGTTTCAATTACTGTAGTAATTTTTTTCTATACCAACTATACCCAGATCACTAGGAACATCAGTATTGTTTAGAAACAAATAATGTTTTATTTTAATTTTTTCTTTTTTTTTCCCCATTTTTTTGCAGTTTTGAGAAATTAGAAAATTCTCAAGGAAGCTTTAATTGGAAAATGTACAGCTGCATTAGAAGAAAGTAATAGCCCATTGATCTAATACCTTACATGTCTCAGACTAGTATTTTATATTTAAATTTTATATTTATTTTTATATTTATTTTATATTTATTATATTTAAATAAAGTCAGTTCAGCTACACTGAAAGTCAGTAAAACCATAGTGGGTATGGTGCACCCAGTGCCTTTTAAATAACTGCAGTAACTCCAAATCATATTGAGGTTTTCCGTCTTGGAGGCAGTTATATATTCTTAATTTTGGAGTTTTCTTTTGGGCATGACCTGAAACCCAGTGATTTGAGATGTATGAGAAAACACCAGGTTCTTTACAAAAGTCATTTGCTCATATGATGAGTTGCATTTACTTTCAATAGTAAGTGAAATAAGAGGCCACAGTGGATTTAATCTTGGTCAACTGTAAACTTTGTGAAACTCATGCATAATGTATATGGATAACGTGAGTAAATTAACAGTAGTCTAGTATTTATTTTAGAAGTAATAAACAGTGTAATTCATTACACTGATATGTCAATTTTTCATTTAGATCTGTTTTTGCATAGGAAGAAATACTGAAAATATGGTGCTTGACAGTCTTATGGATAAAAATGCAATATATAATGTGCCAGCTCAGAAGTGAAACCTCTATTTAATGAAGCTATGCCAGTGCAACAGATTTATGTTGCAAACAAATCTTTCTTCTGCATTTGAAGACCAAGTTCAGCATTTGTTTCCGTACATATTACTGGTTTGGTTTTGCTCAAAAGACAGTAAGTAGAGCATTTATTACTAAAGCTAAAACACAACTTAAAACCAAACGTACCATGTTTCCAAACAGAATGATGATCATTATTTAAAAGAGCGTGCATCCTGCTCCCTCCCTTCCAAACCCGTTTAATAACCTTCATGTAATCCTTTAATCCTGTAAGCTTTTATCTGGGGCTTTGTATATATTACCAGAGCAACTTACTTTCATTACAGCATCATCAAAGAATGGATTTCTGATGTTCTGTAGTGCTCAGGGAGAACTAAGAATTTTTAAAAAAACAATTCCTTTCTGTTAGTGCTTTTCCTTTTGGATGTATTTCCCCCCCTGTTTCTCATAATATATTTGAGAAGCTGAGCATTTACAGTTTGGAAGTGTAGTTATAAAATCTTGCAATTTAATATTGTTCCTAGAAACTTCTTAGTGGGGAATAACTTTAGGTTGATGAGGAATGTCATGTAACTCACTTTATTAATGTATGGACTAGGAGTTTTTTCCGTAGTGTATAACAAGCTGATCTTTTGCAAATTGCCAAGACAGGAAGAATAAATGACATTGTTACATTGAAAAAGATGTATGAAGTGAGTGTTGCATTGTTAGTTTTGAAGGCTGAAGTTCTGATCACGTTCAGACTTTATTAGTGATTGATACAAAATTAATATTTGACTAATTTTCTTAAAAGCTTGATTGCTATGAAAAAGGTTCGATTTAAATTAACATTTATGTCACTGCTCTGGTCTTTATTCAGGACAGATCTGTAAGTTCTTCAGTAGTTGTAGTTATTTTAAACATAATGTATACATTTAATTTTTATTGATAGGATTGAAGTTAGCAGTAATATCCAGTTGTTGTCACTAAATAAGCTGCAAATTCCTGTATTTGTTTTATGCTTTAATAAAAGGAGTATAGGCTTTGTGTAAGTTTTCTCATAAGAATCTTGGTATGGGTAAAATCCAGCATTTTATTAAAAACAGAGCATGAATTATATGGAAACCTGTACATTTTGTAGTTTTCTCCGGTAACTAATAGTACTGGAGGGATGTCTATATGTTGAAGGTCTGGAAATGCCTCTTCTTGGATTGTTTTTGCTGTCATGAATTGACAGCAGGAACATTGCTGCTTCTCACCTTGTGGATTTCGTCTTTGGAAGGACTGTTCTGACTTTTTTAACAGCATCTCTCAGCAACATGTATAAATGTTTGACACCTGTCTGCATATGAGGTGTTTCTGCATGATTTTGTGGGGAAAAAGTAGCTAAACTACAGAAGATACAGATATCTGGGCTAAATTTGAGGCATATTTTATGACCACGATTTATGTGAACAGTAAGTATCAATATTTGTGGAACAAATTGGTCTCCAGTTTTGTTATATTAAATTAACCTGTTCAGAAGGACTGCAGATTGTAATCAGACCTCTTTTGAAGAATCTGCTGGGGATTACATTTTTTAAGGGAGCAATTTATTTGCTGAAAACATTTTTTTTTTTTTTTTTACTTACCATGTTCTTTTCATCATTTTACGAACGAAAGGTTTGGGCCTAGTGTTTGTCACTGAAAGTATTCAGCCTATAAATTGTTGCAGAGAAATGTAATAAGTATTGAAAGAGGCCTAGATTATTTGCAGTGGGATGAAATTAATTCTTAAGTCTACAGCTTTTGGGAGGAAGAAAAAATGTCACATTGACTGTACATACAAAGGAGGAAGAATTTTTACTAAGTCTTCATAGAATTCACATAATACACTTTGTTGATAGAATGTTAATTTTATTTTTAATTCAATTTTAAAATAATGAACTGGTTAGTTAATGTTGGGGTGTTTCAGTGATTGGTCAGTGAAGATGGAAAAGGTACTTGCTGGTTTTATGCCACCTACATCCTCTTAACTCAAGAGCTTTATTTCAAAGCTGCATAAAATAAACTTAGTAGAGCTATATAAATGAAAGTTGGAAAGGAATAAAATTAATAAAAAATTTGCGGTCACTCTAATAATTAGGATTTTCTCTGTGTTCATTCTATAGGTTTCACAAATTTCTCTATTTTAATTTCTTTCAACTATTGTTTTAATATTTGCTGAATAATCATTTTTGATCATGTCTCTTTTGATGTCTCTTTGCATTCTTAATTTTCCTTCTATAAAAAAAGGATCTGAGGATGTTCACTTCTATTTTTAAAGCCAGTGGTGTTTTTTAAGCAGTCTTGAAATAAACTTGCTTATTCAGATCAATGTCTTCTCACTTTCAGTATGCCAGAAGGACCTCCCATTTATTTATTTATTTATTTAGTTTTATATGACATCTTTCTGTTTCACCCTCTCCTGTTCTTCAGAATAAATACCTAATTCTTTGACATTTAGGGACCTCAGCTACAGAAATTAAGGATATTTTCTGTCTGTGTTAGTTAGGGAAAAGGAAGAAATAATCTATCCCAAGATAGATAAATAAATAAATCCAAGAGGATTTACTATTTTTATATCAATGAAAATTCAGCACGTTCACTTGCTATGTGCAGTTCAGGGACCTATTTCAGTATTTACATCTGGTAAAACATGGAATTTGAGTAAAACAATTTATGTTTTCATGATCTTGCACATGTTGTATGATAAGTTGGTGTTGTCTGTTGGATTAAATACAGTGGAGATGTGGTAGGATGGAAAGAATGGTGGATGATTTTTCTGTCTTTCTGTTCTTCAAACAACCTTGACAGTTGAAAAAAGCAGTCTTGGTAAGAAAACAGTTATTGCATATTCTGGGAAGAATTTTAATATGACTAAATAGACATCCTTTGTTTATTGACTGATAATTATTGAAGATGACTGCTAGTGGGGGAAAAGAGCCATCCCTAATATAAACTGACAACTTCTTGCACTGTGGAACTTTGTAAATGAATAAACACCTGAGAAAGCACAGAAGAAGCTACAGAACTGTGAGAAATTGTTGAATATTAAAAAGTGATGAAGGAGACAGAAAAGGAGAGAACTTGCTGTCTGTATTCCTTTACTGTAGGCTACTTAAAAAGGGGCAGACGAACTCTATTTGTGTCTTGACTGTTGTCACAAATGTCCTGGAACCAGGCAGGGCAAGCAGGGAACATGGTTTGTCAGTGGGCCATAACCTGTCTGATTTTCAGGGTCTGAAGTGAGAAATGTTGGGTGCAAAGCCAGTAAAAATACTTAAAGAGCTTCACTGTCATAGAGAGCTTTTTGGGTGCTGCAGTGAAATGCTGGATTGTTGTTGGATCTTCCTAATAAGTGCAAGGAGTCAAATGCAAGCATTTCATGCAGCCTGTTTGGGGTCATCAGCCTTAGCTCTAAGGAATGCAGAGTGAAGTTCTGTCACTCACTGAATTTAGGCAGTCTGGGGTTGTGGGACAACAAATAACAACTGAATTTCATGTTCAAATCTTCTCCGAATCGTACTACACCTGATCCAGGAGCTTTTTCAGCCTTTCATGGTGTCTGCACTGCTGTTATAACCTGCTTTCAACTACATACATAGCTGTTGTCATCCAAGTAGGGCCCAGTGGGGCAAGAATGAATGATTTTACTTAATTGTTTTTCTGTACAATTTATATCTAGAAATTTCTTATATTTCCTGTTTGAATATTAGAATCTCTAAGGAACAGGGGCTTGTTTAGTGAATAAAAATTGGAATTGTTAAGGAGGCACATGTCAAAAAAGAGTGCTTCTGTCTGCCTCTGTCAGGTATGCCTTAAAGGAAGGGTACTGAGAAAGTTGCAAGAAACTGAAAATAGTGTTTTAGATTGCAATAGCGTTTTCAACCTTATGTATATCGCATCACTGAGGCTGCGCTCTGTAATTACATTGTCAATTGAGAATTGCTTAACACTTTTGATGCTTTAAACTATGACAGACTAATTCTGAAAAATGTTATTTTAGTTCTGTGGCACTTGCAGTGGTGCACAGCTGCTTGAAATTTCTGAATGTACACTACTTTCTGCTTGAAATTGGAGACAAAAAGGAACCTCTGAAATGAACTGTCAAGCTTCCTTTAAGGGAGATGATTCAGATCTAACCTTCCATGGTAGGTGGTATCGCTGGAGATGAATGAAGAATTCTGCAAGATGTAATGCCATTTTGCCAGCAGGAAAACACTTCACATTTAAGATAAAAATGCTTTTTGAAAGCTCCTGGCAGACACAAAGTGACAAGGTAGTTCCTAGGCATTAGGTCTATATCTGGATAGACGACATTAGAAGTACAACTCTGGGACAATATATTTGAGGAAAGCTAGGATGAAATGAAGGTAATACAGATTGAATTTGTCCCTGAGGTTTTTTTGCTCAGAAATCTTGTAAATGTCACATTTTAGCTTTTGCAAACTTTATTTAGAATAAGATTCCATGTGCTGCAGTGTGTGTAACTGTCAGGATGTGTTTGTGAAGCTGTATACCTGTCAGTCAGACCAGATTGCTGAGATTTGACAGAGCTACTGCCTCATGTCTGTACTTTCATAAACTTTTCATAAGTCCTTTCATCAAAGATGGAGAAACTTGCTAGTGAAGTTATTAGTCTAGTTGTTTGGGGTTTTCCTTTTTTTTTTTTCCTGCCCCTTCATTCTTTAAAGTAGGTGTTCTAAGTTGAGTCCTTTGATGTATTTTTGACAAAAACCTACTGTGGAAGGTACCTCATTCTTGTAGTGTGAATCATATACAAAATGCTGTTCTTCAGTTGTCTTAAATTATACCTCATGGACAGTTAAAGTAAATACCCTGTAATCTTTGAAGTGTGTGGCATATGCTGTCAAGTCAAATGCTTTTTGTTTTTTTGGTCTTGTTTCCTTATTTATAAGTCTTGAGGGATTCATCTAAATCTTGACTAGATTCTCTTGTAGACTTGTTTTTTCCTTGATGTACCTCCATAGGTTTCTTAGACTTTCTCCTGGCGCACATCAGCACATCGGAAACCAGAAGTTGTTTGCATTAATTTTGCAGTGCATCTATCAGACATTTAGGGTTGTGGTAGTTTATGATTATACAGTTATATATGGAGACATGTATAAAGATAATCTGTATCGGTCATTTTCACTTTTTAATTTCCTCTCAGATGAGGAACTTCAGGCAGTATACATCTGTGAGTAGATGAAGACCAACCCAGTTGAAGGAATAATTCCAAATAAAGGTTCTACTGGAGTGCCGTACTGGTTAGGCATGGAAACCAAAGTAGGTAGAAGTCAGATGCAGTCACATGCAACAGTTATTGCAGGATAAAAACCCTTTGAAGAAGTAGATGGTATGGATTTTCTTTTTTGAAGCTTAGTGCTCTGGGATTTCATTAAAATGACAAGCTGTACATCCTAGGACTCTCTGTGAGGTTGTTGTCAAAGACCAGATAATTACCTAATGGTTGTTTAAGTACCTAATGGCTGCTCAAATGAAGTTATTCTTAGAAAATAATCTGTTATATTTAGCAGTGTATTTTTTACTTGTCTTTTTTTTTTTAAAGGATTTTTTTAACGTAATTTTAAATATGTGACTTTCATACGATATTAGCTAATTGCTAGAAGAAAGAAAACGCGTCTGTGTCTTTTGGGAGGCTTGGTTCATTATAGTCTTCCCTCCCCCAAAGTTCTCATAAAGTGATCATAACAAACATTTTTACCAGATACAGACTGAGTTACTTTATTTAAAAAATAAGTTGTAGAAAGGGTTAGTTACCTTACATGTATACCTGTATTGCTGCTCTTAATGTCAAGGGACTTACTATGAAGCATTTTTTGCCTTCAGCTTTTTTATCATAATACTAGAACATCTTACGGTTCTAATGGAGATGGATTTAGACTATTTATTGACTGGATGTTTTTTGTAAAGCAGGCGTGGTGAACAGAAAGAATTCATTGAAATTCACTAATGTGCATAATTCATCTATCATAATTTAACAAATGGAAAAGACTAAGACATGCTGCCATCCATCACAATTATTTAACTATACTCCAGGGTGTGATAAATCGTATTAAACAACTTTTGGCTTAGCAGATTCAGAGAATTGTACTGAGCAAGTTGCATCTTCTCTGTCAGCTTTCTGCTACTGTTCAGTGACTTGCAGTTTTGACATGTGTTACAAAACATTTAATTTAAACTAGAGATTTCTCAAAGCTGTTTTAAAAACAAACTTGCATAGAGACATAAATAGCAGCAAGCAGACTTAAGTAGGAAGCCATACTATGATTGTCCTTTAGAAGTACCTACTTGTTCACTGAATTATATGGTAGGGGGCCAGGGCTGTCAGGGAGCTGATTTTCTTATCAGGCAGCTGTGTCCAAAGTAAAGGAGAGGTAAATCCTAGTGCAGTCCTGAGACTCTTTAGCCCTTATGTTCAGCAGGTCCCTCAGTTTTTTCTTCCCTTGTTAAGACAAATAAACTACTGTATGTTGCTTGTATGATAGTTTAGCCAAACTAAACTTTCCCCTCATTAATAAGAAACAAGCTAAATAAAGAGGAAAATACAGTTGTGGTGGTTTTTCTTTTTGTCCTGAGTTACGATATTCCAAAAGAGACTTCCATGGAAAACAACTTGCAGTGCGTTAACTCTGATTTCCAGGCCTTGGCACATGACGATTTAGAGTGAGCATTTGTTTCTGGACCACATCACTGTTTGTGAAGGAGCCTAGCAGAGATGGGTAGAAATTACTGAGAGGATGCAGGAACAGCAGTGCCCGGAAGAGACTCCACAGGGCGGGAAGCGCTGGCTGTTGGACACAGCCCAAGTCTGCAGGTTATGTATTGACATGTTGCGACACTATTGCCAACTGCAGAGTTAAGTCTTTGTCCTCTGTTTACCATAGCAAACTCTGAAATATTACAGATTTAAGGGCTGTCAGGCTTTCTTTAAACTATTGGAATGTGGCTTCCATCGGACCTGTAGCATCAGCTTGGAAGGTCTGGCTGTACTGTAAATCCACATCTGTGGCTGCTGGTCAGTGTAACAGCATGGGTGTGAGGTCTGTGCTTTGCAGAAGAGTTTCAAAAGGATTCCTTTCCTAATCCTGTCCTTTTCCTATTCCCTGCCTTATCTCCTCTACTCTTTAGTGCATATCATTATGTTGAGGTGTTGCATCAGTGCTCACTGAGTTGGGGGACAGGAAACTCTTAAGTGTTGTTCTCTGCACTGCTGTTTCTGCTCTTCCCATGCTCCCTGGTTAATTATTCTGGTGGCTTTTTTTAGAGTACATCTCTGATGCTTTCTTTTCTGTCCTACATGCTTATCATCTCCACATCCTTTCATATATTCCTTAAATCAGATGTGTTCTTTCCTTGCCTTTGCAGAAAACACTTCTGTATGCTTTCCTCTCCTCCTCCATTAGTTGCTGCAGAATTTGCTGGTGTTCTTTTGTATAACTCATGGAAAATCCAAAGTCACATTCCCTGCTATCATGCTAGAATGAGTGTTCAGACTGCAGTCTTTCCCTTCTCCACTGGAAGCTTCCTGCTGTTGGCATCTGTGGATTATCATGTTTGTGAACTTGCTGTTGGCTCTGACTGCATCTTTCTTACCCCCTTCCTTCCCTGAAGCCAAGCTCGATAGCTTGGCCTACCTGCTACTTGGGGTTGTCTTGAAGCTGAACATAGGCTATCTTCCATGCCCCCTAGTTAAGGGACTTCTTCCATATGCTTATCTTCATTCAAAAAACATCTTGTAACCTGACACTGAGATTATGTGCCAGTAATTAGTCAACTGATTAGGCTGAGGAGCAGTGAAAGGCAGCTTAAGATGATACTAATTAGGGGCTTTTGGCAATGTAGTGAAAGATGAACAAAGATGATTACAGAGAGTTGGGCCTTAAAGGCGTGGATTTACAGTTTTTAGTAAAGGATTTACAGTACAGAAGCTGTTGTTGATTTGCCATCTGTGAGAACTGCTGCAGCAGTGTTAATTTGAGATGTTATGTTGAAACTCTCTTCATGCATGACTCGAGGTGATAGTAGGCCTTTTTAAAACAGTGAAGCCATCTTTGTGGCCTTATTTTTTGTTTTTCTGCTGGACGTGGACCTTCATAGTGACTACTCTTTGCTTTACCAAAAAAGGTCTCAAGTTTTCTTTCTTGTCAGGTTTGGTGAGTGACAATTGTACCACATAATGCTGAGGATAGTGTAGCACAGGGATTAGTTCCCTGCAAAGAAAATGCCAGAGTTGGGGCATTGCATATATATGTCACAAGATCAACAGCAAGCAAGCACAGAATGAAGCTCTAGTGCCTTCTCTTAGCAAGGAAGGATGCGATCAGAGGGCAGCTGAGTCAATGTGCAACATACCCCTTACCCCCATGCCCTGTATCTACCTGACCCTGAAGGATGGTTGGTTAAAAGGATGGACTGTGAGTAGGCCATTTCTTCAATATGCTTATTTTTGGAAAACAAAAATCATTACAAAACAGAACAGCTTCCCACCCCGCCAAGACCAAAAGAAAATGCAGGGGGTGGAGTATGGATGAATGCTGCTAGTCCTTCGGCACCGAAGAACAGATCTACTGCTGCAAATCAGTGAAGGAGGAAAACTACTGTAGCATTAGTATAGCATTTACCTTAAATAAATCTATGGTATGCATGAATTTGAAATTAGAATAAAATACTTTCCTAAAAACTTGAAAGGAAAACGTGCCAGAAAGAGAAGGAAAAATAGGAAATACAAATTTTGTCTCATTCTGGTTGGTTTAGATTAATTCTTGGTTGCTCTCAGGCTTACCTGAGGTTTCAGCGAGAAAAGGAATAAAATAAAAACTGCCAGAGAACATGGGGAAGATATGTCTGAATGTAACATATGCATAAAATGTGGGACACTTGTCTTGTAAATGAGGCAGTTTTCTGCAGGAAGGAGATCCATTATTTTGTAGTACTTTCACAACTGTAGAGAAGCAGAGGTACATTTTGTCAACCATCATTTAAATTTAACATCAATAAAATAACCTTATAATGTATAGAAACCATTAAAAACAGTGAAAATGGCCATTTATCTTGCAACTGTTCATCTAAATTTTAAAGAACAAAAACTCAATATGAATTTTTCTCCAGAAAGTTCTCATGCACAGAATTTCCTGTCTCCATGAACACTTGTTTAGTCCTTTATTTACTTTGGTTGAGCTCTGTTTCTTTAGCCCTATTGTTTGCAAATCAATGCCTTTCTAAATAAAATACCAGATTTCCCAGAACACTACTAATCAATTCATGCCACAGGTGAATTATGTCACAATTTTTTTTACCATTGTGAATGAAACAAATTGTGTGTAAAGGTGTATGTGTGTGTTCCTCAAAGTCTCAATCCATCTTAGTGGAGCTATTTGAAAAGAGCAGTGATTTCACTGATTGTGAGCATGTTTTCTGCTATGGGTGGTTGTTTTGCTTCACTACTCTGAATGTATGGCTTTATATCATAATTTCATGAAGTGTTTTGGACTATATAAAAGTTTCTATATAAAAAAAAATCTGGCTTTCTGTTTTTATATTTAAGTCTTGGGTGGGGGGTTGTTGGTTTGTTTGTTTATTTTTAAAGAAAGGATAGATCTGAGAAAGAATTTCCATGCTTCACAGTTTAGATCTCCTTTATAGATTAGGAATTGCCTGCTATTGTTCCTGCTACTGTTGTTGGCAATTTACTTAACCAGCATCATAAAACCACGTAGCTATGTTGGTGTCCTCGTTCATCATGAGAATAAGACATTTCTTTCTCACAATCCATAGGTGATTACCTCTGGAAGCAGGACTAATGTGGATTTGGAAGTAGTAGAAGAAAATATATGCAGAATAATACTAATTGCAATATTAGAATTGTTTGGTGTATGCTTCTTAAGAAGGGAGTAAAAATAAAGTAGGTTACAAAAATGGAGAGGAAGTGGAGGAAAGAGGGGAAGGAGAGATGGGTGTGTATTAAAAAGTGCATATTTCCTTTCCTTTCCTTGTTTAAAACTTGTAAGACAAAGCATTAAAAGGATGGATAGGATGACCAAGTCTGTCAAGCAGACATTAATTTGTTGCAAAGTAGCATGGCTGCCTGGGAGTAAACTGGGTTACATACCTGTAATTCTTCATTAGGTAATTTCACTCAATGTAAAGTTCTGAGAGGTGAATCTTTTCTCAGGAGAACATGATGTTTTGAGAGAAGAAGTTAGACTTTTCAGAGATATGTAACATTTAATATTTGTAAAACGCTTGATTTGGAGCCATGTGACATTGATTTAGAAATTGGAAGGGTACAGAATCATCAGCGTACATCAAATGTCTTTTAGAAAAATGGTTAATAGGTAATCAGTGTGGAGTATGTGGAGGTCCTCTGAGGATTAATTTTAAATCTGATGGTGTTTAACCTTTTTATTAGTAATGAGGAAGAAATACAGAGTCAGTACTGATAAAAGCATGCAGATGACAACAGGGTTACTGCCATGGTAAGCAGTGATCAGAGGAGAGCTAAGCCATCAACTGAGGTGGAGTGCAAGAAAGCACTGTATCTTCTGACACAGAAATGAAGACGTGCCTCCAGCCTCAAGAAACACCATCAGGGAGTCAGTGATTGAAAAAGACGTGGAAGCGATGATTTCTGATGTGTGATCAGAAGCATCTGAAACAGGAGGAATACCTGGCATTATTATTATGTCATTGGAACACTTGATCTAGCTTGTGCAACATCACAACTCATGAAGGGCTACAAACTCAGGGAAGCTCAGAGGAAGAACTATCCTGAACCATTAGCTCTTTGGAAGCACACCTTTGAAATTCCTGAAATCTAGAATCTATTCAGTAAGTCATATTTACAATATTTGATCTAGTTTTGGAAGCATGCTGTAGAAGACTGCTGTTTAATAAATGAGGCAGGCCACTAATATAAAAAAAAAAAGCCATAATGACTAAGCAAATTCAAGCTGAGAATCAGGTGAATTAATTTTTGGAAAAACTGGACAGTTAAAATGGATGTTCTGTTGGTACGTGTGGTCCTAATGGGATGCATGAGAGAGAGCTGGTTGATGTCATTACAAGGCCATTCTTCATGACATTTGAATGATCATGGCACAGTTGGGAGAGGTGCCTGAGAGCTAGAGGAAAACAAATGCCAAAAAGAGCAAGTAAAAGGATCCAGGAAACAACAGGCAGGTCAGCCTCACCTCAGAAGGGGATGGAGCAACTAATTCTGGAAACCATTTTCAGGCATATGAAGCACAAGAAGATCAGGACCAGTTAGCATCAACTCACCAAGGGGAAGTGATGACCTTCTTAACCAACTTAATAACCAGCTATGGGGAAATGACTGGCCTGATAGATGAGGAGAGACCACCAGATATTGTCCCCCTTGACTGCAGTAACTCACAGAGAAGCTGATGGAGTATAGGCTGGATGAGCAGTCACTAGGGCAGGCAGAAAACTGTGTGAGCAGCCAGGCCCAAAGGGTGATGGTCAGTGGCCCTAAGTCTTAGTTGGAGGCTGGTGATTGGTGATAGACTTGAGTGGGCCAGTCCTGTTCAGCACCTTCATTAATGATCTGGGTGAGGGACAGAGCACACCCTCAGCACGGGCAGAGCACACCCTCCAAAACTGGGAAGGGTGGTTGATACACTAAGGAATTGTTCAGCAAAATGCAAAGTCCTGCCCCTGGGGAGGAATTATCCCTGAAATAGGTACAGGTTGGCATCTGACCAGCTGGAAAGCAGCTTTGCAAAAAAGGCCCTATGGATCAAGGTGAACACCAGGCTGACCATGAGCCAACAACGGGCCCTTGCATTAAAGGCCAGTGGTATCCTGGGCTGCATTAGGAGGAGTATTCCCAGCAACTCCAGGGAGGTGATCCTTTACCTCTGCTCTGCACTGGTGAGGCCACAGCTGGAGTACTGGATCCAGTTCTGAGCTCCCCAGTACAAGAGAGACATGAATATACTGAAAATCATCCAGTTTTTAGAAAGGCCACAAAGATGATGGGCTGGAGTATTTCTCTGTAATAAATGGCTGAGAGTGCTGGGGCTGCACAGCCCGGAGAAGAGAAGGCTCAGGGGGGTCTTATCAATGTCCAAAAGTACCTGAGGAGAGGGTGCAGACAGGACAGAGCCAGGCTCTATTCAGTGGTGCCCAGTGATGGGAGCAGAGGCAATGGGCACAACCTGAAACACAGGAGGTTCCCTCGGAACATCCGGAAGCTGAAAGATGTGATGGAAGTCTGCCACAGATTGCCCATGATGGTTGTGGAGTCTCCAGCCGTACAGACACTCAGGAGCTATTTGGTTGTTGTCACTTGACACACAATCCTTACAATCTGTTTAAATCTTTAGACCTATGTGCTGCTTCAGATATAAAGACCAAATACAACTTTTATAAAGATTTTTAAATGTTTAAGTAAGGTGCATTTAGAAAAATGTGGAAATTGCCCTAAAAGCTCAAGTGTTTTAATGGCTAATAAATAATTAAAGGTAAATCAAGAGGGATACTTCAAAATACACATAAAAATTTATGTATTTATACCATATATAACAAGTAATAGTATTATAGTAATATCTTATCAGTGCTTCCAAATAATTGAGCCTAAAATCTCTGAGCTAGCCTACTCTGTCATAAATCAGTTATACTGTCCTGATCTATATGGTTTGGAGACATGAGCATACATTTAGCTATTATTATTTTTTTTTCCTATCCTGAAGCAAACTTTGGCAACTGAGAGGGCATTACCTTCCCAGTGTATTGTACTGGTGTTCAGGAATATCAGACTTTTTTACAAAGGATCAGAGATGCTTGTTCCAGTGTCACAACCTGAAAAAACATCCCTTTCATCAGGCGTGGAACAGGCATTAGTGGAAAGCAAAAAATAATTTGAATCAACCTGACAGTTTTTCAAATTTGCTCATACTCAGATAATTAGTTACTCACAGGCAGACCTGAAATAGTTTCAGCACGGTTGGAAAGAATGAAGATTTGTGTGGCCTCAATTTCTCTTTTTGTTACAGTACAACATTGAAGTGAGTTTACTACTGACTTAATCCTCTTGTAGGCAAGAATTGAAAGTAATTATTTTATCTGGGTAGTGTAGTGATAGTGCCCTATTCTGCTGTGTGGGAGGTTCAAGAGTTCGCTCCTCAGGTCATCTAAGCTTGGGCATGTCATTGTTGCAGCAGTAATGTTTTCAGCAGTGTCAAATGTGGGTCTCTCTTGTAGCTGATGAGACCTTGTGGAAATACCAGAGGTTTCTAAAATTAATTAATTCTCTTCCTTCTGAAAGAAGGTTATAGATGTGATGAATGAAATAAAGTATAATTTACTGCAAGAGATAATGACTAAAACCAAGGGAAAAAAAGCAGTAGCTAACTACATTTAAAAATAGAAAGTTATTTATACCTGTAGCACAGTTAAAGCCTGTTGTGCTGACTGAATTTAGCAAGCAGGCCTGGGATTCAGCCTTAGCGCTGCTAATGACTGGAGGCGTTATTGATGTAGGGAACTAATTACCCGTGTGATGAAGTTGCCTGCTGGAAGTTTTTTACTGCTTCATCACTGTGGCACCTCCTACAGGTTAATTCACTGAGCAGCACAGGTAAAACCTCCAGGTGGAGGTCCTGCTCTCCTTCATCCAGTCACAGAGTCGTAATGACAGCGGCAACTAATACCAAGATGAGTATTTTCCTGAGTTATTGATCAAGTAGAGCTGTATCAATGGTTGTAGAACTAATGGTTGTATCATAGAACTGAAGTCTGTAGCACTTCACAGTCACTGCATGGAAAAATGCATACATGGTGACTTTAAAAAGAAAATGGAAATGAGTAACAGCCTTCCTCACCTGAAGGAGAACCCACTGATAATCCAAGAAAAAAAAAAGAGTGGCAGGATTCTTGGGTTAGCAGGCAGGACAGGGGCTGCATGGGCTTCAATATCGATTTAAAATTTGAATTCTTTCTACATATAAAATTCTTTTATGGCATTTGTTCTCAGATGTCTCAGTGCACACATTAGAAGTCAGAACACAAATGGCTTGTTTAATTAGATGATAAACTATTTCACTCAAAATTTATAAGGAAAAATACTATTAGTAAAGTCGTTTAATAAGGAAAAGAATGAATATCCATGTGTTCTGTCTATTTTTTCTTTTGCTCTACCCACTGAAGAAGTAGGATATAAATTTCTGATATATGGGGCAGAAGAACTATAAAATTCATCTTAACATTATTAGTATAAAGAAATGTTTAGGGGTTTTTTTTCTGTTTTTAATTGTGGCATAGCTGAAAAACCTCTTGCGACTAACAAAGCTAACACTGTCTTTGTTCTTTACTTAAAGCTAGAGCTGTGTTGTAAATAGTCTGTATTTTTCATCCAAGCTTAATATGCTGTAGTCTAACAGGATGCATTAAGTGTTCTCTAACAACTGCAGAACTCATCAAGCAAATGGAAAGATTAGCCCTGAAATCAAGCTTCAAACTTTTATTTTCTCACAATCAATAGACAAGTAATGCATGTTGGATTTATAATGATATGAGATTGACTGCTTAAATCCTTTTTAAAGTTCAAAGCTGGAAACAGATTGTGTCTACAAGCAATCCACAGCAGAGTTTTCTAAGTAGAGGCTTGTGATAAATAAGTGAAATTGGGTTTGACTGAAATGGCCCATCAGTCCCATATGGGTTTAGCAGGAAGATTTCAGGCTCAAAAAGACAGAGGTTTGGAGAAGCATCAAGCATTGGTTTCACAGCACCTGAGATTGCTTTGTGGAGTCTGCTGGGAGACGTAAAGATAAGAGCTCATTAAAAATGAGTAGCACCAGGGAGAATGATTGAGCTTCAAGTACACTTGTGTTTTTTAGCTTGAAGAGTTTAAAGGTGAAGATACATTTTAAAAGCTCAACTGGCAGATGAGAAGAATGCTGTCAGGTTTCTCAAAGAAATCCCTTTATATAGAGATAAATAGCATGTTATAGTAGTTTTTTGACAAGATCAGGGGAGAAAAAAAAGGCAAACCCAAAAAATTACTCAGCTTAGAATGTCCTGATAGTAGGATAAAATAATAGTTAATCTCTCAGCTATCAAAATTGGATTTTGATAAAACAGGTTGTCTTCAGTCCTGCTATCTGATAACTTCAGAGGCAGTATTTACTGCCTGTAAAAGCTATGAAATCTGGGGAAGAAATTAGTCTTGGGGCTCCCTTTGAGGATATTCTATCTGTAATAATAGTTCAGCTATGGTATCTTAAAGTTTGTGGTGGGTCCACTGCCTTAGAGGTGGTTTTTACCTCATCAAGACTTCGAACTGTTTTACATTGTTGTATTTATTTACTTTAGAAAAATGTGATACTGAGCTTTAAAATCAGAACTTAGCTTCTTATTTGCTTTTTATTCAGCTATAATCTGTGCTGTTAACAGATAGAGTTGTTACGCAGTAGTTAAAGCAATATAAAATATCACAGGTTTTGATCAGTCTGTAAGAGCATAAGGATTGTTTGTGAATGTGTGTCCATTTACCTAATTCTGGAAGACAAGGAATGAACAAAGCCACATTGACCTGGGAAATAGCACTTTGGTTTGGTTTGTTCAGTCAGAACAAGTGTCCTTTGGCTCAGTCTGAATTACAAATTTATCTGATAAATGTGTTGAAGCAACATAGTCCTTTTTTTCGTAGTCTCATAGCATGAAGTGCAGCTGATCACTATTTGTTTGGTGAAAGCTTGTGACTCTTGGCACAACCATAGACAAAAGAACAGTGGCTGCTCAGTGTGCTACTTATGTTTGCCTTCATTCACATCCATTCATTTACACCTGTCCATTATAAAATGGGAAAAATCTTTGCGGGGCAAATTGAATAGCTCAATTTCTAGCTAAGAATGAAGGTGTTGGATTTTAGTAATTTTAAGAAAGAAGTGCTGTTTCTCGAAATTATTAAAAAGTGCCTTAGCGACAAACAGATTCCACTGGGATTGGGAATTTAATGGCTTTGTGAGTTGAATGGCTAGCAGTGCTGGTTGTGGAAAAGGTGGTTTGACTGTCTTTTACTAGGCTGTATTTCCCCAGAGCCCTAGGATGGATGTAGCATGAAAAGGTTTGTCTTCATGACAAACTGAAAATCTAATAAGGTGTTTCCTGAACAGATGTTAGAGAAATGGTCTGCTGTGGTCTCATAATCACAGTCTTGATGATTGTATGTTTCTTAGGGTATACTGTGTTTTAAATAAAGTGTTGGGGTGAGCAGATCCTGTATTATGATAAATTTTGGCTGCAAGGCATACATTTCAATCTCTTTCTCCCAGCTGGGATGGAAAAAAAGAGTTGATCTCTCCACCCTGGTTTTTTTCCTTCCTTCTGAATTGCATTTTATTTCGGTTCAGACTTCCCATTAGATAAGACTTTTTCTTGAATATCGTCTGTGCAGTTCTGTATTGTTTTCTACCTCTGTGGTTTTGGGATGCTTCCCAAATGCCTTTCCCTGCTTTTCTCTCCCCTCCCCTGGATGAATCTTTCTGGGACAGCTCTACTGTGCTGTTTTAGTGACATATAAAGATGCTGGGATGCTTGGGTGAGGTGAAATGAAAAGGACTAAGCAGTTTTTCAGATAATCAGTTAAAAAAAGTGGAATTAATATGAAACTACTGAGAGTAGACAGCTGCCTTATTTTGTTGGAATTTGCTTATCTTCAACAGATCAGCACAACTGTTTACATCCCTCATAAATACCATATTGAGAGATTAATGGTGAGTGATTCTTGAGTTTACCCTTTGTCAGGATAGCACTTCACCTGAGGAAACAATTCAAGATTTTGCCTTTAGGCCTTGGTAGCTCTATAGGAGTAAATGAAACCAGGAAAGAGTGAACTCAAATTAGTTATTTCTTACTGCGTTTAGATATTTTCTCTTTCATTGCAGTTGCACGTGCTTGGGCATATTTTGGTGATAGATCTCCTCAGTATACTGAAAAGAGAAGTGAAGATAAAATTGCAATAAAATCTAAATGAGGAAAGGTTAGAGGCATTCTACATAATAATTAAATTAATAGGGGCAGCATCTGTTGCCAATCTAAGAAATCCCAGATAGCTGCTGAGTGGAACAGAGATCCCTGTAGTGTGTGCTCTGTCCCTCAGCTGACAGAAGGGTGAAGTGCTGCAGACTGCTGCTTCGGGGTCGCAGCTGGGAGTGACAGTGTGGTCCAGGGGCTGCACTGAAAATCACCCCTCTTTCTTTTCTTTCCTAGAAAAAAGTACAGAGACATTGTTGTGGCTTTTACTGTAGATTTCCAAATCAGAGATGTTGTTTCAAGTCCTTTAAGAGATTCTTCATGGTGTCAAGTGAAAGTATGCCTAGTTGTTACCTTGTGTATAAATTAATGCACTGTGTGCATCCCACCCTCCTGATCATGTCCTTACTAGTCTCCATTTCAAGTAAACGGGGAAAAAATAATGTCTCCCATATCTCTGTTCCATGGCATTTCCACTGCTTTCTTTGCCAGCCAGGATGACTGAATGCTTTTACATGTTTAATAAAGGGGTTCTGTGCACTCGTGGGGGGTAGCTATAAAAATAAATTAAGTAAATCCTTTGGTATAAACTATATGAAATAGGTGTGCAATTGCATTTTTGTTTTTCTCAGTAGGCTTATTTCACTGCCAGAATATAATTTGAATTTTTAATTCTGTTTTAAGTATGTGAAAATAAGGTTCCTTTTGTTAGTTACTTGTAGGTCAAAGCTTTATGCTGAAATGTTTCAGGCAGTTTATACAAGACATTTTTTGCATTTTGAAGCACATTTTTGTCATGCATTTGCGATAAACAAGATGCAAAACATATTTGCCTTTTATTTCTTCTTTTTTGTCGTGGTTTTGACCACAGTCCAGAATTTCATCACGTTCATTCAGCTCCAATAAAAATGTAAATCACCTGTCTCCCTTTTGCAACTGGTATGCCCAGTGTGATCTTTTTAATAAGGTGTATACATCTGTTGGTTAAACAGATGTTACAAATCGGACTTCTAGTTGTTCTTGGAAAGTCTTTCCGAAGTACTTCTCATATGGAGCTTTTCTTGGTAAGGCTTTCTAAGAAAGTTATCATAACATACATTTGTAAAGTAAATTCCCTAATCTAGAATTCGATTTAAACATTAAATTACTAATTAAAAAGGACAACAGTACATATACCAAAAAAAAAAAAGAAAACAAAAAAATCCTACCAACGCCCTCCCCCCAACAGCCACTAAAATTTATCAGTAGCAATTATTCCTACAAGAAATGTCTCTCACTATTAACTCATGTTGAACTGGAAGAATAGCTATTAGTTTTAACACCCAGCATGATATCCTCCCTTTAACTAAAGCATAAAATCTGATGACTTCTGCAAATATGTTTGTTTGAATAGTACTTCTCAAAATAGGGTCTCCATAATACATTTCTACATAATCCTGTATGCTCTTTATGGGGCTGAACACTCAAATATTTCTCTTGGTAGATGTCCTAACTAATGACAACTGCAGCAGGGTTATAATTTGTGTATGTAAGCATTTATGTGCACTTGCCCATATAACTGATGCCATACATTAAGAAAAGCTATCACTAATATTGTGAAATCAAACACCCTGCCATTAAATAATGCCAGAAATAAGTTTGCTCATAGAATATTAATGTGTACCCATTTTCCCATGGGCCTCATAAATATTTACTGATACAAAAATGACAGAAATATATGGATACTATTTGCTTACACAAGATGGATGATTTTTATTTTAAGAGCCTTTATTCATTTTCTGTTCTGTTCATATTCGGTTTCTGTTTTTATGTCTTGGTAGCTCAAAGGCATTTAAACATACATTTTGAGAGGAAACTTTTTTGGGGTTTTTCAGTAAAGTCCAGGAACTCAAATTTTCAATTATTCTCAGTATCTATTAGGCAAATGTAAATGTTAAAACCCTTTTTATTTGCCTGAGTGTGGGCAGGTTTCTAGGGGAAGTTAGAACTGAAAGATATGTTTTCCATAAAATTCAACTTCTCTACATTATCCTGTGTCACCAAACCTGAAACATTTTTGGTGACATTTATGTTGATTCACTTTCTGTCAGATAAATGGAGGGAGAACAGAGAGAACAACTGTAAATGTTTTATGAACATGTGGTGAGCTTTTGAAGACTCTTAAATAACAGCTTTAAGTGTTTATCTGAATGTTGGGGGTTTTTTTGTATGCTGTCATATCATCACTTGTGATACTGCTCGAATTATGTCCATAAATTTGGAATTTTCAAGCATTCTCGTACCACCTTCTCCACAAGTCTTAGGACAGTTTTATGTAATTTTTTGTCTGTTTTGCTCCCTTAGGGACCGAATTATATCGGACTTTCTTAGTTGCTAAACACATACTTTTATGTCATGATCTTTGCTCTGGCTCATGAGATTTTTCCAGACAACTCTATTCTCTACCTTTTTCAAAACCCATTTTGAGCACAGCCACAATCAGAAAAGGTCTCTAATTGTAAAGGCTGTTTCCTTTCGCTCTTATCTCTCACCCCTGTGCATATGTAGACTTGATAAAATGTAGATACAGTTTTAAATGAGATCAACTTTATGCAGCACATGGATTTTCAGGCTCCCTGACCAGTAATATAGATTACAGAATTATTTTAGAGCTCTGAACACTTGCCTTTGGTAGGAAAAAAAAAAAACCCACCTCAGTATATTTTGAGTGAAAATAAATGTTCCATTTTAAAACAGACTACCCACTGTTGAAAGCTCACTAGTAAAGCCTGGATAAGAATTTTTCGTGCATGTGTGTTGCTGCAGATACGTGGCAGTTCTGTGTGTACTTTGGAGGCACACAGAGAAGAGTTTCTTTACTGGCTATCTCTGAGCTAGCATGTCTGGAAAGCCCTTTCAACATGTAATACTGTAACACCTTTGAGAGGGCAGGTAGAGCCTTTTTTTGCTGAGAATCTACACACAAAGTAGAATCCAGGCAGACCACTATGTTCAGTTTCTAATATGTTCTTTAAACTGTCCATTTACGTAGCTGAAGCTAGTTTGCATGAACCTTATTGGCTTAACCATATATTGATTTCAGAGAAGCAAATGTTTTTGAACTAGGCAATTTCTGTCATCACTCCATCTATAGTAAAAGTAATACAGCAGACCAGACCTGTAGTACAGGTTTACAGGCAGCAGTTTAATTTTTTTATGTTAAAGATTGTCCATTGATTCCCACTGTTGCTTTCTCTGTTAGTGAGTTTATAATTGAGAATGGCTTATTTTCCTCTTTATGACTCCTTATCTGCCCCCAAAGGAGAAATTGTTTATTCTCTGATGGCATGGTTTGTCAGCTTAAAAGGCACAGGATCCTGTTTACCTAGTGCTGTGTTTCTCAGGTCATTTTCTACTTGTCATGAGAGTGTCTAGATAGGATGATTGTCGTGAGCAGTAACCCTTGGGGATAAGCTGACTCATTCACAGATTAAGCAAGTTTAGTAATTGTAGTTTGTCACAATTTTCAGTTATTTCAGTTTTCATTTGTCTTGGTGTGTTGTCCAGGTGATGCGCTTGGTCCATTGCTCTTGGATGTAGGGATGTTCATGAGGACAGGAGGGAGTGCAGTTGGCTGAGGAATGCTATATTGTTGGTTTGGGCAGAGACTTCTTTTTTGTTATAGACAGAAAGGAGAGATAAATTGCCTAATAGGAGGTGAATCTTTCCCTGCATTATCCAACCCTCCTGATATGAAATGTGGTCTAGGCGTCCCAGGTTTCAGATCAGATATCAACATTTTAATTCTTGTTTCAAAGTATAGCTACATTGCATTTAGAATTAATAGACATAACTCCATTTCCAGTGTGAAACCAAAAATAACAGAGACAGCAGAATTCAGAATACTTTTTACATGAGATAAAGAAGAATACTAGGAAAATGGAATAAATTCAGTAAACTTATTTTCTGGGTTCACGTATTCTGCAACAAGATTCATGGTACTATGGCAGATCAGAAATCACAGGGCTTTGCTGCAAAGAAAAAATTGATTTTATCCCAAAACCGGGTCATTGCATCAGTTGTGGTGTGCACATATGTTCCCTGCCAGTGCTAGCACTGACACTCATTAGAATTACTAGTTTTAGGACTTGTACACGTGGCAGCAAGTTTTTAATGGAAAGTACATACTGATCTGAGATCTCTGAAGTATATAAAATCAACAGAAATAAAGCAGTGGCCAGCATAATTTGAACTTTTTTCTATGTTACTTTTGTCACTTAAAGGATTTTTAGCATCCTACTGTTTGATAAGGTATTCTTTGAGAATGCGTCCTAACAGTTGTCAGAGTCTGTAAAACACAAAATAGTTTGAATAAAACTTTATTCAAATTAGGAAAAATACAGTGTATTCTTTATCCCTTTTACTTTAATTGGTTGCTTTCATCTTAAATTATATTCCTTGTTTAAGCTCATAAATTTTTCAAGATCTAAAGTAATTTAGCCAGCTAAAATTGAAGCATCCAAAAAAGGACCACGCTCAGACAATGGCATAGTTATATTGAACTGGGTTCATGATGGTTAAATGGATAATTGCAGTTGAAAGAACCATAGGCTGTAATAGACTGTGTTGCATCTTGTGCATTTTTCGATTCAGTTCCCCTTAGGAATCCAAAAATATCTATAAAATGCAGCATAAGCCAAAGAATCTTAATGGCATATGTATCTTCTCCTTTACTCATAAATATTTCAGTCAGCATAGACTTCATCCTTTAAAATATAGTTTGGCCATCCAAACTGTGATGTCAGTATAACAGGCAGGGAAATTGCTTTGCTTGATTAAACTGTGTAACAGCCAATATGTATTTTGATTATTACTATCAATTCTAGAAGCAAAAAATGAGCAGATTTCTCAAGTGAGCTGGTTGGTTATAAACAGCAGCCAGTTTTGGCAGTGGCTCATGTTTCAAAACAGTGCAATGATGAGAGACATTAAAGACCTGATAATTGCTCAGATTTCACCAGTCCTTGTTGATACTATGGGTCCATTTCATTAGCTGGAAACGTTGCAGAATAAGAGCATCAAGACTAGAAAATAGGCGAAGTGCTGCAGGAGCAGCCAGGAGGGCTTCAGTAGAGGCAAATGTAGGGGTTTCTCAAAAGTTATGACCTGTTTCTAAAGAACTTCATCTTGTAGTATGGTCAGAGATGAGGGGCAGAACTTCATGGAGTTGGTCATAAGCCATTAGGATCTTTGATGACTCTTGATTTACAGTAATTGTTTCTTGGCTAATTTGGCTAAGCATTTTTTTTTTGTTGTTTGTTTTGTTCCACTAAGGTGTTCTGTGTTACAAGCTTGCCTTTACTTCCAGCACCTATGTATGCCATGCAAATGACTTTACAGAAAGTCATGGCTGTGCAAAGCCTTTATTAGTATTCATCTTAACCTCAGTGCCTCGCTGTGGAAAGAGACATGGCTTGACATCTGTGCTATTAAAGATCTTCTGTATGCTGGTCAGTTCTCTGGGTAGGTGACTGTACAGCTTGATTACTTGTAGTGATACTTGCTGCACTTGCCTTATTAGTTGTGGGTGGATGGGCCTTAGGAATGGAAGGAGTTCAGAAGTTTCTTTAAACTTCTGTAGCAGATATGAAGATTTGATACCCATTTTGATGAAGTTATAGTAATAGTAATACAACAAAGGATGCAAATGGCAAAGATGGGGGAAAAAAAAGAAATCCCGACAGTGCGATTTAGCTATAGACTTGAAAGAGAAACGAAGAAAAACAAGCAGTAAGAAAGGGTCCTTTGTTGAGAGACAAATGGTCTAGACAAATAGAACTGTCCTTCTATTTATGCACATTTTTGACATCTTCCTAATTCGTGAGAATGGGAGAAGCCTTTATTAACCATATGGAATCACGAATCTTGCCTTTTTCCCAGTATTGGATATTTTGCAGTGCTTGGCCGGGCTTCTGGATTTGAGGAAGAAAACACTTTAAACTGTTTTGTCTTCTTATCACTAGAGATATGTTTGATGTCGTAAAGTGTGGGAGCTATTCCATATATTCGTTCGTCCTGGTTTGAATTGTAAACCCTGATTTATGCAGCTTTCATTTGGTTATATATTTTTTGCCAAGCTTGACTACATTGCAGACTGCATAACTTGGTGTTTAAATTTATGTCCTATTATCATTTGCAGTGCTTTTGCAAGGAAACTGTCTTTTTTATTTTTATTTTTTATAAAAAAGCACAAATATGTCTGTGAAGTTGATGTTCAGCTTGTATGTCTGAAACTTAGCTTGTGGTGGATTTTATGAAGTTTGAAGTAATATTTATGCAAGTCCTAGAACAAATGTGTAAACTGCTGCCTAAATTTCTAAGCCTTCCCTCTGGAAATGTTGCAGATGTTATTTAATATACTCTATGAAAATCTTGTGTATTTCTGAATTTTTTTGACTTCAGGAGAGAGAGAGTTTATGTCTCTTGTTAACATTGAGGCAAAATGTTAGATTTTGGAGTTGTGAGTTTTTTAATGGGTTTTCTGTTCCCATTGGTTTATCTAATTGAATCTGTTGCACTTAAATTTGTACAGAAAGAAGCAGTTTCCAGAGGTGCCAATTTCCCTCGTACACTTAGATCTGTTGGAGACTTCCTATAGAAAGATATTTTTGAACAGAGACTAGTACAGGATGACCTGTATCCAAGGGCAGGGCAAACATGGTATGTCTGTAAAGGCCAATGTAATATTCTCACTGTTAAGAGAAAAAAAATTAAATTATTCAGTTATTCCATATAAAAATAATTTCTACTGAATATGCTTGCAAAGTTCTTGGTAGGAATCTCAAATATACATTTGGAGTAGTTATTAGGAAGGCTGGGATTCAGTTAGGTGGTATTTGTCAGGTGTAATGTAATTTTGTCTTCTACTTTTTGGTAAGTGTCATGGTTTTAAGCCCTGGGAAGAAATTAATTCTATCCTAGTTAAAATGAACAATATGGTATTCTGTAATGCCATTTATAGTGCTCTAGGAAAATTTAGATTTTAAAAGTAATTTTTAAAGCAAGATTTTGTCTGTTTCCTGTTTTAATACAGTTTGGCAAGGCTAAGCCTACTGTGCCTTTGGAGAGATAGCAAAGATGATGAATAGCCCTAAAGTTTAGTTTTGTTTGAACAGCTGTAGAATTTCCTTTAATATGGACAGAAATATCTCTGACTAGAGTTATATTTATTTTCCCAAATAGGAAAGATGTCATTCTTCACTGGAGTGAAACATCAAATAAAACAGAATTTTGTAACCCTGTGTAAGTCTCCTGTTAGATAACAATGTGAAAAAGCTGAAGTTTCCTCTGTACCACAGGAAAGAAAGCAAAGCTTTTCAGTTTTCTTGTGGATAATGTTAGCCTTCATTCTTCTAAATTTGGGACATTCATTTTTTCCCTACCCCAGCTTGGGGGACTGTGAGTTTTTATAATATGTTTTTTACTTAGAAGAGAGTGAGGAAAAAAAAAGAGGAAATAATACTGTTTTCTTTCAGGGATTCTGAGACTGAGCATAGATTGACATTTTGAGGTAGATGTGCTGTGTGGTGCCAGAGGCACTGATCCCACAAACAGCCATGCTGGTGCCTGTTTGCAGTGCAGCACACCTGGGAGCATCTAGGTTTTTCCTTACTTAGACACCAAGATACAGGAATGAAAGCTGATGTTCCCACCTTTACAGATTTCTTCTAAAATGTAGGTCCTTGGTCATGGAATTTTTTTTTTTTCCTGAAGAATGTTAATTATACAATCTTTTAATACTCTGATTTTTACTGCTATTTATTTCGCTATTTTGTTTTTGATACCTGGTGGTTGCATTATAAGAGAAAATTTGTCTGCAGTTCTAAATTTGCTCTTTTACCCTTAGGATTTTGTTTTCATGACAAAAAACTTTTATGCCCTCCATAAAGTGAAGATTAGTACATAGATAATAATTTGCATTAGAAGATGTTTAAGAATGACAAAGCCTGCATTGAATGATGTTGCAGTTGTTAGGATTGGAGATTCATAACCTGTTACCTGCATGCCTTGTTTAATTGTTCCCTTTGTGTTTCTTTACCAGGGTGCTGCACTTTTGATGAGCCTCTTGGTTCCTGTGGCTATAGTCAGTCAGATGATGATGATCTCAACTGGGATCAGGTGAATGCGCCCATGAAGCCGTCCTCGGGTCAAGGGATGCCATCGGGTTGGTCTTCATTTTGCTTTGTTTCTCTTTGACGTTGGATTATGTGTTTGTCCAGCACTAATTGACAGTACTGTTCTTAAAATGCTGCTTCATCTGAATCTGTTTAAGTGGAATATTCAGATTTTCCAAGTGATTCCTGTGAGGGATATTTTGCAAATCAGAGGTTTGTTTTTTGTTGTGTGGGGAGTGTAAAGGTTAGAAAGAAGAGATAGAAAGTTGGTGTTATCAGGGAAGGCTGAAAGAAACCAGGAGGGTGACATGAAAATGAAACTGAAGTAGTACTATAAACAAGCAGACAGGACTCAGAGAAAAAAGGAAGATAGTCTTGGGTATTTTCATTGAAAGATAAAATAATCAAAATCTGTTATAAAAAGATGGAGAGAGAAGAGGTGGGCAAAAAAGCAAAGGTATCCCAAAATAAAGGGTTGGTTGCAATGCTTGTTGAATTTAAAAGATAGTTGTGATACTATTATTTAATCTATTTTTTGCACTGCATGGAGTTGGACCTTGTTCCGTAGCAACAACCTGTACATTCTGCTGAACAATAAACCTACTATAGTAATATAGTCATTACCCTAGTACTTCATCCACAGAAATATGTAAAATCTGTCCACTGGTTTTAAACTATTCACTAGCCTAAAATTTACCAGTTTTTCTTTTTGCTAATTCTTAGCTAGGCAGATTAAGAGTTCCCCCCAGGTACTGATCTCCATTTCCTGGGAGATGATTGCCTGCAGCCCAGCTTAGCATCTGCTTTGGCTTTTATAGACTGAGCCCTAAGTGACTATTATCACCTAAAAGTAGGCAAAACAAAAAGACCACTAGATAAAATCAGTAGTTGTAGCATTGTGGGACTTCTTCAGTGTTAGTCTCATAACTTAGTATACATATATTCATAACACTTAAAAGCATTGCAGATGAATGTCCCAGTATTTCATGTCCCTTTCAATGGGGTCTTCAAAGGACCCATAGTGTTCTTAGGAGTTTATATAAAATCTCTTCAAAAGTTGTTTTCTTGAGAAAATGTTTCTCCCTAATTTTTGAATAAGGAAATTAGGAAACAGACAACATGAATCTTTAGAAGTGACAGTATGAACAAAACCTGAACATATGCACTCATTAATAGTGTAGCAATAAATGTACTAATCTATGATATGCACAATCGGCCTTAGAAATCATTCACTTATTAAAAAAAGGCTTTCAGTGTTCTTCACTGTAGATTTACCAGTGTCACCCTGAGTTGTGGTTCACATCTTGCCTTAGGTTCATAGCTGAACTACCTTTTATTTCTGCACTTTGTTTCCTTTGGCAAAGGCAGGACTCCCAACTCTAAGATGGATGTTCAGTTTATCTGAGTCCTGGCATTTGGATCATCATGCTAGATTGAGTTCATCAACCCAGATAAAGGACGTTCTTTCAAATTCCTTTTTAAACTGGCTTTTCTCCAGTGGTTTTGGCATATACTGCTAAACATTTTCTGAACTATTTCATTAGTGCTTGATACTGTTGCTCAAGTTGGAGATAACAGACCTAGTTTATAAGCCATCTTGGCTTGCGGTACAAGACATACATTCTTATTTTCAGTCATGCCACTGGAATTCTCTTTCTATTCCAAATTTCATTCATTACTTTCCTCACTTGGATTTGTGAAAGCAATTGTCGGTATGTGATGTTCAGTCTTCTTGGCAGATAGAAGAGGTTTAAATCTATGTTCTCTTCTCTGATGACCACAGGCTTGAAGATTTTTTCGGTTTTTTTCTTGGTGGCAGGAGTCTAGACTAGGGACTGGCATCTCCATAGAAGGAAAATTATATGTGTAATTTTATTTATCAGGTGTCATTCAACTTTTTTCTTATTTGTCTTCTTGCCTTTTTATCAGAAGTCTGAAATAATGTTCCGATGATCTAGTAAAAATCTTTTTAATTTGGTAACAAGTTGTATTTACAGTTTAGGGAGTTTTATTTCTGCCCATAAAAGAAGTGAAATGTTCTTTGGGAGCATTGGGTCAGAAGATGAACGAGTTAGTCTGAGGAGGGTTGAGGATATTGGTGCCTTAAAAGGTCAAAAACCCCTTTGAGAGGGAAAGAAATGCTCATTTTTTGCAAATGAGAAGCACTGTGTCTAACGGCACGATTTAGTCAAGTGGTATCTAATTTTTCCTCATAATTTCATCTAGACAGTTTTTTCCTGTTCTTGTTCAAATCGTCATCTTAATGATTTTAATTAGTTTTCAGTTAGCCTTAGCCAGAGGGTTATGGGCTACACTTAAAAAATGATTTCAAATAGTTTGTCAGCAGTTTCTGAGCTACATATTTAGGAAGAAATAACTTCAGATGATAATGAATAGAACATCTTGAATTAATGGTTTGTGGGGAATTCTTGGCTTGAAAGCAAAATGCTTTATGCAACAATGTTGTAATACTAGACTGAAACAAGAACTCTCAGTTCTGTACTCCCTTGTCAGAAGAAAAAAATTAATGCACATAACATTCCTAATTTCAGGCAACATGCTCCAGTGAGTGAGTTGATTTCGATATATAATATTTTGTATAATTTGGTGGCAGTCAGGAGGAAGCACACAAGTTATGGCATTTGATTTCTTTTAATCCACATGAGAGTGCTGAGAGCATAGCTGCACTTCAGATAGATAAATATTTTGGTTTGATATGTTATTTCAGTGGGACAAAAGAAATGTCATATAAGATTCATGCATATGTGTGCACGTTTTAATGTACACACTGTTTACATATTTGTGAATATTTGAGATCTTGTTTTATATGAAAATAACTGTATCAAAGGTAATAATAGAAAAATCCCAGAAGTGTTTCTTACAGTGGACTTTAATCCCTGTTGGATTGTTACTGTAGCACAGAAATAGGAAGTTACCACTAAAGTTCTTAGGGTGCTAGTGCTCTAATTTTCTTAAAAAATAAAGGAATGGCATATAATGAGTCAGTACTAATCTGAAATTGTGTTAAATAGACCCAAAAAGTAATGACATATATGAATTCCTGTATATATTCCTATGAATTAAATTAATGTGGTTAATCCACTGCTCTTCTGTTTCAAGTGTCCCATGAGTCAGATGGAGTAAATGCTGTTTGGAAGAGCGGCTCTTCCCTTTTCTCAGCCTCTGTCTTCTCCTTGTCGTTCTGTTCCAAGAATGTGTGTTTAAAATAGTGCTCACAACTGTAATTACAGAAACACTTAGTCATTATTAATGCCATCTTGCATTATCCTATGGAACAGTTACAGCAGTTTGATATTAATGTGTTTATATAATACAGATTTACAGTTACAGCTAACTGTAAGCCCTCTAGTTGTACTACAATAAAAATGTCTTCAGAAAAATATGCTCTGAGAGATCACGCAATTGGCAAGGTGCGGGCTGCAGGAGTGGCCTCTGTGAGGAGAGGTTGGGAATGCCCCGTGTTGGAGACATCTGGGCACAGCTGAGCTCCTGGTGCACCTCTGGGATAGCACTTTTAGGAAAGGGTAAAAACCGCTTTTAGGGGCAGCAGCTGTCAGAGGGAAAAGTGAGAATATATGAGAAATGCAGCCCTGCAGACACCAGGGTCAGTGGAGAAGGAGGGCAGGAGGTGCTCCAGGCTCCAGAGCAGAGGTTCCCCTGCAGCCCGGGTGCAGCCCATGGTGAGGCAGCTGTGCCCCTGCGGCCCATGGGGGTCCATGGGGGAGCAGAGACCCTCCTGCAGCCTCTGCACGACCCCACACCAAGAAAAGGTGGAGATTTCCTGAAGAAAGCTGCAGCCCATGGAGAGGAGTCCACACAGGGGCAAATTTTATCACAGGACCTGTGGCATGTGGGGTCACTGGAGCAGTACATTTCCTGAAGGACTGTGTCCCATGGAAAGAGGTTGTGTTGGGTTTTTTTGAGATACTTGAGTGGGTTGTGTTAGTTCAGATACTGCTACCGTAACTCATCACTGACAGCAATGCAATTAGAATTTTACGGATTGCTCTAAGAAATACGAATATTGTCAGGAGTCTTCTGTATTTGTCTTTTACTGGATAGCATTTCTGTTCGTATCCATGTATTTTTTTATGAAACACTGTGTTCAGTTGTGTAAAATCTTTCTATGGTGCTTCACAGTTCCAATTGATTTCTAAAGGACAGTAGCATCATTTTTATTCGATGCAGTGGTTGGTTTGATTATCTCCGAGGGGATGTCACTGCATTTGCAACAAGTCACTGGCATCAACCTTTCATTCATTTTAAAACAGTTCAAACCCAAATATAAATCAAATCTTCACAGGCTGCCATTCACTGCATTGAAAGATGTTCCCTGCAATGAAGCTGTCTGTGTTTAATGCAGTGCTAGTCAAAGCCAGGATGAGAATTCTGTTTGTGCTATTTGAGGTGATCATATATGATTTTTGTGGCTATATGTGATTTTTGAATGGCCTACTATGCTTATTTGTATTCAGAATATGTAGTATTGCTTAATGCCTATGCAGTGTCTGCAGAAAATGCTTATAATGCTTATATTATTGTTTAAAATGGCCTTCTGATACCTAGTAACCAGACATGCAGAGCTAGCAGATATTCTATAAACAAGGCAGTGATTCAGAGGAGTATTTAATATTATAGGATGTGAAATAGTTGTGTGAAAAATGTACATTGTTGTTCAATTGTGCATAGAAGAGTTGTGATCCATTTTCAAAGACAGATAAAGTGATCAGTTGGCAAATGTGCAGTCCAAGGCAGCTGCAATGTTTTACCATGTAAAGTTATCCTTCTTTGATTTTGTACTTTATCATTAAGCACATTTTAGCGCTGCACTGCATTTTTGTTGTAGGTTAGCAGAGATACTTTTCCTCTGTTTGCATTCATATTGAAGAGAATTAAATACATTTCTTACTCAATCCTGTTTCCCCCATATTACTTTAAATAGCTGCATTTTTAATTCATTTGAATGCCATCAAGAGATAATATAAAGTACTATCAAAGTGTGGGAGTTGCAGCTCACTCACTTTGTTAAAGTTATATTTTTTCATAGAATTTTCCAGACCCGGAACACTGGCACGTTTAGCATTTTATTGCACACCCAGGTAATAGCTGCAGCCATTAAGGACATGCCTTTTGGCAAGCAGCTCCAGCTTCCAATTAACTGTGTGAGTTAACACCAGTTGCTGCTAATCTGGAGCAACATGGAGGTCACACAGAGCAAACCACCTGAGCAGGGAGCCAGGGCAGCTCTGTGCTGCCATGGCTACGGTGCCAGCACTGGAGGGGTTGGCTACTTTAAAAACACACCTAGAGACTTAATGAGTGGTGTGCTTAACAGGTCTGTTCAACAGCAAGAACGATGCCACCGGCCATGTCTGAGGTATTGCTTGTTGTATGGATCTAATGGTCATTTTTGTAACTTCTGACCTGACTTAGAGGTTTCAGCACCTGGCACAAATTCTGGGTTTATTACAAATATTGAGCATCTGTCATTCTTGCAAAAGGAAGTAAAAGATTATTCAGCATCAGAATCCCTCTTTCTGAATCACTGACGGACAACGTTCCTAGGTTGCTTAGTAGGCGAACTAGGCAAATTATTATAATGTATTTTGCCTGCATGCCTAATAGCTTTCAGAAAATTAGTGCTAATGATTTACTTAACCCTTTGTTGTAGACGTTCTCTAATATGACTTTTAGTTTGCACTTTTTAGAACAAATGATTTTGAATATGAACAGTGTGGTTTATGAAGTAATAATACCTAATGTAGATGACTGGTTTGAGGATTTTCATTTGAAGTAACAGGCTTGCTGTAGTGTTCATAACTGTAACTTTCAGTTTTCTTATTTTCTGATGCATTCTATCAGCCCTCTCATATTTGAGTGCAGAATTGCAGAACATGCTCCAAGTCATGGAAGGAAGTGGGAGACACTGTATAAAAAGCACCAGTAGCTGATAAAGATTTGTTCAAGATGTGAAATATGATGATATAGCAGTTCTTTTAATGTTTGAGGAACTCTTCTCTCCTATTGAAGACAGCCAGAAACTTCATGAAAGATCTGAGAAGTCACTTCTCATTAAAGCAGGGTATTCTCAAAGCAACCTGGAAGATAAAGTTGACTGCTGAGGGTGATTCTGTGTAGCACCATGTAGTGCCACAAAGTGCTAAGCAAGTCCTCTAACCTAATTCATTTACCTTGCTGTGATTACATGTTTCCTGCTGAGTTTATATCTAACACCTGCCATCATACATGCTGAGAAGCAGCTAACATAATAACCTAGACACTGGAGCTGGGTTTGAAATGGATTTCTTGGCAACAAAAATTTTTGGGATAAGAAAGTTCTTTTTTATTACACATCAGAAACCCAGTCTCCCTCCCCATCTTCCACCCATAGTGCCAGACACTGTCCTGCTGGTTAAGTGCATCAGAATCTAGTTTCAGATTTCCCTGCTAAATTTAAAACAGAAGTACTCTGAATAACTGGGGTTTTGTTTGTGTGTTTGTTTTCCCTTCATAGACTAATCATGATGAGCTAATTCAGATGAGCTAGGAGTAGCCCAACAGGAGAGAGGAAGCTAAAGTAAGAGAATCCCAACAGGAGAGAGACAAGTGTGCTTCATGTTGTAAAGCCAGTAAAAAAACCCCTTTTTAAACAATACCTTCTAGTGTACTGGCATTTTTCAAGTGGATAGTGTCTGGAAAAGAAGAATGAAGTTACTTCTGGTAAGGGCTCTTGGTTTGAAAAAGACCACAAGAAGAAGTGTAAATTCTGTTTCCTGGGGATATGCCTGAGACATGCAAACGGACCTCAGGAAGCTTTAATCTAGGTAGTTTGAGACTGGAGTAATATAAACCAAGCAGAACATGCTTGAGTGTAGGGTTCCCTAGGGACTCCCTCAGTGCTGAAGGCATGTTACTGCACCCTGCCATGGGTGTCTTACTGAAACCACTGCGGTTTCTGCTCCAGTTTTAGCAGACTTATATTAAGTACCAATATAATTCTTGTGCTTGTTTGCCTGGCTGTTTTCTTCTGTTGAAGAATAAAAATACTTCACCAGTGCAAGCAAAGCTGTGGCCGGGAAAAAGCCTGTGAATAAACAGTGAGTCTGAAGATGCTCCTCTAGGAGCTGCACTCACTGCATTGCAAGATCAGGAGAAAACTGAATAATCAGAGTATTCCTAAATAAGCTTTTTCTTGTTTAGTAATTAATCTACTGGAAAAAAAAGCCTCTTAATTTCTTGCAGTCTTCAGGGCTTTTCTTTCAGTCTTATGCTTATCCCATTAGATTTCTTCTCATCCATCCTGCCCTTTAGAAACTAATAAAGAGTGGATCAAAACCTCTCCTTGCATCTGCAGGCTTTAAAGTGTGAAACGTGACTGCCTCCATTTCAGGGCCTAAGTCAGTTGTTTCCTGAATTAGTAGTTTATCTTTTAAGACAGTTCTGTATGACAAGTTCAAAGTCATAGGCACAGTGAAAATGCCAGTTAGCTGGAGACAGACTCTATCACTCCTCTTTAGGAGAGCAAATGTTATAAATTTTCAGGAAATCATTGTTCAGCTTTTTTTTTTTAAAGTTTCTTTGCTGAAATTTAAGAGGAATTTCTTGTCTCAATTAGATTTATGGGAGATTTTTCATACCTTTACAGCACTTAATTTGCTGGCAGGCATTGATGACTGATAGTATGCTGTTAGCAGGTCTAGTTGGGACTATAGTAAGAGTGGCTAAAAAGTCACTGATTCAAGGCAGAGGTCATTAAATGCTGCATGTGGCTTCAAGTGCTCCCAGATGTCTACACTTTTTGGACTTCTACTCCCAAGTTGAGGAAAGTCATGTGGCAGTTTGTCATGTGGGAAATGTGGCAGCAGAGATAGGTTAGTGCACAAGCAAAATGGATGGATTGTTTTCTGTGTTGTATGTAAGTCTTCTGATATTTGAAGGAATTTGATTTCCCAACATATCAGACAAAGTTTTAATCCTTTATAGGCATTTGCAGAACTCAGAGTCAGGGAAGAAGCAATTACATGAACTTCATGAACTGAATTAAAGAGCTCGGTATTTTTGTTCTCAGTGTTACAGCAATATATTATTTCCTTTACCAGCTGACATAATGCTTTCTCTATCTAGAAGTCACATTTCCAATCAACTGCTTTTCAGTAGCACAAATGAAAAAAAAAAAAACTTGTCTGGACCTCATTGAAAATGTAATGATGTACACAGTCATTTAATCAGAAAGCAGGTGCAGGTAATTATCTGAGTCATAATGTTGCAGCAGCTAATAACATCAAATATTTGTGATAATTGCAAGCAATTGATCACAGTTCTGTGCTTCTCATGTGTAACAGATTTGAAAAACACTTTTCAATACACATGTATTCATGTTAGAACATGGAAGCCATAGATTTACTTTTCTCGCCAGTAGCTTCATATACTGTGATTTTGCATTTAGTCCAAATACGGCGTAAATTTTTACTATTTCATTTTTCCCCATGACTTAGAGGGGAGGAACGTCCTTCTGCCAAATTTGAGTTCCTGATTTTCCCATCCTCTTAGAGTCTTTACCTGTTCTAGATGTCACAGTCAACTCTTGTGTCATTCTGGTTTCTGCTGGAGCACTGTGTAAGTCCCAGTGTAGAGCAGGGGAGTTCTCCCAGTGCCTGGTGCCTGTGCAGCTGAGCACGGTGGCACCACCCTGAACTTGGGAGTCAGGTGTTGTTCTTCCCAGCATGCCTGTCTCCTGCAGTTATGCAAGAAATAGATCAAAGACACAGTGACAATGGGATGATCCTTAATGTATTCCCTTCTTATATGTTGAGAGCTACAAAAGAAAGGAAGGGAATGGAAATTTGCTAGAGGCAAATTTCTTTTATGCCAGTCCTGAGTGATAAGACCACTGCTCAAAGGAGTTTAGAGGTGCTTCTTTCTGAAGCTTTTTTACATTCATATCTTAGAGGTGTAAGGAAATGAGGACCTAAGTTGGTCAGTAGCCCTCTTTGTGCACGTGGGCTGTTGAGGAAATGAATCTGTAGATGAGAAATTTACATTTGTCAGGCATTTGAGAAGGCTCTGGGAAGAAAACAGAAGGTAAAGTGAAGCAGTTCCCTGGTCCAGTCTTTTATATCTAAAGTATTTTAGCAGTTTTCAGTTAACAGGAATCAAAGGCAATTATGGTTTGAGTGGCAGACAGCACATACGCAGTGGTTCTCACACCTTAGGAAAGGGCTGCTTAAAAAGGTGGTGATTTCTTACAAGTGGTATCCCAAGAAGAAACTGAAAGAGAGGACAGGCTTTCAGAGAAGGATTCAGGGCTTGCCTGTATCCCTAATAAGGAAGGGTGCTTCTGTTGAAGCTAGCAGGGGACCTGAGGAAAGGCATGTAAAACTTGCTACTTTTCTTGGCATTTCCTTATGAGTTTTCCTTATTAAGCAGCCACACATAAAATGAAACACCTTTGGAAGATCCAGGATGATAGTTGATGAGGGTCCTATTCTGGGGAGATCAGTTGGATATTGTGCACCTGCTCTTGAGCCAGTGCCCCTGGGCACTGATTAATCTAAAAAGCATCAGGCAGGAAAAGGTGAAGATGTGACCCAAGTTTTGTAAGCTCACTGCACAGCAGCAATAGAAATGATTTTGTGTCAGAAACAAAGAAGTCATCATGTTCTGGACTAGACTTGATCAGCAATAGCATCAAGTTCCCTTCATGAGTGCACAGTGTGCTATGTGAAATTGAAGTCAGCCCATAGATCGAAATTTTACGGTGAAATAAATTGTTATACCATGTATAAAAAGATGTGTTATATCTTTCAGCAATCACATTTAGATGTTACGTGTGTTATGGTGCTCTTGCCATGTTTAATTTTAGTGTGAGGCACATCTGTGAAAGCAGAAAGTTCTTTGGAGGAATTTCAATTCAGGGGTTTTACTTACTTGGCTTGCAAAATGGAAGCAGCTTTATGAGTGCATGGCAGATTTTTTCCCTGTTTTTTAGTATAGCAGTAATAACAATTGTATAATTAGTAAGAATTTAATTATTATTTTAGGTACAGAAAGGAAAAGCTGTATTTTGCAAGGATGTAATAGTGCCTGTTGAATTTAAATTACCTGTGTTTTAGTGTGTCTACATCCAGTTGTACATTTAAGTTAAAATAAAGCATTAAAACAGGTAATTTTAACTTCTGTGTTAGCAAGTTCAATTAAGCAAAGTTAAATTAAAAAAAAAAGAAAAAGCCATTAGAATGCACACCTTTAATAAATGAAGTCAATCATTAGTATTTCTACATGTAAAAAATAGATTTATATTAGGTGTAGTCCTCACCGCTGCACAGCATGAGCAGAATATTAGTATTTCTCTAAAGGTACACATCTATGCCAATTAACTTTGTCCAGCCTCCCCTTTAGTTTCATCATTCCTATCTCCTCTTCAAGCCTGAATGTACTGGAAGTGTGTCCAGCTCTAATCTGACATTCTTTGTAGTATTAAGGTTCAGACTAAATGCATCCTTTTCTTCCAAGTTCTTTCCCTTTAGAGATACGGTCGAGGTCAGTTTTGCTAAACTGCAGTGATGTTCTGACTCAACAGCAAGTGGGTCATAAAGAAATCGTCATCAAAGAGTTTTATTCCTGGAATCTGAGATCTGCAATTATTATGAGATACTGAAAGATATTTAGCAAAGCACATGTGAAATTATGCAGACAGAAATGAAAAGTTTTGTGGGTTTGTTTTCCCATTAATGAATTTGCCTTTAAAGTTCCCGAAAAGAGCTCCTCTGAGATTTTTTATTAACTCATATTGCTGCCATTCACATGAAAATACTCCTTTGTAAAAGCTACTAATGCTACTTTGCCACCTGTAATATGGAAATAAAAATGTATACCGCAGTGATGCTGCTATTTATCTTTTGTATTTGCCAGATAAAGCCTATGGTATGTAATATAGCATACAGAATATAGAAAATCCTTTGGTGTAATCTCAGGTTGCCTTATTTCTTTCACTGGTGAATCTTCTTCATGTTGATGAAAAAAGCATCTGAAATCATGTAACCTGAGGCCACTATTTTGTGTGTTAATAGGTAGGCTGCTTTTATGATGGTGTGAATTTCCTTTATTTTCCATTTAAGAGCCTCTCAATACTGTTGTAAGGCTGAAGCCTAACAGAAGCTCTAATTTTTGTACTATGGTTGTTAAATGACAGATCTTTGTAATGAAAGCAAACTTAATTGCTAAAACACAGATTCAGTTTTGTTACTTTGAGATTCTGCAGTTTTGTTACTTCAAGATTCTTTTCTTGTTCTGGTCTCTACAGTTCATGTGCCATTCTCCCTTCTAGGAGAATATATTTATTTACAAGAATTTTATTCTCTCATCCTTCTGTTTTAAACTCAGTATGTGCGTGAGATTTCTGTATTCAGAAAGTCTTCATAGTGCTTCTCTAAATTGTGCTGAATCTTCTAGCCACACACAGACTTTACATTTTACATCAGCTGTCATGTTTGTTTATTGTGTGCCAAATTTCTCTTTGCCACCTCTAACTCTTGGTGCTTTTTCTAAGCATTGTTATTTTTCCCAGATTCATTTCCTAGCAAAACCTTTGTTGGTGTACTGCATTTAAACACATCAATGATGCAGAGTCTAGGGGAGCACAGACTGCTAAATTCCCTAAGGGATTCTGGGATATCCTTTTTTTACCTGATAGTTGCCCGAGCTTTGCTATGCTTTGCCTATTAAAATGTGCGCCTTTATGTTCTTCTTCATTTAAAGAAAATTTGATGGAACACTTGAAGATAGGTCTAGAAAAGCACACACATTAATATTTATGGCTGCGTGTGTTTCGACTCCAGAAGGGCTGACTAGCAACTGGATATAACCATGTTGATGATTTTCAATACATCTGCTGAGCCACAGGATATTCTGAGCAAGGTAGTTGCCTTTACTTTGAAACGAACACATGAAGAGATTCAGTTTCACTTGCCTTCTGCATGCACAGATGCATTACTTATATTCAAGATAAATAATACTAGTCTGCTTTTTTCCAAGGCATTCCTCGATGCTTCAATACCTAATGCAAAGCTTCATAATACCTGCTTCTTTCCATGTCAAGATTAAATCGTGAAAAAGCATGTTTTTAGAAACTGATAAAAGTTTTCTGCAGTTTTTTGGTTGCTAATTAAGTTCAAATAGCAAATAACACTGAGTTTTGACCTCATCTGATATTCTTTGTTTACAATTCAGTTGTTTGTTATACATGACACATTAATTATAGCATGGTAATTAAAATTTTAGTTACTGTTTTTCTTTGTTCAGTACATTCTTTGTTACGGTGTCAAAAAGTATTTTGACTCAAATATTCTCATGGTCTTTTAAAAGAGACCTATCTCATTGTTGGAAATGGAATTTCTAAGTAAACTTTAATTTATTTTTCAGTAGAAATGTTTTATTATAATAAGACAGCACTTCCTTGTGGAAGCTACAAGGACAGCATACTTGAAATTTAGACAAGATGTTAATTGTTAGTAATGACTGTAGAAACCAACATTGTGTCCAGCTGGGGACTGAAGCTGAATTCCAGTTATCATGTCCATTACTGCCACAGACTACACCTGAACCTTATTTTCTTATGCTACACTAGATACATCCAAATGCTCACAACTAAATTTTGCTGCACTGTACTTTGGGAGTATAAGTTGTTTTTAATTCTAAATAATGATGAACTTTTTTGCAGAAAACATGATAAAATGATTTTTCTGTGTTGTTCTTTCCTCTCCTTTCTTACTGCTCATCCCTTTGCCTTCACATCTTTATTCAGGAACAACAAGAAAGAGTAGATTGTTCTTTATAGTTGTGTTACCTTAATTTGGGGGATTATATTTAAAGCTCTGTTACATTAAAGAAATGTAGTTTTACTTTGCAATTCCAAATAGTTTGTATTTTTACTTTAAGTCTCAAATGGGAGTGCAATTCTAATTTTATTTAAGTTCCTTTGTGAGAATGATTTTAGTTTGTTTGGTTTTTGTTCCTTTACAGTGAAGACACTACACGTCTTAATATTCTGTGTAATCAAACAACAGCACTTTTCAAACATATGTATTATTTCTGGTCAGTGAGAGTGTAATGTTAGGTTTCTTAAAAAAAAAAAAAAAACAACCAAAAAGCTATAAAACCCCCCCAAACTCCAGTAAACCAAACCCAACCTTTAAAACAATAAATTAACTACTTTCATACAAACAGTAATATAATAAAGTAGCATATTATTTAAATGGCGGTGTACTAAATATAGAAACGTTATTAAACGCTACCACACAAATAGCTACAGGAAAAAATTCAAGGCAGTAAAGCTGTGTGGTCCATATGGCTGCATTGGTAGCATGCTTTGTCCCTAAGCTGGGAGTGTTGGCTTTTCTGCCTCTATAAAAATGGTGGGGGTTATTTTTTGGCTACTGGAGGACAAGAAAAGACTAACATGGCCTCCAGCTTGCCTCAGGCCACCCTGCTTTAGGGTTAGTAGCCCCTGTCTCCTCAAGGCTTCTTTTGTTCTGGGCACAGCCAAGATGCCAACTGCTGGAATAGGCTGACTTCAGATCCAGCCTAGTATTGCTATAGCTGAGGTTCCTGCAGTTCCCCTCTGTCTTTTGCAGTATTTCTCAACAGAGAACAGAGAGGAACTGAAATGTTGCTGAGACTTAGTGCTCAAAGGTAGGTTCTTCCTGGAGTTTTAGCCTTTTTTCATTAGCTACATCATACTGTAAAACAACACTTTGTTGTTTAAGGATGCAGGAAACTGAAAACTGTTTTTAAGTGTAGGAAATTAGATCAGAAGGAAGACAAGGGAGTAAACATACTGAGTGAGATCAGCTGGGGGGAAAGAGCAAATACAATATACATCTGGAAAAGAGTGCTTACAAAATAAGAAAATAGGAAAAGTGCATACTAATTTTATGGGCTTGTGGTAGGTACTGTCTGTCAAGAATCGTCTTTGAAGTCTGGTTCAAGACTCCATCCAATTAATAAATATTGTCCCTTCTTGTCTTGTGATGGGAGTCAGAAGAATCTGTGCTGTATAAGCAGACCAAGATCAGGTTGTGGTCTGAGCAGGGCACATCTGTAAATCTTGCGCTGTGGTCAGTAAAATTGGTAGCTGCTGGAACAGAATTTAGAAGGCGGGGGATATTTCAAAAATTAAATATCCAATAAGGTGTTGGAAGACTGTATGTTAACATTCATTCAAGTCTAATGCATACTAAAACTCTCAGAGCAGTTCTTTTGGGTATTTTCCAGTAGTTTCTTTATATACTAAAGTTGAAATGAGGCCTTTCTGGGTTATGTCAAATGAATCTACCTTTCTTCATTTTGAAATGGAGTGGAATAGCTCCTGCTTTTAGAAGACTTTCACGATTATGCTAAGCATTCACTTCCTATTTTCCTGTATTTGAAATGTGATAGGTAGGTCATACTGCTGTTACTTTCTTGTGTTGGAGGTAGACCCTATCAGTTCATCCCTGTCAGTTTTCCTGGTCTATCATTCGCATGAGATCTGTGAGTGCCATAATGTTTTTTCCTAAGATAGATAAAATATCAGCATTATCAGGGTAGGGATAGATTTCTTGCATAAGTTTTCTCACTGAAATTAATGAAGTGCCTCTTATCTGTTCCACTGCAAACATTAAAATGTGATGGAAATGTTTAGCTTTGCTGTAACTGCTTTTGTAGAAGACCTGAAGCAATAGCTCTTTGTTTCTCTAAGTGCTATCTCACATAACAAACAGGATTTGTTAAATATCAGTGTTGCTTAGGATGTCATTTTTTTACTAAGGTTTGTACAGCTGGAGAGGAAATACAGACATTACAGTTATTTCCTACGGATTAGCTAAGATGAAGCCTAGATTTTAGGTGGTAGTTTCACACCTGGTTATATTAACTTGAGCAGCACCTTCCTTCCTCTGTTAGGGAGCGCAGCAAGGGCTGGCCCTGGCCATGCCCTCACAGGTGGGGCATAGTTCCACAGCACAAAAATGCAGCCAGCAGAGCCAGTAACAGGAATAATGCCATCCTAGCGGGATCCAAGGGAAAGGCCCAGGTCCAGGGTCCAACTCGAGGCCTGGGGCAGGAGCCAAAGGAGAGGGGCCAGAGACAGAGCATCAGACAGGCACAGGGACTGATGGCCCGGGACTGAGCTGGAACGATGTCCAGAGGCAGGGAACAGGGTGGGACAGTAGGGCCTGGTCGTTCCTTTGGGGATCCGACACCACCTTCTCACGCATCCCCAGCACTAAAAAAAAAGAAAAAAAAAACCTCAACAACATAGAAAACAGAAAATTAGCTGGTTCCTTAGTTTGGTTTATTGTGGAGCCTCACAGGAAAGAAATAGGAAGGCACAGTAGAAATGTGTGAATCACTTTCAGTAGCAGTATGGATCTATAGGGCTTAAAGAGCAATTTTGGCTACAGAGGTAGGCCTTGAGTTGCTCCCTAGACTAGCTTTTGTATGTCTGGCTGATACAGAAGAGGTGGGGTATCCATAATAATTCACACAGTTTTTGCCCATTTAAAAACGAACTGTGCTTAACTTGAATAAAATTTTGTACCTGAAGAAGCTAAAGGTTATTGAAGGGTTATTCATTTAAGAAATGTCTCCTGAGAAAAAACCTTTTCTATATTTCATCAGCATTATCTGTTTTTCTGTTTGCTTAGCAAAACTGAAAAATAGTTTATGCCTGTTTTAATTAAAACAAGGGGGAAAAAAGCCCAGAAGAAGGTGTCGGTAACAAGCTATTTCCTGTGAATCAACCAATCCAAGTGTATTCCCTTACTGAAAGTTGATGACCTCAGTATCTTTGATGCCTGCTAATGCCAAATATTGCTTATTACTTTGTAGTAAACAGTCTTTCTGTGTCTGGCTTCTGGTAGTAATAATGTAAGAGTAAAACACATATAAACAGCTTCAATGGGCTTGGTTTCAACATACCTGCCAAATAAATAATAGTACATTATAAGCTAAATATCTGGACTCAGTACTACTTAGGGAGTTTTTTTCTACTTTTCAGGAAACAAGAACATGAATTAAGGACTATTAACCATAACTAAAAAGTTGCTATTTGTTTTAGTTTCCAGAACAAAATGAACTGTGTACCTCATGTTTGTGGATGCCATGTCTGCATTTCTGTTTCAGTTCTGTGTGAGCTGACAGTTACTGTCCTTGTTTCCTGCCTGTCTTCTTGCATGGTAATGTAAAAGCTTGTAAATAGGAAAAACAGGGTAGGGGTTGAGAAAAGTGACATTGATTACTGATGACTATTTGGGAGAACCATTTATCATGCAAAATAACTGAAAACAGCACATAGCATTGCCCTCATAAGGTAATTTCTCATTAGCTGGCAGTAATAAAATTTACACTCTTATTTGTCGAAGAATGTCAAATGTTTTTTCCAGAAATGAGTAACACCTCATAACAACCAGAAGGCTGTGTGGTGTCCTGCATAATTTACTGACAATCTAATTGACCTGTGCAGGTTAAGTGACTCACTTGAGATAATGAACCAGTGGCAGAATGTGAAATAAAGATGGAAAGTACTTAAGTTCTTAGTTTATGATTCCTAACAAGATGCCTTTATTGCTTTCCGCTCCAAAACACCAATGCTGGCTTAAATCTGCAATCTCAAACTTTGGTTGAAATATAAAAAACCTTACTGAAAGAGGCATTGGTAAAATACAGACTTTTTAAAATGGATGTTTGCGCTCAGCACTGGGTGATTACGAGGAAATGCACCATACGCAGTGAATGTATTCCTGCATGAGATGACAGATGTTGATGTTGCTTAGAATGTGTTGTTATGTTTCTCACTCCAGTGAACTTCCAGGTGGAATTTCTCTGTATATTAGTGCAAGGCCAGTAAAAGTCCTTTTTATTCTTTAGGGAATTTTGTTTCAGAAAACCTGAGCTACACCTCTTCAGCCTCTACTCAGAGACTGAACATTGTAGGAGTGGTCCAAATGGGAAGGTTTCTCTCCCAATTAATTTTACTCTACAGTAATTTATAAACAGTAATATTCTGATACTACTTGCCAACAGTACTAAGTATATTTTTTAAAATTTCTAAGTATTATCAGGCAGTGCAAATTTGTTTTGAAGATTACTTTTGAAGAGATGGAGATTTTCTTTGGAAATTGAAATTTCTTAGTCTCCCATCTCCAAGTCTCCCATCTTCTTCATTTTAGAAACCATTCTAAAGTCACCATTCAGGTGAACATGGGCACTAGTCATGCTTTTCAGCATCTTTGGGGATGATTTGTTAGATTTGGGAATCCCTTCTCACCTAGGACCTCTTTGACTGTTTTTAGACTAAAATCTGTAACATGCTTGTGTGAAAATTTGTGGAAAAACAAAGTAGAAGGATAGGGAAAATTGTATATAGAGCTTTAAGTAGACTGTTCAAAATTATTTCCTCTGGAGTTTCTATTAAAATGCCAAAAATATTTTTTAAATAGTGGATGTTTATATTACTCTATGTTAGCTGTGCTTTTGTGACACATCCAACCCCAAAATACTACTTATCTGTGCTACTGAAGTATCAGAGTTATTGTTAAATAATTACAGTACTAAGTATCCATTTCTTCTTACCCTCAGACAACTAAAATAAAAGTCTATAATTGCTGTCCTAGCTTAGACAGATGAAAAATCATAAAAAAATAGAATAACTTCATGTTTTATGCTACAAATTTGTAAGCAAAAGTAAGCTACAGGGAAATAAGGGCTTAAATCTCCCTGTGGATATAAGCAAAATATTAGAGAATTTTAGTCATTTCTGGAGATACATTGTCTCTTGAAGTATAAACAATGTTTCTAAGTATTTAGGCATGTGTTATGTTGTTACAGGCAATAAAGTACTTTCTACTTTCTTCCTCATGCTTGATTAAAAGTAAGTTCCTGGTAATGATTTTTATGGGCATTTGAAAACTCTTAAACAACATTTTTTCTCAGAAAATCTTCAGTGTTTTCAATTTCTTTTTTTTTTTTTTTTTTAATGGACTGAACTAGTATTACACTCTTTAAAAAAAAAAAAAAAGAAGAGAAAGATCTTTTTAGATGCCATGAAATAAAAAGAATGCTACAGAGAATAACTGAAGTGCTCATATTTTGGCTCAATCACTGTTTTTCCATCTGCTAGAAAATCATTTGAGATTTTAAAGGTATGAAATACTATTTTTGTTGTTTAATGCAGAACTAAAATCCGTATATCTAAAAAATACTTTTCACACATAGTTTAGGTTGCATAATAGGTAGACAGGTAACTGAGGGATGTAAGGATGTGAATGCCTTCTGTAGCTTTAAGACCCTGATTGTGTATTTAGATCAGGTATATGTTGCTATTTTTATATTTTTACTTATTTCTAATTAAGTTCAAAGGCTTCATCTACCATGTAGCAATGTTCCTGGCACCTTGGACAAACCAGACAGTACAAATACCTATGTACATGATGCACCTATAGTTTTAGAAATTATGATAGCTGTATCCCCCATTAATAGAAATTAAAGAATCAGGATTCAAGGCAGAGGAAGCAGAAAGGTTCAACGATTAACTTCTTTAGTCTTTTAATATATTGAATGCCCCTTCAAACTGATGTAGTTGAATAATGAAAGGAGGTTGGGTTGTTGAATATTCATTCAGAAGGAAGGTATGCAGGGAGATGATCAGGAGGAAACCAAAGGGATTGATGAAGTTGGCATCCCTGATGGAGCAAAGAAGCTAAGTAGAATGTGGCAGGTAAAGAAACTTCAGAAATTTAAAGAAGGAATTAGACAGATAAATGCTGGGAATCTTAAACTAGTTTTTGCAGGTGTGAGATAAATGTCAGTAGTTGTTAAAAATAACAGCACAGGGAATTAGCTACAATAAATAAAACAAAAACCAAATCCAAACCAACCTATCCTTTCGTAAGAATCCTAGCTTTTCATAAAAATATTTTGTTTAGCAACTCCAGTTTTCAAAGGAATTAGGTTTTGTAGAATTTTATTATTTTCCTAGTTGTTTGTTTCCTCCTTTGCTCTTTATTCTGAAGGATTGGATAACAGTAGTTATTATGGACTACTGTTGATGAAAAGTTTACTCAGAGGGTATAAAGACAGCAATTTTTTAACTGAGTGGAAAAATTTTTTAATCAGTGAGACAGGCTTATAAATTGTAATAATTTAAATTAATCTCGCTTGAAAATATTCAGCCAGGGGAAAAAGATCATTCTAGAAAAAACAGAAATTCAAGATTATTCCTGTCTGCTTGCTTGAGCTAGACTTGCAAAGCTGTAGGTCTCTTCTGAACTAGCCATTGTCAGAATACACTCCAGAAATTTTGCCCCTGACTTCTGACAAAACCAAGATACTCATAACACATTCTTCTCATCTGCCAAAGCAGGTTGAACATTAAATTATTTTATGTTAGCAATATTGCCAGACCATACAACTCTAGGAAGATCTGGATTAAGTTTTTATTTTAAAAAGGCAGGAGGAGCTTATCTACCATTGACCCTTTTCAGTCACTGCTTTTTCACTTTCCTGGTGTGACCTCTCTGAATTTTATCACTGAAATACATGAAAAGGTGACGGACTTACAAAAAGATGAGAGGAAGCAGTATATTTGTAAGGCTGGACTGATTAATTCTCACTGACCTCCATTACAATAATGATATCAACCAATCCACCTACTGAAGTGATAATGAAGTAGAAGTAATTAGGGTTTAATAAAAAATCTCCCTTAAATTATTATTTCAGGAAATTAACTTACATTCTGTTAAAGCTTAGTGAGTCTTGCCTGCTGTCTCATGACAGGTCTTATCAAAAATGATGAGCAAAGAGGAGGAATAGCCTAGATGCATTTATCTAGTAATTGTTCATCTATTGCAGTGTCTGTTGAGTTACAATCTCCACAAAAAATCAAGTTTGAGTGTTATGAAATGGGTGATGGTGCTGCCTAACTGAAATGGTTTTTTTACTTTTTCAAATAAGTACAATTCAAATTATGAAAAAAATCCCTCTGTATCTCAAGAGGCTTATGTAAGCGACTAAAAAGAGGATTCATTTTCAACAGATTTTTTTAGTTAAAAAAGTTAGTATAAACTTGAATCTAAGTGCAAACAGTGGTGCTCAGCTTCCTGGGCATTACAGGTAATTCATTGTGTGCATAAACAGCATTCAGTGCGTATCTATTTATTGTGGTCCACATAGTCTCAGTTGGCATTTCAGAATATTTGTTTAAAAAATCCCCACAATTAAAGAAATATCTTTACAAGAATTTTTATGGAAGTGTTTTCAGTGTGTTTTTAAACCTCAGTCTCTGAGCTTAGAGATCCATAATTGTGCAATATGTGAAATAGACGCTGAAATCTGCTAGCTAAGTGTGCATTTCCTTTCCAGTAGACTATTCTTGACTTTCCTACTGTGTACAGCAGATGATAAGCAGGAATAGAGGAATAAAACAAGTGTAATAAAGACAGAGTGAACAAGCGAGCAGTGCTTAGTGTCTGGGTTAACACAGCAGACTTAGCAAACAATCCATTTTGCCTCAGGATCTGAGATTTTTTGTGTGCTTCAGAGTGGGTGTTTTCTACGGGATGGTTTTGTTTATAGTTTATTTTCTACCTTTTCTGAAGAAGGGACTTACGACTCTTAAGGAAGCTGGAAGAGTGGACTTGTTTCAAAACAAGTCAACTTCCAAAGTAAAGAAACTTTAAATGTATTTACAGTACCATATCTGCCATCTTTTAAAATTATTAAATTTTTTATTCTTATTTTACTCTGTTTTTTCAATTTGATCTCCATTTTGGTTTGAATATATAGCTTGGAGTCTCTATGCTTCTGTATACAAAGTACTGTCTAAGACACACAAACGACACTGAGAAATGGGGGCTACATTATTTTTATCTTGACTAAGTATTAGAATTGGAGGTATTGCTTGTAATCATAGCTGGTTTAAAAATACCCATTTAGAAGTGAAGTTTTTGGTTTGAGTATGTTCATTTCTGCCACTGCTATGATTTCCGTGGCAAATTATTCCTGAGCTGATTGCATGTAAGTCTTTAACATTTGGTACATTTAGTTGAAACTTCACCAATAAAACACTTGAAAATGTTCACAAAATTAAGGTAGCCAGGCTTCAAAGGATCACAGCAAAAACTCCAGGAGAATGAACAGCAAGTTTAGTTTGGTAGACCAAACCAAAATAACATTAGATTACATAATTATAGGCAAAATAAAAAGGCAACAAGTGAAGTGAGAGGGAAAAATGCTACATTGTCTCAAGTAAAGCCAAGTTGCTTGCCTAAAAATGGATTTATGTCACTATGGTTTGCATTCTGTTTTTGACACAAAGTTTTAGTCTGAATGAAACAGAAACTATTATACTGTAAAGGATAATTCAGTCTAGCAGTTATTTTCTGTAAAATTTTCATTTTCCTTTAATATTTTAATGTAATCTGTTTCATTATGGTAATATTTTATAGTAGAGTTTTTGTCCCATAGAATGCTGTTGAAGTATAGCTTATTTGGTTATATGAAACAGGTTTTGAACATAATGACAATTAAAGGTCTGTAGTACTTCAGAAAATACATTTATAAGGGTTCATGTTTGCAGACAAGGAAAGGAAGTTTAATGGAACCGAAACTTTAACTACAGTCAGACACATTAAATAAGTCAGTTTGGAAGCTGATTTTTTCATTAAATGTTTTAAATACAGAAACATCACTGTGAGTGGTTTGACATGCCCCTGAACTATTGCCTACACTGCTGGTTCTCATGGTTACCCTGATACAAGGCCCAGCTTAAGGCTGCCTGCTTGTACACAGCAGCTCGCTCTTAGTGTCGGGGGCCAGGAGTAAGAAGCTGTTGATGCAGAACAAGTTAATGGTGAGTGAGAGGCAGGACCATGGAGGTGTATGGATTGGTGGTAAAACCCACCTGGCTGTGCCATGGTCAGCCTTCAGCTCCCTGCTGCTGGGATGGCTTCCTGTGGCACTGGGTAAGGGGTGCTCCGTGCCCCTCAGAGTGGAAAAAACCTGTTGGAATGGGGATTTAAAAAACAAACGAAGAATTAGCAGAATATGTATAACATGCTGGGAGTGGGGACGGATAGCAGTGAATGCACCATGTGTAATGTGACCATCTTTCCCAGTCTCAGCTGTTGGCCGAGGGCCCTCTGACATGGCCCATGTCCCATTTCCTTCCCTGCCAGCCTGAGGATGAGGAGCTGCCTTCATGGGCAGCACAGAGAAGCATAATGGGTCATGTGGATGCCAGGAAAAAAGTACTGCAGAAAAGAGTAGGGTGATAGAAAAAAAATCATTTTAGTTCCCTAGTTTTAGTTTTACTGTTACACCTTTAAATCCAGGGGGTTGTCCTATCCTGTCTGGGTTTTGGCCTGGAAGCTTTTAACTGTTAGAGGAAATCAACAAAGAAGAAAGGTGCAAAGCATTTGTTTTCTTTTAGTTAGGTTTCTGTTTGATTGTTCTTTATTCTGCAGCCTGTTTTAAATACATGTAAACATACATTCCCTGTTCATGGTAGTGAAAACACTTATTTATCCTTCTTTCCTCTTTAAAATCACTCACGTGCCTGAATATTTAACTTCTGGATTAAATCCTGAGCTAAAAAAAAGTCAGGAGTTTAGGTCAGTGTTGTCCAAACTTTTTTTGCTTGAGTACTGCTACAAATCCTTAAATTTTCTTGCAGACCACCAGCCTCCTTTAGTATAAAATTTAATTTTTAAAAATTGTGTAGCTTTAATACAATGGCATTTCAATTAGCAATTTTTAATAAAGCTGTGAAATGTCAGATTCCTGCAATAGCGGGATCTCAGAACTCCAGAAAGCATCCTGCAGCAGTATTATGCGTGTACCTTCTGAATTTTTAATCCTATTGAAGACAAATTAAGTATCTAAGTGCTTTCCTGAATGGTACTTAAGCACATCGTTAAGCCCTTGTGTTAATTAGAGTCTTATGCTTTCCCTTTTTGAAAAAACCACCCTGATTCTGTTGTTCTCTTGAATGACAATCTCAGTTCCTGGGATTCTGAGTCATGGAAACTGGAAGGCTTATTTCAGTGATGAATCAGGCCCAAATTAATATCTTTAATGCGTCTCTAGCAGACTAGAACTTGAAAATAAGTACATTAAACTGTATCCTCCATGGGACTGCACAGGAAAAAAGCCCAACATGAAGTTCATTCGGTAAATATGTTAACTATTATGCACAGCAGTTAAATGATTTAGGGGTGTTTTCTGCTGTATTTAAGGTGGATACAAGTGGAGACTAACTAGGAATTAGAAAATAGTCATAGTAGTACAAGACTTAAAACCAACTCCATCTGGGGCTTGGAAAAAGTCTCTTTAAAAGAATGAGAAACGAAATTCTCATTTTATCAGTGTGCAGATGGCTTTGGGAAGTCTGCCGGTTACCACAGTGAAGGAAATTATTGTGTGAATAAACACAGATAAATTGGCAACCTGCACAGTATTCATTCTTTGTGATGTAGTTTGTGACGTAATCTCTTCTAGATAAGAGCCTTTAAAGATAGATTGTACTGTAGTGGTTACCATGTCAAGAATAAAATAGCTGACAATAAGTATTTTTTCCTCCTGCCAAGAAGGTGTTTTTTGCAAAAAGAGTTTTATTTTAGAGCTGATATTACGTTGAATGAATAGTTTAATATATTCTTTAAGGAAAGATAATCTTTATGCTTTTAAATATTTTTTTTTAATTTGTCATGTCATGAAACCCTTTCATATAACTTACAGCTTGGGTAACAAATACCTCTGTATTTTTCACTTGCTTTAGAATTTGGAAATCAGGTAGGAAAAAACAAATCTGAATTCTTAAGATATGTCATTTTTATCTTTGTCATTGCCAAGTGTAACAGGATCCCTAAGAGGAGAAAACCTAAGTGAAATACAGCTTTATATACCAATTTGTAGAAAATGCTGTCAGCTGCTTTTGTGGCAAAGGTATAAGTGCATTTAAAAATAAAAAAAAAGAAAGAAATTGAGAAACGGAGGTGTAATGGGTCTCTAATTCCTCTACAAAGTCCAACTAAGGCAATAATCCAAGCTGATAAATGCATACACGGGCATGTATAAATCTTGGCGTAGACTAGTGTTAAATTTCATTTAAAAAAAAGACTGAATTCATGGAGGTGGGGGTTTTTTGTTTGGTTAGTGATTTCTTTAAGATGGAAGTAATAGCTCCAACTGGATATGCTATTCCATCAGTTTTAAAGCTTTCATATTGTTACAATATAGGTTGACTAAAGTGATTAACTTTGCCTGCAGAAAGTGCAGTAGCTGATCCATTAAGGTTTAAACTGTCCTGTAGTTGCCATGGGCTGCATGTGTGCCTTTGTGCTGGTATAACAATGATTTCCTGTGGGACATGGGCTCAAGAGTAAAGGTCCTGAGCCATCCTGTTGCTCATCAGTGAAACACAGGCCCTGATGTGCTTAAAATTTTACTCAGCAAGTCTTGTCTAAGGTCTCTGAAGTGTTTCTGTGGAAGAAAAATGCTGTGAATACTAATCTGAAGTAATTTGTAGTTTAACTGGGGAAGAAAGCTCACTACTTGGGGTTTGGAGTCTCAATGAGTGATTCAATTTAGAAAAACAGAGCATAAAAGTATGTTTTAGGGAAGACACTCTGATTGTAATTACACTGGTGAGCTTCTAATTTCTGAGCAAGATTTTTTATGTGGAAGTAAAAGAATTGAAGCAACACATGGCCCATGCTAAGGGAGCTGTCAGATGAGTGTATTGAACAGATGAGACAAAGATGGCTGCTTTGATTCAAAAGAGGAGGGTAGAATAAAAACAAAACAAACAACTCCACAGATCTACAGTAGATGACAATGCAATATTTAACCTACTCTTTTGAATAGGTAAGGTAGATTTCTAGTGAGTTATCTTTATTCACACTCATGAAACCAGCACTAAATTACTCCAGTAATAGAAAAGCCCTTGAGGCTAATATGCTTCTAAAATTACTGATATGTCAAGCAAAATTTCAGAAGGCTCTCTATTGTTGTGGGATTTATTGCCATAGGCAATATAGTAGTTTTTGTTTTCTGCCTTACAGATCTGTGAAAAACTGTCAGACATTTAAATGAAATTAAAAAGATGCATGTCATTTTTATGTGGTATGTTACTGCAGATACTAATCGGTGCAACAACTTAGTAGCAGTTTACACACCTGATAGTATTACGATGACAATTTGTTTTTATCAGTAGTTAGGAAATTAGTAATCAGCCAGGAGGCAGAACGGTTTCCAGAAAACACTTTGTGAAGAAAGTACAATGACAGTCAGCTTTTAAATGAAAAGTAACTTATTGCTTGGATGATCCAGAATTTGGAAGAGTATACATAGGTATGATCGTTAGCCAAACATTAACCTAGCAACCTAAAGCTGAAAGAAAATTGTATTTCTGTAAAAGTTGTAAAGCTCACTGTCTTCAGGCCTTCAGAAGCTTTTTATATTAACCTCTGTGTTTAACAAACCTTTCAGCCTGTCACTGGGAAAGGAAAAAAAAGCACCAGTAGCACTTAACCCTGTTCTTGGAGATAGTCCTTTTCAGATAAGCGTAACATGCAGGATCAAGTCGTTCCCCCTCTCCCCCACCTTTCTACATTTATTTCCCCAAAGCTTTTATCTGAAGAGTAACTGGTTTACCCCAGGAGCTCCCCTGGAACATGTTAAAGCTGATTCCTGCTTATCTCCTGAGTATTGTTTCTTAAATGCTGAATTGCATGGTTGAATGGTTTACAAAAATAATGACTAATGTTATTGCTGGTGCAGCAAAGAGAATGTGCTTAGAAAAGAAGGGAGACTTTCTGGGTGGCAGCAGCAATTGTTAGCATGTGCTGGTTAGTTTTACAGATACTTATCTTCTGTGATAGAACAACTGTCTCATGCTTTGAGTGCCAAGTTATAATAAAATGCAAGTTGATAGGGCAAGCGACTCACTGGAAAACACAGCTTGCCATTTTCTGTGCTGCTCTCACTGCATGTGCAGCCGTTAATGTGGGGACCAAAGGCAGGAGTCAAGTTGGGTTGGGAAGGAACAAGCATGGAAGAAATAGAGGGATAAAGGGATAAAAGAGTCTCATCTCACGTACATATCTGACTGCTCAGTATGCAGGTGAGACTGCCTGGTGCTTGATCACTGCAATCAATCCTGTGTTCTTACTAAATCCAGTTCCTACCATCTTGTCCGTGGATACACTCAGATCTTCAGCGTGTGTGTGAATGCTCATAAACTTCAAACCAAGCTAACCATAGAGTGGGAGAAGAGATTGAAGTGCCAGGAGCTGCTATGAGACCATGAAAGTCAGGGGCTTTTGGATGTGGGGGCCAGAGCCTGGGGAGGAGCAGCGTGTGGGTTGCTCTAGCAGAGTGAGATTCCCCTGGGCTGGAGAGGAGAAAGAGGACAGGACTGTCAATGCTTTATATGTGAGTGCTCGGTGTGTTAAGAGGGATGCTGATAAAGGCACTGTTTTTCTGTATTTGGTCTATCAGGCCATCTCTCTCTCTCTCTTGCTGTATGTCTGTCTACCAGTGTAGGGAACACTCACCACCAGCTGGATCTGGGAATGTGGAACTGTAGAAGCCCTGTGTCTGTCAGGCAGGGAGATGAAGGCTCACCCTGGTTCTTGAGAGAAGCTGAGATTTGGCTACTCAGATGCTTTGTGGGTTTTTTGCCAGTGTTTGTATAATTTCATTTTATCCCAGAAACAGGTTTACATCTGTTCTTACATCCTTGTTAAGAAAGTTAAACAGCACCGAGTTTAACAGTGATGCAAAAATTTCCGCTAGCAGAACCTCATCCATGTTTACTGGGATTTCTTCATTAACAGTTGCTTCAGTTATTCCATTTTTAATACAGTCGATGTGTTTTCTTACGCTGCTCTAATCAGTTCACTGACTCTGTTAAGCACTTCACAGAAGTCTTACATCTTTAGCTGCTGTACTTTCAGCAATACTTGCAGTCTCCTTCAGCTGAACACCCAAGGGTTCACTTTTTTTTTCAGCAAGGCCCATTTGGCTATTACAATGTCGATTGTTGCTATTTCTATCCTTACCCTTTAATCCTTTATGTACCGCATCCTGTATTTTGACTTCCCTTACTTTTGTTCAGGGTAGATCTAGCAGATGTGTCTAGCAGACCTCTTCCAATCTCATTGCAGGTACACAGGCTAAACAATCAACCAGAGGAGCTGTGCCCTGTTAGGAACAAACACGGCAAGGAAACATCTGTGAATGTAGCCTCCGAGGCAGGGAGAGAGCTTTTGTGCTGAACAAGTTCTGTTCTGCTTGTGACGTTAGAAATTTGGTCTCATTTCCTTGAAAACAGAAGGGACATGCAAAAACTTCTTCATGCACACGTTGTCATTCTGTGTGTGACAATGAATGGTTCAAGGTGTCTTTTAAAATCATTTTTTGTCTGCATGTTACATGCTGTGGTGAAGTCCATGGTTGGTAACTGTGTGCTTTTTGGCTAGGGGAAGTTCGTAGCAGGGGAGAAGAGGATTTCTTCTTTGAGAGCACCTGGCTGTGGAAGAAGCTTTTCCAGGGAACAGTAGGATAGGCAATAATAGATGTGCTGACTGGAAAGCTTGCACTTGGAAAGTTTTCTTGGAGTAATGGGGAAGAAACACAAAACTAGGCCAGGCATGATGAGAACAGGGAACATTTTTCTGTTGACCCAGGGGAGAACAAGCAGAGTTTGTTGAATCTGTAAAGGCTATTGAAGATTGCTAGTGTGCCAAGCAGGTCTGGAGGAAAAAGGCCCTTGTTGCAAAGACATAGTTGGGCAGAAAAGGTGTATGTTTTCAAATGGCTGTATTTTACCTCACTCTCTCAAAAGAATCTGGGTTTTCAGACAGAGACGGTTTTTCAAGTTTATATTCCAATAAAACATCATCTCTTTCAAGCCCTTTTGGTATTTTTTGGTGTGTTCACTTTAAAGAAAAGGTGCAGACAGATCTGTCTCAAAGCTCTGGCATGTTTGAAATCCAGTCATAACATAAAAGTTAAAAAATGTTATAGCTGGTGAAATATATTAGGTCACCTTTAAAGAAATCCAGCTGACTGCATCATGAGGACTCTGGAGAGAATTTGAAGAAAACTTTGCATACCTTGTTGATGAAGCTCTGTATCATGAGTGTGTTTATAAATCAGTTCTCAGTTTTAGCTGTTTGTAGCACAATTCTCACTGGCTGTAGAAGATACTGGTGAAGCTGCAGAGCGTATTCGGATAGGCCAAATGTGGGATGACAGAAATGAAACAAGAATGTTGCCCTGCCTCAAACTTCCCTCTTTGAAGCCCAAATGGAGCACGGTTCCTTTAGAAGTGAAAAACTCTCCCAAGTAGTTGTACACTTTGGTTGATGAGGGTTTTCTGAGTGACTGGGGTTGGTAAGGAAACCTTCCACCTGTGGTGGTACTGCTTTACTGCCTCAGGCCTGGGCTGCATCTAAGGTGGCTCTCCATGGACAAGAGGAGTAGCACAATTCCTTGGAGATTTTGTACTCCACACCACACCTGACCTTCCTTATCAAACAGAGGGAGAATTACCTTGTAGATGCATTTACTTTATATTCAGGCAAGTCAGATTTCCTATTGCAAACAAATAAACAGCTAAACAAACAGAAAACTTTCAAGTTGTGTTTATGAGTGGAACTACAATTCAGATGTGATCCCTTTTCCCTGCCCTTCAGAAGGTTTTATACAAGCCCAACATTAATTTTGTTCCATATCAACATTATTCTATTCTTTTTCCAGCCTAACCAATTCCATGATACTAAGACTTTGGAAAGATCAAAACATTGTCCTCTAATTACTTTCAATTAATTTCATTTAATTGTTTCAAATATATATCTATTCCCTGCTTTAGAGTACTCAACCAGAATTTGCCTGTTCTAGACCTGGGGAGATGATGCTGGAAAGCTTTGTGTTTTATAAGTCTCTTTAGGTCTTGGTCTGCCTGTCCTGAAGTATTTTCTTATTTTGATTTCTGTTTTTCCTGAAATGCAGGGATTGCTTCAGAAGTTGAATTTGAAACTTGAGACAACTGTCTCAGAATTTATGCACATGCAGTTGTTTTCTCTAATAGCTTGTGAACTTTGTATGGCCCTACTATACATTGCTTGCTTTTTGCCAGGAGGTAACATAATTTATGTAAGAAGCCTTCAAAATGTCAGTATAGTGTTTGAAAACATGGAATAGTCATGAAGAAAACAGAAAAACAAATTACAGGGTGAATAGTCAAAATCATTAAATATTGAAAAGGCTTGAAAAAGCAAACAGCATTCATCAGAAAGCAGTTTTTTTTTTTGGTATTACTGGCTATTGGAAAAGGGTCTGCAAAAGATAACAGGATTCCGAAGTACGTGATTTCATGTTTAAGCTTGATCAAAGCAATTTCTAACAGAATAATGGGAAATGTGTCTATGCATATGAGATGAGGAAGAATTTTAAGAATTGAATGTAGTGGAAGAATTATAAGGCTTATTAGTCTTATTAATTGTTCTGCTAAAACGAAGATGGCATTATGGGTAGAAGTGAATTGATCTTTAAAAAAAAATATACAGGACTTATGATGGATTTTTAATGGATTTTTTCCAAGAGTTTGAATAGTTGCAGATTTGGAAGATAAACAGCTTGAAAGTTGAGATTAATGATATTTTTAGGATGGGTAATACATAATGATTAAAATTACCATGTTAAATTCAATATGAGTAAATATTGCTCAAAAGAAGACTTAAAATTCACCTGGAGGCAGTAATGCTTTGTAAGATAATGAGCAGAACTGATGGATGTTAGCTGAGGCACTGAAGGGAAGACTCTCAGCTGGTGTATTTTGGGACACTTCATTATGCCAGTTCAGGGGTGCAAGTGGCTGTGATGTTTGTGTGCACATACCTACTGGGTGATGTCTGGAAGTGGTGCATTTGAATGAAAGTTCCAGCTTCTTCAGGTAGTGCTAGTCATGCTTTGAGAGTTTTCTCAAATTATAGCAGCTCTGTAATTTTCAAATGTTACCTGAAAATGTCTTTTCCTTTTTCTGTAATATTAGTAAATAGTATGAAAAAATACTGAGGACAAAACCCATTTTGTTTGCAAGCTTTGGGAGTTAAAGTGAAAGGTGGGTTGTTAAATTCAGGTCTTCTGCTTTCTGCAGTGCTTCTAAGGTGGTCTGGACATGTTTATGAAATACAGTAAATAGAAGAACATGTATTTTGAATTCGCCTTGAAAGTGGTACTCATTGTGCTTGAGCCTTACATCTGCTCATGCTCAGCAATTCCAGCATCTTGAACAGTCCCACACTTAGTCTCGGGCACTCAGAGTATTCACAATCCCTTGTGAGTGATGGCTGTAGGGTTGGCTGGCATTTAGAGAATGCTGTTTTGCTAATAAAAAGTAACCTTTTGTATGTACCTTCTAATCCAAGCCTTTCTGTGATTCTATGAACTGCCTAATTCACAGCATTTTTGACACCTTTCTGCACCTGAAGGGTGTTTTGTTAATAAAGTAATGCATACAATATCTGTTCTTAAATCAGACTTTTTGCTCTCCATCATTTAGCACATTTTTCAATTATTGAGAGTCAAAATCAACCAATAGTGATGCCTGAATAAGTTAAATACCAGTACTTTTAAAAAAATGTTTATTAGGAAGACTGATAATTTGTCCTCAACCATGTATAAGACTAGTGAAAAATCAGCAAAGTAACTTTCTTTGCTCACTAGTCACATTTCCTTCATGCATGAAAAATGATCCTGCATTCAATTTCATTGCGTTTGACATACCCAATATAAAAAGTGTCTCTTAACAAGGTGAGGTGACATGGTGAAAACTTGCAGAAGTGACTGGAAAATCTCTCTTGTGCCATTCCCATCATTTTTTGTATGACAGTATGTTGCTTTTCCAGTTCTCAGATTTTCATATTAAACATTTCTTTTTTCAGTTCTTCTTTCACCTTATTTTTTGAGCATCTTTTTGTGTCCAATATTTCACAGAAAATTTCCATTTATGCTGATGAGAATTACCAGGATATTCAATTGCCCAGTTACTCTGGAACAAATCTGTATTTCCTTTTTTCAAGTATTGCATCTTTTTAGAATTAACATTTATATGAACCAAATATTTGCTGAATTCCTGCTGAACCATTTTTCAGTGAGGAGTTGTAAACAACAACAGTGACTTCAGGAAAGTCACTGCTTTGTTGATTTAAACTCCTTAGCTAAAATGATGAAATACAGGTGATTGTGATTCAGCAAGGCTGTGGACCAAAGAAGCCTGAATTTAATGAATGGTGAGCACCATTAGGTTTTAATACATTGCATGTAGTGCCTAAACATAGCCCTAAAGACTAAACTCAAGTAAATCCCATTTAAACTTTTTGACTGAGGGAATTACCATCATCCATGTATTTACACATGGAAGTCCATTTAGGGAAATGAAATAAGTGTGATAAAATGAGTGTATTTATAGTAAGATTTGCACTTGCTGTTTCTTCTTAGGAATGAGTATTCAGTTGATTGTAATTTTGCATGTTTATCTTCTGTCCTGTCAGGTAACTGTTTCCTAGTTGATATATCAGTGTATAGTTTCAGTTATTTTTTACATGTGTTTCTTATTTGCCCCAATATATGATAAGCTGTTGTGGAGAACTGATCCATTGTCAGAAAGTCTGCTGTGGGTTTTTTGTAGTTTTTTTGATTGATAGTTTCCACGTAAAAAAGCTTGCCAGTTAATTTTTAGTGAATTCATGAATGCTTTAAGTATTGTTCTTATAACTTAGCAAATTATATCTATTTTCAGGGGTTTATATTTTAAATGTAAATAAATTAATTGAATGGCAGAGCATGTACTGATTGATGGAAGGAATATTAGTTTCTTTCCTGCCTGTTTTAAGAAAAAAACATATTCAGTGACTTCTGTTTATGTTAGTAATGAATAAGGATTTGTCCCAATACATTATAGTAACAAACAGACTGTGAATTAAATATAGAGTAACGCCTTTTAGGAAGTAAAATATTTATATTCCTTTGTATTATAAGTCAGTTCCACTTTTGTCAATTTTATGAACTTGTCTGGAAAGGAAATTATACTTAATAAATAATTTAAATTCAACTGCAAAACTACTGTTATTGAATAGTTAAACTATTTAACATAAAGATGCAGTCTGGACGAAGGTTTTCCAATATTCCATTTCAAGAAATTACTTGCATCTCATTAAAAAGTATTGTCACCCATCAAAGTAAGAAAAAAAAATGAAAAATTGTTTTCTAATAACTGTGTGACAAGTATGTGTACTTACATTTTTATAAGAACACTTAGCTATGCGTTCGTAGCGGGGAACTATAACATCCATTTCTAGACTTATGAAAAATGCAGGGTTTAAATTATCTCATGCATTTTATTGATATGTTTTCTTTCCAAAGTAGATATTGAATTTTATTTCCTTCTATGATATCGTAGGTTATCTGTTAATAGAATTCTTTCCCTTTCGTTTGTTCAACCCAGAATATGAATGACTCAGAAATCATGTTGTATTTTTCTAATGTCTGTACAATCTTTCAAATTCTTTAGTTCTGCAGTATAATTATTTTGAAGGTACACGTCAATGAAACACATTAATAGGCACTGAAAAGTAAAGTATAAATTGACTAGCTGTTCATGTGAGAGTTGTTTGAATGTAACTTCATTTGAATACTTTTACATTTCTTGTCATTTCCTGTTTTAAGTTGTGGCCGTAATATAAAATTCACCCCCACCGACCCTTTATTTAACCTGTAAAGCTTACTGGTTTACTTGCATTTTCATTTGTTCATGCTTTTGTCAGCTTTTAAAGACAGGAGACAATTGTCACACTTAGTTGAGTAGGTAACTTGTGATTAGCTAGAGAAGGGCTAAGGAATTGACACCATTTTAGACTCTGTCTACATAGTTCCATATGCAGTTCCATACGGAAATGGGTCCGTTGAACACATAAAATTCTCTTGAATTTCATTGCAACTCTTGTGGATTGACCCTTGCTGGACACCAAGTGCGCTCCCCTTCATCCTGGTCTCAACTTCACTCCGAATTTTCTCTCTCTGCTCCCTCCCAGCAGTGCAGAAGGACAGGAAATGGGTCCGTTCATCACACGTTGTCTCTGCCACTTCTTTCTCCTCAGGAGGAGGACTGCTCACAGTCTTCTCCTGCTCTGGCATGGAGTCCCTTCCCACAGGATGCAGTCCTGCAGGCACAGACTGCTCCAGCGTGGGTCCCACACCAGGTCACAAGTCCTGCCAGTTGACCTGCTCCAGTGTGGCCTTCCCACAAAGTCACAACGTCCTTTGGCCGTCCAGTGGCTCTGGTGTGGGGCCCTCCATGGGCTGCAGGTGGATCTCTGCTCCATGCACAGACTCCATGGGCTGCAGGGGCCAGCCTGACTCCCCATGGTCTGCGCCCGGGCTGCAGGGGAACCTCTGCTCCCCTGCCTGGAGCACCTCCTGCTCCACCTTCTTCCTGACCTTGGTGTCTGCAGGGCTCTTTCTCTCACGTATTCTCACTCCTCTCTTCAGCTGCAAGTCTGAAGTTCTCTTTTTTTCCCACCTTTCTAATGACATTATGCCAGAGGTGCTACCTCCGTCCCTGATGGGCTCGGCCTTGGCCAGCAGTGGGGCTGTCCTGGAGCTGGTTGCCACTGGCTCTGTAGGACATGTGGGGAAGCTCCTCACAAGAACCCACCCCTGTAGCTCCCCCACGACCCCAGCCTTGCCAGGCAAGCCCAGCACAGAGACTTTGCATATAGAAGCACTCAGATAGTTGAGAACTACAGTCGGTTCTGTGCTACCATCTGTAGATTTATCACAGTGCAGATTGCTTCAGCGTTTGGGGGTTTGTGTCTCTTTCCTTCCCCACCTGTAGAATAAAGATTGTAATATTTACTAGCTTTACAAAAGAATTTTGAGATTCTGCAAAAGAATTTGAGATTAAATACCTACCTAATACAAATCACTCTTATGTTATAGAAGCAAAGAAAAATGGTTAAATTATTATTATTTTTAAAAATATTCTTTAGTTACAGATGTTATCATATTAGGAAGAGAAAAATAAGGAAGAAATTGAATCAGTCACTTTGTTTTTGCAGGTTCTTTCATGTTGGTGAATACATCTGGGAGATTTGCGGGACAGAAAGCTCACCTCCTGATGCCCCACCTGAAAGAAAATGATACACATTGTATTGATTTTCACTATTATGTTTCAAGCAAGAGTGGAGCTAGCCCTGGCACTTTAAATGTATATGTGAAGGTTAATGATGGTCCTGTTGGTAACCCAGTCTGGAACACATCTATCACTGCTACTTGGAACAGAGCAGAACTGGCAATTAGTACCTTCTGGCCCAATTTTTATCAGGTATGTTTTACTTTTTATGAAATTTCATTTCTCATAATAGCCATCTGGTTCTTAATCATAATTTTAACTTTAAATCAAAATACCTTTCAGTGTGTCTAGTTGATCTTCATCTTAATTACATTTTTGTACGTGATGCTAAATGTTTGTTTTTACATACATATGGCTGTGTTTATATGTTTACATATATTTATAGAACTGTATGAAATGCACACATGCTCTAAATGTGGATGAGCTAATTATGTTGAAAAAAATCTAGAAATTTTGCCATTGATTTCACTCAATTAACTCTGTTTCTCTCTAATAAATTCACTCATTCTTTCAGTTTATTAGGAATGCTGGAATTGAATGTCAATATTGCCGAATGTCAGTATTACAGTACAGTCTTCAAGTTGGATTAAAGCAATTCTTAAAGCCATACTTGCTGCTTTAGAACCAGCACAATCCTTTGAATCCTCAGTTCAAGTCTTCACTCTGAATGCAGTATCTGTTTGTTCTGTCCAGTAGTAAACATAAATATAATGGTAGCTGTCATAGGAATGGGATTCTGATTGCATCCTAAATATTCAGGGGGAATTTCACTTGACAGTCCCTTAGCGTGCTGTTTTTCTGGAGGAAGGTTTAGATTATACAGTTACTTACTGTTCTATACAACGTTTTTTCTCCTTCTTCCTGTGAAAATACAGTCTATGTCTCCACAAACAAGTAACTTGGTTTAATAAGAACAGACCAGTAGCATAGAGTTGTTATGGAGGCTCCTCCATCTTCACTTGAAGTTTAGCAAGTTTGAATTGTATTTTATTTGTTCCCCTGTACTGAATATTGTAACCACACTTACGGTTTGAAGCTTTCTGAAGAAAAGCCATCCCAAAGATGGGGGTTCCTTGACTGCAGACCTCCCTAGGAGGTATAATGTTTCTTTTCCACCATCCTGTTCTGGAGTGGGACACCCTAATTCCTACAGCAGTGCCCCAGTTACCAGTGTCCCATGTGGCAGAGTCTTGTTTCTGTTCCTGCATTTGCTCTTTCAGGTAACCAGGTATTTGTTGCCCCATCATATTCTCATGAATTTGGCAATGTCCACTGCAGGTACTCTGTGAGGCTAAGGCGGACTCCTTTCTGTGGCTGCAGCATCTGATCTGTGAGGAGGTCTCAAGTGAACTCAATCTGTCCCTTTTGAACCCTTTTTCTTCTAAGGGAAAGAAAATGCTAAGGAACTTTCTGGAGTCTTTTCCTCTGTGATTGTTTCACCCACAATGAAACAGAAAGTCCTTCTCCAAAAGATGAGTTCCCAGTGCCAGGAACATTTTATTCTTTCAATGTGGGATGCCTGGCAGTGGATGCAATACTTGCTGACACGAAAGAGCACACTCATTCATTTCCTCTTGCCTCTGCTGGTGTGTTCCTAGGTTGGATAGCTGGTATTCACAGGGTCCACATTTGCATCCAGTGTTCTGCCGGAGGTTCCTAGGAATTGCTACTACTGCATTGTCAGGGCTTCCTGGCGAGGATTCAGGTTAAGCTTACGGACATCTCAGCCAACTTCATTATGTGGATCTTTTATAATTGTCTGTGGGCTTGGTGAGGTAATACCTCCAGAAGGGCAGGCATACTGGCAGAGCTGGGGTTCACTTCAGCCATGTGTGAGAAGCTGTGTGCTACCTAGCTCTCTGGAGCATGAGTCTATATCCTAACAACAAAGTCCAAGCTTGGTTTAGTCCTACACCTCTCAGGGTGAAAGGGTAGTGTGTGTTTTGGGGCCTGTCAGAGTTCAAAGAGTGTTTAGGTGATGCTCTCTGTCATATGGTTTTGGTTTTAGGTACTCCTGTGAGGAACAGGGAGTTGGTATCTATAATCTTTAAGTGTCCCTTCCAACTCTGCACACTCCCATGATTCTCCGACCTTACATCAAGACCTCATGTTACCAATTTGATGCCAGTGTTGAGAACACTTTTCAGTGCTGCCACAAAGCCTTTCTATCTGGACTGAAATAATGAGGACCAGCCTGTGTTGTTAGCCTCAGTGGGTGGTGGTAGAAGAGGATATAGCATCCCACAGACAATTTTGTGGCTGACATTGAATATAACTCAGTGGTTTATATTGTGGAATTTACTGGAAGGTTTTGTGAATGTGGTGGGTAGTTCAGGAGTACTGAATACTAAGTAAATGTGTGACGGTGTCACTTGTGCCCAAGTTTGTACTGTCCCCATCTGAATTAGTAGAGGACATTCCAGTTTCCTGTCTTCTGAGAGGAGCCTGGTTTTTATGCAGCAGAACTGCTCTGGAATCAGCAGTCAGGAAAGAAGAGGGTTGTGCTTCAAAGTCTCACTCTAGCTCTGAATCAAAAGGCTGATGTGGACAGGAGAATTTTATTAGAAGAAGCCTTGACTCTGACTATTACTTTTAAGGTAAATTAACATGTTCATAAAAATACATGCAACCTCTGACAGTTTCAAATGTTATTACTAATGTTATTAATAATAATCTGTGTCAGATTTCTGACAATATGATACATCTAGCTGATGTCTGAGTAATATGGATATTTGGCCACAGAAACAGAAGGATAACCTTTCCCATCCTCTTTCTCCTCAAGACCTGCCATCTGGACTGTTCACCGTTGTTCATAGGTGAACCCTTACATACTTGGATGGGGTACTGCAGTTTGGGAGATTACCACACATCAGCTGATGTATAATAAATGCCTGAGCCTATCTATAATGGATTCCATGTGCTCTCCTTGCTGCTGGAAATGTTGAAATTTTTGCATAATCTTTCTTTCGCTGTGGAGTACACTAAGTCATTTTCTTTGCATTTGCTGCATATAATCTGAAATAATACCTAGTTAGGTACTGCAATTTAGCTGATGTGCCAAAACATCTTATGCTATGTTAATATCCATGGCGGTGCAGGGAATCACTGTTAAATATTGTAACTTCACTGGTCTTATTGTAAATAAGCTCATTTATTCTTGAGGAAATGCTGTCACCATTTTAAGAGCTTACGGTTAATTGTCTCTGTTTTTGGTTGCCTCCATCCTCTCAGAGATCTGTGATGCAATTTCCTTGAGTGCTGACATGTGCAATTTTTCATTGTTTCTGAACTCTTTTCATCAGTTTTCATGCTTCTTCTTCACACAGTTTGCTGTGGGGGAAGGCAGGAGGTTAACTGCAAGCAGCTGGGAGAAGGGCAGGAAGAGGAGAGAGGGTGGATCTTGTGAGAATATTGGCTCCAAGTTACTTGATAGATCAGGTGTCTGCATGAATAGTGGGGAAGGCACAGCACTCATTTGATGGGTGTATAATATAGTACCAAATCTGTTTCCTAAGGTGCTATTCATTTGAGTCCGAAACACTGACCGCCTTTGGCACAAATGCGTGTGTTCCTCACAAAATCTCCAAAATGTACAAGACTTCCTCACAGTGATTTTCTGAGTTTGTCTGACCTTATTGAATATAATTAAGAACAGCCCACTAAGAAGATTTTTAAGGAATGGTGGAGCCCTTTTTAACTTTTCTTATATGAAGGTTTGTAGTTTCCCAATATATAATCTCCAAGAGATGACATTAGTAGGTGAAGGGGAAAAGCAATGTAATTGGATGATTGCCTTTTCTGTCTTTTAAATCACATAGTCCACGTAGCCATCCACATCTGTGAACGTTTTATAATTCCATTCCATTAGCAGAACACCTACAAGATGTCTAGATGCAAATGAAACCAAAATGTACTACAGAACTCTGAGGACAAATTATATATGATGACATTTCACAGTTATAATACTTATACAATTCAATATTTTTAAAAACACAGTGTGCTGTGTCTGTTTTGCTGTTGAAAAATGTAGGCAAAATAACTCCCACTAATGGTAGCTGACTACAAATCAGATTATGTAGTACGGAGTGAATTTTAATCCAACTTCTAAAGATTTATCAGTTTAAACCATGTATTGCAAACGCGTACAAGCAAAGTGTTAAAAGATTTAATAATTAACAGGAGTTTATTATTGTAGCACCAGTTGTCCAAGCTTGTTAATGCTTTCCAGGTTGTATTTCTATTTAGAATTGACTCAGTAGAAGTACAGTCTTTGAACTAAATAATTAATTTCTTTTAATGTACCCTTTTCTTTTTGCCAGGTAGTTATTTGTGTATGTTTCACACCATAGGTAAGCTGTACTACATACATATCACAATTATAACCTGCATATAACAACACTAATTGTGGATTACTTGCTGATTATTTAAATTGTCAAGTGTTCTGATGATTAAGGATGTAGTTAACTCCATAATTAATGATCTTCCAAGTACTACTGCCTAACATCTGCCATTGATTTTAGGTTATGTCTGCATTGCTGTCCAGATAGTGGTAACAGTGCACTTGCAGTAACATGGCTTCAAGCTGCCAAACACCTTCTGAGGGTCCAAGATAATCAGCACAGCATGTTCTTTTCTGCTGTGCCTCCTGGTCTCTGAGCTATTTGTTTCGAAGTAGCTGGTGTATTTCTGCAGGTACTAGTCTTATTTCTGTTTTATAAAATCGCTTTAGGAGTGCTCCCCTGAGGGAGCATTGCCTTCCTCTTTTTAACATTGGTACAGGAGAAATTGTTTGCTTTACTGAGCTATTGTCTACTTGGTGCATCTTAAGCAAGAGCATCAAGGAGTTTATCGTGCCTTTGGAGACAGCCTGCAAACAAGACAAAGCTTCGCATAATTCCTAAGACCTTCACCCTCCTCCTAACTTGAGTAGAGTTAGACTGTACACTGAAAAAGAGAATTGAACGTTGCATAGATTTTTCTGGTTAGTGGCAAGATTGTTTTTAGATTCTTGGGGAGCAGTCTCAGTAGGCTGAGAGGCTCTAAAATTGATGCTTTGAGATACAAGTCATGAAAAGGCTGCTCATCTAGTGAGGAGAGGGTGGCAGGGTTTTTTTGGTGAATGTTTTTATTTTCTCTAATTTTTTGATGTTTTTTCTCATTTGGATTTTTTAGCAGGAGTAGAATCTGGTGGTTTCAGGGTTGTTTTCCCTAGGTTAGTTAATGATTCTCAGACCAATTAGTAGTATTTAAAATATATTTTACATTTCAGAAGCATTGCTATATTGGAACATTACAATATGCAAAATGCTGCTACGGAGTTGAGTCTAGAGGGTGGCTTGTGTTCCCTGCTTCTAACCCTTCAAGCAAGCAATTCAGCACAGCACCACTGCAAGTCACACACTGTCCCCCTATCAGTTTTTGTATTTTGAATTATTTGCTTTGTACTTTGCTGGAAGTCAGTCACAACAGCAGTGAACTGAAACAAATCTTGATTAAACAAAACAACAAACACTGCAGATTTAAAATCCAGAAATGGAATTGAAAGGATTAAAAATAGCTTCCAGTGGAGTAACACAACTGTCTGTGCCACTGCACCATCTTTAAACATAAAATCCTATGAAGCAGGAATGAAAAAATGGGGTAAGAGCCTGGCAGTAATTCCTGATCCTTTTTAGTAAGAACACAAAGGAGTTACATGGTATCACTTCACAGAGATGAGATTTACCCTTTACCATTCTGACACTTTCCCCTGTAAATTAGGACTTTAGGGAATAAGAAGCAGTAGATCCAACCTAACTTCTAAAATCTGGACTTAAACATACATTTTTTTCATACTCTGCTTTGTACATATTTTGCTTAGAGTTTGGCTCATGCAATGTACTTAAATTCTCATCTAGGACAGAACATTAAGCTTCTTGTGCAGTAAAGGTCAGGCTCACATTCTCGTGTGTTGTGTGTGTTGCATTCAACTGCACACATACAGTTCCTGAACTGTGCTTTGAACTCCAAAGAAACTTTGAAATGCATATTGCATTTTGAATCACAAACCTGTGTTAGGCATCTTAAATAGCTCTTCTTCATTGACTTATGTGCTTTGGGAATAGCTATTTTGAGAAGGATGCGCCAGGGCAAACCACATACCTAAATTTAAAACCCCAGCAGTCTAAACATTGTCATGAGTAAGAGGCATGCATTTTTTGTCATATGCACAAGGCTCTGTTATTTTCTCCTGTCCCTTGTTCCTAACCCAGGAAAGCATTTGGGCCTTCAGTAGAGAAATACAAGACAGCAAGTGGTTTAATAACAGAAAGAGAAGACAAAGATTTAATAAGCCTTAATGTCAGGAGTTCAGTTTTCAGTCTGGCTTTCTTGTTTCTTTGTGGCCTCGGATTGGCGTCAACCACCAAAATGTTGTTTCATGTGCTTGAGTGCACGTGAGAGGGCCAGGTGGTAGCTGTGTAGGAGTGAGAGGTGGAGAGGGAAATGGCAAGAAGTGAATTCGCAGCCAGGGAGGCCTGAACACATTTTAGGCAGCCCACATCAATAAGCTGTGATGGACCTCTGCGGGGCCTGGGAAGGACTGGGTCAGGAACCTCCCTTCACATGGCTTTGATGAGAAAGCAGTTGCTGCTATTGTGGCCTCGTGCTAAGGCAGGTTGTCCTAGGATGAGTCAGAAAGGGGAGAAGAATTCAACCCACAGGGTACAAGTCAATCTTTTGGAGAGAAACTGTTCTCAATGCCTTGTAAAGTACAGCCGAAGGAAGGTACTCCGTGCGGTAAAGCAGAGCAGGCAGAGACGAGAGTGCAGCGTGTGAGGCAGCACTGCCTGCTCACTGGGGATGCAGGGGGCAGGATTGTAGCCTGAGCTTAAGCAGCTTTCTTAATACTCCTTTCTCTTTGTTGTTTTTGCAAAGTGCTATTTTTAAGTCGTGTGAAGGACAGTGTTTATATTAGGTACAATCCACCTTTTGACTGAAAGTGTAATTTTACAGGAACAAAGGCAGGAATTTACGGAGTGGGGTTGTGTGGCAACAAAACCTGTTTATTTCTATTGTTCTTTGGAACAAATGAGTTATCTTGAGTCGCACATTTTCAGCAGTAAGCATTTATGTTGGTGAGCAGACCCCCTTTCTTTGTTCATATGTAGCAAGGGGAAGTGGCAGGAATGAAAAGCTAATTTTGCTCTTCAGTGAAGCAGGGAGGATCAGGGACAGTGCAGTGCTAAGCTGCTTCCCTGGTTCCTGTTTGGCAGGCCTGCGACGGGGAGAACGGTGTAAAACAGCTCTCAGGGCAGTGTTCAGCAGTTTTTCCTGAGCAAATGAATTCCGTGTTTTAACCAGTTGTTTCCGGACTGATAAGGTGGTGGAATAATAGGCAAAAAATCCAAGGGCCGCCCAGTCTGACGTTGTTGGAGTGTTTTCTCTGTTTTGACTGGAGTCTTTTGTATTGCCTGCAGGTGTTGCATCAGCCATGAGAAAAGGCAAAGTTTGGAGGTGGGAGTAAAAAAGTTAATGTTTACAAGCCAAGCTACTTTTCAAATGGAAAATTATGGAGAAAACTGGATGTGAATTAAGTTTCTAGTATTTGTTTCTAGTGAAATTACTAGGAAAACTGATCCAGATTTGTGAAGAGTCTTGACATCCCTATTGTAAGCTTTTCAGTGAATAAATGGGCTACCAGAAGTTTTGCTCAGGTCTCTCTCTCTCACAGCGTGTAGCACTCTTACCAGGACTTTCAGAAACCTGTAATGCATAGCATCAAATTCCTTTTTTAATTTAAAAAGGGAAAATGCTTAGTTAGCAGATATTTGAGTCCATAATCTTTATTCATCAATTTAAATAAAACAAAATATTGAATTTGTTTACAGCAATTGATAGTATTTCACAGCCTGTGAACAGAAGAGGGATTATATTACTATACTTGGAAAAAACTGTCATGTTCATAGAATTGTAGAATGATTTGAATTGGAAGGGGCCTGAAAGATCATCTAGCTTCAACCTCCTGCTATGGCTTGGACACCTTCCATAAAACCAGGTTTCTTAAAGCCCCATCCAACCTTTCCTTGAACACTTCCAGGGACGGGGCTCAGTTTCTCTGGGAAACCTGTGCCAGAGTTTCACCACTTTCACAGTAAAGATGTTCTTCCTAACATCTAATCTAAATCTCTCCTCTCTCAGTTTAAAGCCATCGCCCCTTATCATATCACTACATGCCCTTGTGAAAAGTCCAGCTCTCCTGTAGGTCCCTTTTCGGTACTGAAAGGCCATAGAAAGATCTCCAGGATGTATGTATGGTATCTGTATACCTGTGTTTTCATCTTGTGTATTAAACCCAACCCATTAGAACCTGTAATGTGGTAACCCATAATGAGAAAAGGTCGAATGAAGCTCTGAACAATCTAGTCTAGTGAAGGTGTCCCTGTCCGTGCCAAAGGGGTTGGAACTAGATGACCTTTATGGTCCCTACCAACCCAAACCATTCTATGATTCTGTGATCCCTGGAGCCTTCTCTTCTCCTGGCTGAACGACCCCAACTAAGTCTGTTCATAAGCGAGGTTCTCCAGCCCTCTGATCATCTCTGTTGCCCTTGTCTGAACTTCCTTCAACAGGTTTCCTGTCCTTCTTGGGGGCTCCAGAGCTGGATGCAATACTCCAGGTGGGGTCTCACTGAAATGGAGTAGAGGGGGAAAATCACTTGCTTTGACAGATTGGCTGTGCCTGTTTTGATCCAGCCCAGGATGCTTTTGGCTTTCTGGGCTGCACGTGTGGTGGCTGGGTGATATTGACCTTCTCAGGCAGCAACACCCTCCAGTCCTTCTCCTCAGGTCTGCTGTCATTCCATTCTGACCAGTCTGTATTTGTGCATATTTTTTGTTTTATATATGAATCAGCATCTCTCTTTGACAATGGTATGTCACTATTGGCTTTAGTGCCTCTTTCCATTTACTAGAAATGGCTTATTCCATGTCAGAAGAGACTAAAAGTTACAGTCATTAAAGGTGATATCAGTTTGGCTATTGCTTTTAATGGAAGCACTTTTAATGGAAGATGAGACTGACAGTATTTCAAATTGTAATACTTTTCTTTGGAACATACTCTCTTTAATGTCAATAATTGTAATTCAGTTGTATGTCCAGCTGGCATTTTCTTGATACACTGCCTGGCTTTTTTGATGAATGACATTTTGATATTTTGTCTGGAGATACAGCAGGTTATTTTAGATCAGTCATTGAGTTTTTCTCTGCTGTTGCCATTAGCAGTTCTGATTCAGTTGTTTCAAGGTTGTAGTTTCTGCCTAAGAACTGAAGGAATAGGTTTGTGTTTAGAATCTACAAGCTTTTTTATCTGTGAGTAGATTGCAATACTGAGGTACTTAAAGCCTCTCAGCCTGTAGCTAAGCTCCCCTGTTATGAATTATAGAAATTATTTTGTGATCTACGCAGGTATTGCATGTGTTTTCTTTTCTACAGCTCAGGTTATTGGTCTTGCTGGAAGTCAGGTAGTTCTTCAGAACAGACACGCTTATGCAGCATTTAAAAAAAAAAAGTTAAGTCCCTGTTATCTGGCAGTAACATTTTTAGCAGAAAACTTTTCACTGGTTGGGCTGGCAGCTCCACAGGTGTGCATGTGCCAGGTCCTCAGGGTATTTTTTTAGAATTTAGCATGTCTGAAAGTTGAGAACCTGAAAAAAATGCTTTACTCTGGAGTGATGGGATCATGGATCAGGTAGGCCTTTCAGATAGCTTTGTGCAGCTGCTCTTATGTTGAGTGATCCATAAGAAAGAGAGGGTTGATTTTTTGGGGGTTTTTTTGGTTTGGTTTTTGGTTTTGGTTTTGGTTGGTTTGTTGTTGTTGTTTTGGGGGTTTTTTTTACAGGCAGGTCTTTGCGTCCACATGTAGATTCAGTTATCTCAGGGACTTCCTTGGTGGTAACGTATTTCCTTGGGAAACATTTCCATCATTCGTTGAGACCTGGTTGTGTGCTCCCTGTTCTCCACTACCATGTTGCAATGTCTCTGCCTTAACTGCAGGTTCCAGGGGCTATGCCATGGTTCTCATACCCTATGGTCTTTCAGATGTTCTCTGCCTGGAATAGACCTGGTGGTGCTTCAGGAAATAGAATGGTCTCACCTTCTTTTAAGGGCACCAGCATAATTCTTTTCTTTCAGAGATTGTAACACAAATGGAGAACATGCAACTTTGTCACATTTGTTAACAGAGAGAAATGCGTGTTCTTTTTTCAAAGATCCGTGACTGAAAACAGGAGCTGCATTCTTGAGTCTTGCGCTGCTGTTAAAACTTAGGGTTGCTTTGTGCACATCACCTCTCTATTTCCATTTCAAAGCTGTTAAGATGAGGGTAATAATCATGGTTAGAAAAGTTATTTCAGGTCTCTCTGAATGCAAGTTATTCTTTGAGTCTTTACTTTTCTTCTTTTTTAAGAACTTCTGCTTCTCAAGATAGTTAAGACCAATTCCATCAGAAGATTTTCTTCTTTGTAGGAAAGAGATTATTTGAAATTTTGAATGGTGTTGCTCTGGATGTTCTTCTAAATGCTGGGAGCCAAATCCATACTCTGTTCAGCCTGTTGCTGTGGATCAATGATATCAACTTTAAGAGCCAGTAGAGTGCCATCTAGCATTTAGAAGGCCACAGACTGAGGCTTGTGACTGAGCAATCCTTTTCTTGCAGAACTTGTTTCTGAAAAATTTATTTGGCGGTGTTTGGACTTCGCTCTTTGACATCTTGTGGCTTTTCCTTGCTGCATGATTCATGTAGTGGCAATACTGGTGCTGTAGGTTGAAATTTTGTGTAGACAGGAGGCAGAACTAGAATGAAAGGTAATTTTTTCCTTTTCAGCCATGTGGAGTTGAGGCCATATTTACAGCAATTTTACTCCAGTGAGACTAGGAGGGAGAAATGGACAGAAATTAGGAAGATGAAATCTGGGAAAGAACAACAGATCTGTGTCCGCAGGTAGAGCACTGAGAAAGGAGGGAGAAGGCAGAGGCCGAAGGGCATGAAGGTTTTTCTCACCTCAAGGTTTGTTTTAAAGTCAGAATTGGTGTTTTGACAGTGTTTATTCAACATCAGGAAATTGTGATATATGGTGGAGTTGTATGTTACCCTCATAACATGTTTGCATTCTGTGTGATTCAGTGAGGGATACGGTACAGAGTGTGTGCATCTGCTCCAAGGTCAAGTACAACATATGTGTGAAAAATCGTTTCTAAGCTTTATCTTCCTCAGGGTGCTTCCTAAGACCAGTTAGAAGAAGCAATTAGAGTTAAATCCCTGAGCAAAAGTGAAATATTTAAAAAAAAAAAAAAAATCACAACCTGGATTATAACATGAACTCCTTGAGCATTGGTTTGGAAATGTACCTGCTAACATTACTGGCATATTTTCTCCTATTCCATATAAACATTCTTGGGATGCTCAGAGCTAAGGCTGCCAAACTTTGGAGAGGTTTACTTTAGAGTGTACTCAATTCAAACGACGAGAACGGTCCATTTATTTTGTGACCTATTTATAGCCATTAAACAAACTGTGGCAAATGGATCTGCTTTACTTAATTCATTACATTTGGTGGAAGATTAAAAGCATGGAAAATACATTCCTGAAAATAGGTATGTTTGTCTCTGATACCCTGCAAATCTCTGTATACTACTGAATTGTAATTTTAAAATAAAAGCAGTTCATTCTGCAAGACAAAGAATTGAAAATAAAATACCAATCTTAATACTTAAGGTGTTTATTAAATAGCTACTTTGGCAGACCAGATATTGGGGAGATTTGGTTATTTCTGCTGTGAGCTATATATAATCCTGCTTGTAAATCTCCAAAAATGGCTTAAACATGAAAAATGTAATTTATGTTCTGGTTAATTTTAATGATAAGAACAACATATTTTGAGGGTTTTATGATTGTGTTTTGTTTTCCAGGTGTTCTTAAGATATTGAAAAAATTGATGTATTTTTCCATAACAGACTATTTTTATATTCCCTGTGTTCTAAAGCTGCTAACTGAAATTCTCTTTCTGCTTCTCAGGTTGTTTTTGAAGTGGTTACTTCAGGTCACCCTGGATATGTGGCTATTGATGAAGTGAAAGTTTTAGGACATCCATGTAGTAAGTACCTGTCTTGTGTTGTACAGCCCGACCCCCTAAAATGAATGTGCCACTATGCTTCAATATATGTGGAGCAAAAGATAAGGAAAATGTCAGAAAGCAGTGTCACTGCTGTAAATATAGCCTGGTATATATAAAGTGTTGCTAACATGGCATCATTTGCACCTTATTGGCTTTAAAGACATCTCTCATATGTGCACCTTGTCTACAGCACCTAGCATGAGCCCCAAACCCAAACTTGGCCATTTGGCAACTCTTTTAGAACAAAATCACCAAGTCATCATGATTCTGTGATTCTAAGATTTGTTGATGAGTTTTCTGTCTGCATCAAAAACTCAGTGCAGCCACAAGCTGAGACATTACTGAGAGCAGATGAACAACACAGCAGCTGACTATATATAATTATTTTTTCCAAGGCTTAGAAGGAAGAAAACTCAGCTGGCTGAGGGCTGAGGCTTTGCTAAGCAAGGTTACCTAGGGTACTTCCCAAGGTTCGTGGCTCTATTTCTGCACTGCATTACTTCTTTATGTTTCAGATGTTTCTTTATCCCATTATTAAAGGATATGTAATACCTAATTATCCTGAATTGTCAAAACAAACTTTGTAAATAAAGCTTTAATGTAGTAATCCAGACATAATTGAATAGACGACTTAAATAAATCATTACTTCACATATATGCTGTTTGTTAAATAAGATTTATTAAGATCATACATGGAACAGTAGGTTGTAATGTTACTGACCAAATAAATGACTGAGTAGGGAAGAAGACACCAACTTCTGTGTGATTGTTCCTCTTAGACCATATTGAGCTTGCATGCATTTGTTGTGGCTTTTAAGTAAGAGCTGTGATTCCAAATAAAAAGTGCTCTGTCGGATAGTACTGAAGCACCTCATAAAAATGGTTTTAGTGTTAATGGCAAGGAGACACAGACATTTCTTCAAATACAGAGACAGTTATGCAGAATCAGCAGCTGCTATTTGTGAGTCACTTATTTCTAATAAACACAGCAGGCTCTCATCTTGTTAGAAAGTATATGTGCTTCTGCATTTTTAATTTATATCCTTGGTTCAGGTAGAATAAGTCTGAAGCAGCATTTTAGCAGCTTACTAATTTTTTTATACAGATTTTGAGAGGTTTGATCTATGTATTTGTACCGATCAATTCTCAAAACCTGCAAATAGCTCTTGTTAATGTGGAGACTGAGTTATAGCCCATAGCATGTAGAGTTCTAACATAACAGTGTTGAAATGCAAAAGCTTTAATGAAAAGTTCTTTGATGAAGTAATTAAAATGTTAGAAATTAAGACATCAAACCAGTTAAATTGTCTAAAGAAAATGGAAAAAGTGTGAAAATTGAAGTAAAACTACTCTGCATCTAAAACTTTGTAAAGCTCATTATGATATTCTTTCTGTATATTCCCAGAAAAAGTAGTTCTGGAATTAACTCAACAAAAAAAAATTGAAATGGAAAAAAATATTTGATAGGCAGTTGCCTGGGTAGTACAAAGCAGAAGACAGATTGTAGGCATGAAGAAATGAAAGGGATGGTTGTGGTAGATGAGTAAGGGTTTTATTGTGAATGTGTCTGCTTGTTTTTAAAACTCAATGCTCTTCTCCACTTAGTCCATACCTGGTAATTCAGAAAAGCTAGTTTTCTAGAGTTTAAGAAGATCAAGGAAACAGGACAACTGAGTGGAGTAAGAGCAGATTTAAAAAAAAAAAAAAAAAAAAGACAGCTGAGAAATGGGAAACATCCTGAAAAATTTTACCAGATATTCTGACATTAATTGTTTTATGGCAAAGAAGTGGATAATTTTGGCCTAAAGTCTGTCTGTCCTAATTCGGAGATGTTTTAAGAAAAGAAAAAAGGCAATATGTGTAATAAATTTGCTATAAGGATTGTTACGAGAATATTTTATCTCATATTTAGATATTAATTGGAGCTATTTTATTCCATCTCCTCCTTCTTATGCTGTCCTGCACTGGATATTTGGCAACTTTTTCCTGAACCCAGCTATTTATTAATTCCTTAAAAACGCAATTTCTCCCAGTAATAAAGCTTTTAAAGAAAATATCATCAACCCTTTAAATGGGTGCAATGCTCTGCTAGAAAACAGGTATTTGGTTTGCCAGTCTACTGCTACTACTAAGATTTTCATTTTGAAAAGCAGTGTTCAAAGCCTGCCATATCTGTTAGTATAGACAGTGCAAGAAGTCTGCCTGGCTGCAGTAGGATTTGAATAGGTTGGGGAATACTGTGCTTTAAAGGATAGCTTTCTGTATAAAATATCCATGTTTTTCTGTATTATGTGGTTGATTCTTTTTAGTAAAACAAAAATACACACTATCTTTTCTCCTTCAGTGTGTGTAGTTCTTGTTTGAATATCAGTTTTGTTCATTAGGTTACTTGTAGGTATATTGCTTTAATTTTTGCTGGGATGGTTTTCTCTTTCTAAATGAAAAATAAGCATTGGTGTGGAGAATATGTGTAGTGTTTTGGTTTTTTTTCTGCAGTGTTGTTGAAGAGAATTGAGTTTAAAGAATACAGCTGTAGTTGGTGAGGAGTGTTATGTTAGTATTTTAGCTGTTTGGTGGGCTGCATTTCTAAAGGATCTCTTCTACAGACACTGTACTCAGTTAAAAAGAAAAACCTGTTCCCCTGATGACATCACTTAACTTCTTACTGGCTTGTCCAGTTGGTAGTGTAAGCATCTAGTAGGTTTGTCTTCAAAACGTTATTAGTTTCCAGTAAGATATTTTTTAATAGATTGTTATTACAAGATAGTTGCTGAGCTAAGACAATTTACACAGCAGGAACGATTAAACAGCACCCTTCTATTCTGCTCTTTCCCAGGCATGGAAGTAAACCAGTCTAGAATCTAATGTGTAGTCAGGGACTTGAACCTTTTAAAGCAGAACTATTTCATTTGCCTGGTGGTTCTTTTGTAGCCAGTACTTTGGTCTTGCATAACTTCAACACTTTTATCTTTTCCAACAGCAAAAACTCCCCATTTCTTGCGTCTTCAGAGTGTGGAAGTCAATGCAGGACAGTTTGCTACTTTTCAATGCACTGCCAATGGTGGAACAGACTCGAGTGACAGACTCTGGTTACAGGTAATTTCTTTCTTTCCTAATGCACTGAGATCTGGAGAGAGGAGAGACTCTGAAAGGAATGTAAAATGTGAAAATTATAGGGCTGTCTATTTCATCAATATTAGATTTTATAGTGCCTCTGAACTGCTGCATGGCAGGTATTCTCTTGTAGAAAATGCTACTGGAAGATTTTCCTCCCTTGTTTCAGTGGATTGTCTTACTGAAAATAAAGGTACTGTTTTACTCATGTGGTGATCATGAGTAAAGGCTAAATCCCCAAGGAAGAACACATGACTTTCCTATAATGTCTGTGCTGGCTAGCTGCAATATTATGCATAATGATTTTCTTGGCTTACCTCTATCTTTGTTCAGTATTTTCAGCTAAAATTGCATTCATACAGTTTAAGTGTAGGGAAGACCACTATGACTGTCAAATCTGATATTCTGTAATACAGAGCCAAAGAATCTTACTTATATTCATTGAGTCCATTATTTTTTACTTAATCAGTAATGTAACTTCTAGGTGGGTGTCAGATCTTGATTTAAAGCCTGTCTCCAACTCACTTTCTTTCAGTAAAGACAGTGTTCCATTATTCATATGTGTAACCTGGTATTGAAAACACGCCTTTTTGCTTGATCTCTTTTCATAATGGGGGTGCAAGTTTAACTGCTGTCTTGCTGCCATTATTACAGAGTTCCCTACAGCAAACAATAGTCAGTATTTGGACGTAGCATAGGGAATATGCCAACCTCCAGATCCCAGTGATTTCCATTCATGAAAACCAACTTGCCAGAACAAAGACATTGTCTGTGAGAAGGAAGTAAGGACAATTAAAATAAATGAAACAATGTCTGAGGAGATCAGTCAGATGAAGCTGCAGTAAGTGGAGAAAGAGGGATAGGTGAAATTGGCAGTGGTAACAGGTGTGACTTAGAAATTAAGTTCTCTATTCTTGCTGTTTAAACAATTTCAGGCTTTTACTATAGTTATCATTTTCCATTGCATTTGCATTTCGTAAATTATTCATTTAAGGGTGACAGGTTAAACAGTCATGTAGTTGTAAGAAATCTAACACAAAAAAAAAAAGTAAAATCACTTGAAAAGCAAAGCCTCATATTTATCTGTATATGAATTATGAACTGTTACATCTGTTCAGAGAGAGCCTGATCAAATACAATGAAGGCAATGAAAATCTCCTTTGGTTTTATTTGGGTTTGCATGGGTATTTCCAACCTCTTGCTGATACAAGGCTGGTATTTTTCTAGTATGACAGCCCCTTAAAGACAGTATTACCCTGTTGAATTGGTAGAATTAGACTCCTGTCTTTCCTAAGCCACCAAGATTTTTGAAAGAATGATTTTCCTAGTCATGAAAGGGTTTAGCATGTATGGGAAAATAATGGGTTGCTATTTCATCAGTTGTATCCTTTGTAGAACCTTTGAACTTTTGTGTAATGCTCTATTGTAAAACTGAAGGTAGAATTCAATATAAGGAAATCCTCATGCCGTTCAGTTTTTCCATATGTTTCGCGACAGTATCATATCATATCTTTAATTTTTTTCACAGAATTTAGGACACACCTAAATTCTTTGCTGGGCTGAAGTGTAATTTCTTTATTGTAGAAATTAAATATCCCTCTAGATTTTATGTAATACAAAATAATTTTATTAACAGCATAACAATTCCAAAATACCTTGCTGAGCTTAGTTGAGTTGATTCCTTGTTACATGATTATGTGATACATGATTATGAGATTTTTTTTCTATATGAAGGATAAGAAAGTGGTGACAGACAGACTTTTAGAGGAATATTATTTTCCTGCAGGGCCACTGTTTATTTATTCTGCCTGTACAACTACAGGTCCCCCTGGTAATCAGCCTAAGGTTGTGCAATTCCAGGTGTGCCTTTGCATAAGAATGTTTTGGAAGTTGACAGGATCTCCTGGATAGCTTGGATTTATTTTTGTGCTCGTTTGCCAGTTTCCACAGATGTCTGCTGCAGCTTAGAGTAAGACTGATCAAACAGCTCCATGTGTGGGATGCTGCAAGTCGAGGCTATGAGATAACAGTTCCCTACAGGACCAGCTGTATTTTAGCGCAATAGGTCATTATCAGGTAACAGATCCCCAGCCCTTGCAGTTTTCCATTCCTCACCCAACTATCTGGTTTCATAGTGTGATGCTGAGGAATTTTGTAAATGCCTGTGTATGACATCTCATGAAACTGCTGCAGGACGATGAGTACAATGCAGCTATCAGTAACAGCTGTCAGAAAACAGGGTATCTTCTACATCATGTGACCGCTTAAATGGACATTAAAGATCCTTCCATTCCCAGTAGCACTAAACTCAATATTCAACTACAAAACATCTTAATAAAAGACATTCTTATATACACTAGAGCCACAATAAAATGAATTCCATTCTCTGGGAACATTTATGATAGCACTCAGGTAAGAGGGATTCAGGTTTTAGTGGTACTGCAAACAAACTGCATGCAACCCCTATGATATGCCTAGTTTGTTCAGCCTTAAGACTAAGCCTTTTCTACTATCCTTTTGGTGGTTTATTTCATTACACCTATAAAACCTTAAGGGCGAATGACAGTAAATAAATAAATAAATACAGTTGAGTGATATTGTCAGGGACTTCTCAGCATTTCTGCCATCTAAGTCATATCAGGAGGCCTAATCTGTTTGCATTTGACAAATTCAGAATACTGTGAGATAATTTGCTACCAAATGATTTCCAGTACCTGTCATTTTTTTTCCAAATTCACATTATTAGTCTGAAGTACAGGTAAATTGCCAGGATGAAATCACAGATCCACTGAATTCAGTGGTATTCCTGCAGTTTCCAGTAGTGGAAGGATTTCACTACTGTACTTCTGTCTCTTTTGTTTAGTACCTGTCTGCTTCTATGCAGCAGATTTCAAGTTTAGAACTACACATTTATCTGGCAAACAAATTACCTACTTTTTACAGTCTGCTGGACTGTGAGGTCTATATGTTCTTTAAAACAAATGAATAGTTGTGAATTGGTTTGTTATTTTAGTCTCCATGTCTTTCCTGAGTACTTGTTGGAAACAGCATAGATGTTCTTAGTTTAATAATGCCCAGGCCTTGAAGCAGTCCTAAGTGAAATCTGTAAATCATACTTTACTTCTCTCACTTTTTTTTTTTTCTCTTTTCAAGTCTTTTCCACTCTTATTCCCTGTGGAACATGAAGTCTGTTAATTTATGGAGTATTGTAGAACTTTTTGCAATTGCAAGGGCCTTGAGGGAATCACAATTCATACGGTAGCTGCCCAAATTAGACCACTGAGGCATGAAATTTGTTTCATGATGCTGTGATCAGTATTTACTCTTTTGGGAAAGGGAAGACAGAAAGCTGTTTACCTATTGCATGGTGCAGAAAAACATTTTTCCTCATTCCACTAGGCAGCCATAATCCCTAGTTCATGAGCTATGATCACAAGCTTGTCAGGTAATGACAATAAATTGTGGGTATTTTCAGTTATACCATTTCAGGTTAAATTCAAATGAAAGGACTCAGGAATACAACACAGTATCATACAAGCTTGTTTTTGTCATTGTAATGAGTGTCTGGTTAATAAGGTCATTGCTTAGATTGTATGTTTATGAATTCATGTCTCCACTAGCTTATGTTCTAAATGTAAACATACCTTAAAAATAAATCTGAATATCTATAATTAACACATGTGTCTAATCTGCTTACATTTTCTTTTTCACATCTGTGTACAACACAGGTTATTGCCTGTATGGGAGGACTCTTTTCTCTCCTGCTGAATGATTCAGGAAAAATGTCATTCCTGTGCTCCTTTCTGTGCTCCTACTGTTGGAAAGAAATGAGCAGGTGGAACACAGAACAGTTAATGGTCAAATAAAAGCAGCTGAGACAATGTCTTCTGAAAAGCCTGTTAGTATTCAGTAAAGTGGCATAGGAAACACAAGCCTGTATTATAGGAGAGAGAAGGTAGAATTCCTTTTCGGAAGTAACTTGCTTTTGGTGCAGCGTATTGGCTGCAAAGAATTGGCTTGGTTTTCCTTAGCTTCTCAGGCCTGTCTCCATCTCTTCATTTTCCCATCCTCATCTGCTGCTTCTCCTTATTTGCAATGTGTTCGTTCACTTGCCTCTGTGTGCTAGTTGTTCTTAGAATGATCTACAGTATGATTTCCAGGAAATTGCTATCAAATCATACCCAGGTATAATGAAATTCTATTAATATCAAGCACAACCTTTTGAGATTGCAATTGCATTTTTCAGACATGTTCTTTGACCCAGTGTGAGTAGCCTTTCTTGAGAGAAGTTCCTCAAGCAGTGGAAAGCTATAGCTGATGAAAAAAAGAGGTCATCACTTCACTGCAGTAATTAATATTTTCCTGGCTCTATTGTAAAACATGGTAGAAATGTAAATAGTTACTTTAAAATGTAATTCTCAAACACATAACTTTTATTGCAGAAATAGAGAACTGAAAGTAGAAATTTGTTGAAGAGGGGCAGATAACAATAGGATCTCAAGATGTGTCTGACAGCTGTAGTAAGCAGCATCATCAGATTTGCCAGTAGCAAGAGACTAATGGATATTTTTTGATAGAAGGGGAGAGGGTGAAATCTTTCATATCTTGGTTTATGCATGCAGAATGTGTACTGCTTCATTTGCAGCCAAGAAACTAAGAACAGTATCACTTTAATGGCCAATCTCTCCTCTACCTTATGTAAATAGTTTATTTCCTGGATTTGGCTTTTCTTCTTTCCTGAAAGCTATCTTTCACCTTATTCAGTGTATTTTTTATTTTTTTTTTTTTTGTATCCTCAGTAATCTTTTGCTGAAGGTGTGAAGACTATGAAAGATTTTATTCATCTATATACAAAACTACCTGTATGCATTATTTATTATTTTTTCAAAGGAAGAGATGTAGTCCTGTGTCAGAGGGAGTTCTGGAAAGCAAATTGTTTTCCTCAGGAATACACACATACCCAAATGAGAGATATCAAAAACATTCTTGTAAGAATGTAGAGCCAGTGAAATTACTCTTGGCAGATGATGAAAATCAAACAGATTTATAGGGTATACAAAACAGTTTGTGTGTGTCTGCATGTGCTTGTTTATGTAAATTGCATACATTATCCGAGAAGGTGAACAAAGTTCTGGACTTTCATAAGAATTTTTTATTGTGCTGGAAACTCTCTGAGACTTTCACATAATTATCATTTTTGGTGCCAGGTTTTGAAGCATTTGAGAGAAATAATGTTTCAGCCATTTTTGAGTACTGAGATAATGAGGCAGTACTTTAACTGTTAAAATTAAACCATATACATATGTAACAACTTGGTAACACAAACAGGCGGAACTATTAATGTAAACTGTACAATTAAATAGGCCTATAAATGTTCTTTTGAACATTAAAGTATTTGGTGTTTGATGAGTAAGTGCATTTCTGTACTACAGAAGTACAAAAGGTCATTTTTCCTCCTGCTCATCAATAGCTCCGTCTTCCAAGACTAGTCAAAACCACCTTGTGCACTGCAAATTGTCTAGAGTCCATTGCCTTGAAGAACATTTATTGATATCAGTCAACTAAAGATTTTACCAAGATTGCATGCATCCTGAAGCCTGTGCATCCTGATGTGTTTTTTTAGTAGATAACCTCAGATGACTTTACTGTTAGAAGAACAATTAATACCCTGTAGGAAGAAACAATACACTTAACTGCATAGATGAAAGTTAAACTTTTTTTTTTTTTTTTAATTCTGGTGAATATTTAATATTATTTCCAGGTTTTGAAATGTTAATTTCTGTGTGTCCCCCTTTCCACTCCAGTATATATTTAGAACTTTTCTTGCAGTATATATTCGGTATTTTCTATTAATTGTTATTAATCAGATTTAGTTGTTTTTCAGTAATTGCACAGTAATCTGATTATCTGGCAGAAAACCTCCTACGAAGAACCAAGTATAGGAGGCTTGTGATATGTATTGTGTTTGTGTTAGGCAGTGTCTAAGGAGCTGTGATCTTTGGCAAAACCTTTTCCTTCATTATCTGCCTTATATATGAATCATCAGATGCATATAATAGACTTTTTTACATGGGCTTACTGGTTTTATTATTGTCCGAATATAGATTTGATTAATGCTTCTCTCATGCTAAGATGTCTCTTACAGTATCTTCAGTTATTAGTGATACCAGAGACTAGGAGAAATTATTACTTGTGGACTGTTAATGATAAATCCCAGTGAACATGCATGAGAAGCAAAATGTCACCTTGAAATCAATGAAGTCTGAAGTGTTTTCATGTCAGTGAGGTTTTGGAGCTGACCAGCAGGAACGTTTGAGTCTAGTGATTTTATTAGTAAGTAGTGTGCAGCTGAATGGGTTTGGAATGTGGTGGGAATGTACATGAAAGGTGACTTTCCCCCTCGGACACCAAGTTTTCTGTTGTAGGTCAGCTTCAGGGACACTCAGTGGTACAGCAGGTGCTGTGTACTCTCACTCTAGCACTGTGAGCAGTAAAAGGCACAGCTAAAAAACCTCAAATGCCTGATGGTGCAGTAGTTACTCTTGAATCTATAGCCTTGCACGACTTGTATGAGATGGTGCCACCAGTGTAACAGTGGAGCCAAATACAAGCCTTATATTCTCTCATGGAGAAACACCAAAGAAGCCTGGCCAGAAAAGCTGCTCTACAGGCTAAGCCTCCCAATCCACCCAGACTGCAATGCCTGGCACAAAAAAGCCAGATGTTGGTAACCATGAAGAATGTCAGTGAATTTTGTTATTAATACTAAAATTAATCAGATAGGGATAGGTGGAAGAATAAATGTCACTTCTGTCATTTTGTACGAGCCCCATCATTCTTAAATGGTGTGGAAGTGTTAACCAAAATACCTAAAATATTCTGGTGAATAATACTTGACTGAACAGCTGTGAAGTTTTGTGTTACGACATTACTCAAAACCCTTAAATCAGAAACTGTTCAGGTCAATAAGCACAACGAACCATATTGGTAGTGATGCCAAAAAAGAAACTTTTGTGGATATAAGAAAATTTTATTCTTTTATTAAAAAACCCAAAACACTAAGCAACCCTCGATGCTGTAGGAAAAAAGTACCTTAGATAGAGGGAAGACATGCCTATCTGTGTAGTGGTGCTGGTGATCCATCAGGTTGCAAGGAGTGACAATGGGTGGTGTCCTCCTAAGGCCTTCATCACCTGTCCAGCAGAGGTGGGGTCTGCTCTGCCAAGAGTGTGCTTGTGACATGTAAATATGCATTTGGTATCCAACTAGTATACTCAACTGTTCCTGCCTTATGAAGGCAATATGGGGTCTGAAAACTTCTAACAGAGGCATTAAAGTTTCTGTCTTGAAAAAGCCTTTTTATCACAAAAATATTGCTCCTCATCTGCTGTCTCTTTGGTAATCTCCTGTGTTCAAAAGAGATTTGAGAGAGAAAGTAAATCTGAAGCATTCATGAACTGTAAAAGTTTGGTTTCTAGAGGAACACTGAATTCCGTTGAATCCACCGGGACCTTTGTTACGGACAACAGTGCAAAACCTTAAGAGACCTGGGGAAAGCTTGGCAAAGTTTGTTTGCAAGTAACCTGAACAGTTAGTGGATTTTGATCTTCCACATTTGCTGAAGTCGCATGTTATATCTATAAAGACTGTCAGAAGTACCATTCATGTGAGCTGTTACTATTTTTATATTACAAGGATGGTACAAAACTTGAACTCTGGACAAAATACTTGTGGTAACAGGTAGTAGTTCTTGTTTCTTCTTCCTTTTCTCCCTGTTTTAGACCTGTATCTCAGGTACTCAGAAGTTACCAAATATTAATGAATTGACCACCTACATTGATTTGCAGAAAATTTGTTTGTCTGCAGACAATTATGGACATAAGTCAGAGGGGATGCACATAAACCTATCCCTTCCTCCATCCCCATATGTATTGTCATTTGATGAAGTGACCCATAAGAGAAGTTGTTCTGGGATTACCTTTATCAGTCAAGCTTATTTTAAATTCTTGTCTGATTTTAAAAACTAAGCAACCCAAGAAGTGTTCACTTTTCAAGAAACTCATTGTGATGTGTTATTCTTCCAGTTATTCTGGAGTGTTAAATAACAAAATGGTGATTAGCAGACCTAAGATAATGACACAAGGAAGATAATGAAACAGTTGACCTGTGCTGCATGGGGCTGGTTAAATTCAACATTCCTTTCAAAAGTGCAGGATGCTGGCCTGTACCCTGAATACTGCCTTGATATGCAGCACTGTTCAGCAGCAGTAGAATTACTTAAGGACTCATAAGAATTAGGGAACTGATGAAATAAATTGAATAAGCTTTCTGCGCTGTGTTGGACCTTTGGGAGGAAGAAACAGTGACCTTTTCCGTGAGTACTGTAGGTAAAATGTACAAACTTACTGCTGGAAGGTATCTTGTTCAAATTGGAGTTAAGGAGAGGCTTTTTTTAAATTTCCCCCCCTTTTTTTTTTCTTTGTTTAAGAATAAGGACTGTTGAAGCTGTTTTGGGGCAAGGAAAACCAAAGTAAAATATCAATTAACTCCAAAGAAAAGATGATGGGAAGGAAACAGACCACTGGGGAAGATGAATGTTACACTGTGACTGGCAGAGTAATTAAGACTGAAACACCTCCGGCCAAACCCCTCTACATCATCTTCCCTGTTACGTGAACCAGCTTGTGCCTTCCCTACTAATGATTATTACTGCTATGGTTGTCTTTACTCACAAATCGCACTGTTAGTATTGAGGTCAGTAGCACTGTCAGTATTCTTTTCTGCCTCTCTTCTCACCATTGGTTCCTCCCATTTGGAAGAATCTTTTCAGGAGGCAGTAGCTGAGCTCTTAAAGATTTGTCATCATCTAATAACGTGTGTTCTTTTTTGGCTGCTTCTTCCTTCTCTGCTTTGTAGGACTCAGTATCACTTTCGCTTTGCTTTTGCTATTCTGCTTGTTTTAAACTTCGCAATATTCTTCAGGTTGGCCCCAGAACTTGCATGTTGGAGTGTCTCCTTCCCATGCTGCCTTTCTTCCCAAGATGAGCACTTTTGCAGTGAAGGGAATGTGGGACATGAGTGCACTGGTTTTTAAGTCTTGTTTACGCAGTTGCATAGAAAAGGCAGACAAAGCCTTGCATTACTACGCTTTGTATGGTGTGTACCGATGAAAATCAAGCTAATGAACTCCACTTCCTCACTTTCTCCTCACCACTTTGTTCCTTCCTAGCCCCTCCATAAGCCTGGCATCTGCTGATGCCTTAGGTCTTAGCAGAATGCCAAGCCCCACAGTATTTAAAATCCTATGTATGTTCTCTTCAGTTTTTAGCAAGGTGTTTGTCCTAGCTCTTGGAATTTTAAACACAAATAGAAGGATGATGAGAAGTACTAAATGTTAGATACTTCAAAGAATTAAAATACACTATTAGAGTAAGTGACTTCATAAGTAGGGCTGCGAGTTCAACAAAATGCTTAGTAGATACATGGATCATTGCCATAATTTCTATCCAAAGTATTAAACTCCCTGTTAGAGAGATATTTCCTGGTACTTTGTTTTCTCCAGATGTTTCTGAGGCTGTAGTTTCCTACAACTCATTTTGTATTCTATTGTGTGCTATTAAAAATGAAGGGAAAGAAGATTTGGAATTTTACATATTTTGTGAGCACTGACAATTGTTAGAGGATATAAACTCCTCTTAGCTGCTCTGGAATTTAATGTAAAAATAAAAAAAAAGGGGTTTGGTTTTTGGTTTGATTTTTTTTCCCTTTTAAAATGTCTGTGTAATGACAGCAGATTTTCTCCTGTCAGAATAATACAAAACAATTTCAGTATATGAGTACAGAGTAACAGCTTTGGTTAAATTATACTGAGTTTAATGATTCCAGAAAATGCATTGTCTGTGTTTACTTTCTGTGTTTGTAACTGTGTCTTCAAATAGATGTCAGTCCTTAATATTTGATAATGTAACTACTCGATGTGTAACTTAAATAATATTTTACAGTATTACCTGACAGCTCCAGCCAGTATTTAGGTTTAGTCATAATAAACAGGGATTTCTGGAGAGCTGTGTGATTTGAAGAAAAGGCTCAGTTATCAAACATTAAAATACTGAAAGGAGAAACCTTTCTTGAAAGGTAAAATAATAATAGTTTGCTTGAATGCCCATTAGTTACACATGCAGAGTGCAATTCTGTCTCATAGCAGAATAATTCCAAATAGGACAATAGTAATCTTTTTCCAGCATGGCCTTATTACTTGAATGAAACATACTTGTTAACTTACACAGATGGAAGAAATACAGGATAATCACAGGATGTGTGATGGCTCTAATCTAAACTGACAAATGGTTGTCTTGGTTATGAACACAAATCTAGAAATTCAGAGGTAGAGAAAACCATCTTAGTTCCTGGAATTATATGAACTCTGCAAAGCAATTTTCCTGAGGTATTAATTACTATTCGATTTAGTTTTATGTGTATTTTAAACAAAAATTGCTTCTGGCCTTGCTGGTGTTATTTGAGATCCCACTGGTATAACTCTAATCACAATTTTATAAATGTGCATATTTGAAAGTGGGATAATGCAAACCCTTTCTTTTATTAAATGTATGAAAAGCTGCCTAGTCTACCTGTATGGACAGAAGCTGACTGATGTTTCCTTTTAACTCTCTTCTCACAAAATTGTTGATACATGCCTTGAGAGTGATTATTGCAGTGGAAGTACTGGATGTAACATCCCAGAAGTTCAATGCCTTTGAATTGCTGCTGCGTTTTAGTTAAAAGTATTTCTGAAAGGTTTAATATATAGATTGTTGCTGCTAAATTGCTGTTCATTTAAAAGACTTAGAGTTAGTTCATTGCCTAAAAGAGCCGGTAAGTGTAATTTAAATAACTATCAACCTATTTCTTTTCATTCTAACTTGCCTAAAATGGAAAAATAATGTGCATTTTAAAGTGCTTTAAGGTGTCTGTGTATGGATTTAAAATGCTAGTACTAGGAATATGGATTTTTTGATCTGTGTATATCCTGAAGTTAAATTAAGCTTATTTTTTTATAACCCTATATTTTAAATAACTTGTTGTTTAATAGAAAATCTATTCTTACAAGTGACTTATCAGTCACATATTTTCATTAGTTGTCTTAAGTAACATTTTTATAGATATGTATTTGGTATTTTTTACAAGCTTTCTCTGAGCATTTGAAAATGCGTGGGTTTCTCAGCAGCCAATGGAATCTGTTATTTTCATTTTTGGATCTCAATATTTATTCTGTGGCCATAGTACTTGTGTTCTAAGGAGGTGAGATAGCTTTACCCTGGGGATGTGGCCTTTGTAGTCCAAGTAGGTCTAACATTAAATGATTATGGCAGCTTCCTCTTTCCAAAGAATGAAGTGTCCTGTTCACACAGTTCTCCAAGTCCCAGGGGCAGGAAAAGCTAACAGCCCAATCAGTAGTAAAGCCTCGGACTTTTCTGTGGCAAATCAGGGCTAAAGTAAAGAAAGTTAAAAGAACCATATTTATTTTTTAATTGTATTTAAACCAAAAAAAAAAAAGCCCCACTCAGAAAACAGGATACTAGAAATTTGCTCCAGCAACCTGTTCTAATATGTCTTGATACCAGTACCATAGTGTTGTATTGTAAATCATGAATTTTATTCTCCTTTCTGGGATAGAATTAGTAAGTTCCGGGCTTTTGTTTCTTTTTCAATAAAATATGATGTATTTGGGAAGACTCAGGCTTTCGTGTAAAAGTGGGAGTTTGCAAGACCTACTGGTAAATTTCAGAATCTCAAAAAACCTGGGATTAAAATTTTAATGACTATTAGCTAGTAAAACAGTATATCATTAGCAAACTCTTATTTGTGGGAGTTCAGATTGTTGCATTAGTGAGTGATAAAAACTTTCCTGAATGCTAACTAAAAATAATTCGTAAAGAAATCGTAGTGGGATGTGCTAGTATGTTTGATAAACAAATGTTCATTTGATATGTTATTTTTAGCCATTCTAAATGAAATAGCTATTGGCAGTCAGCACTGAGAGCTTGCAATTTATCATACACTGAGCTTAAATGGGCCTGTTACATGCTGGAAAAAAAAGATACCATACCTGGGTAGCTTACTGAAGTCACTGCAGTAAGTCAGGGAGAACAAAACGTGGATCACAAATGAAGGGAGCAAAGCTGGATGTGTGGGTACTGTTGAAACAGAAACGATTCTGTATTCATGTATCAAATTGTAAGTAGCATTTTTTCAGACTAAAAATAAATAGTCTTCTGCCATTTGTCCATTGATGAAATAAGAGTTTGGGAGAAGTTGTAAGTGAGGGATTACTTTTTCTGATTTTTTCCTTGCAGCCTTTTTAACTGTCTTCTGCAATGCCTATAGATTGAACTTTTCTTATATTTGGATTCATTACCTTCATTACTGTTCCTTTATGCTTAGGCTTAAATCAATTAGGCAGCTCTCCTACTCATTTGCTGTCATCCCAAAAGAGAGGGAAAACTTGCTCTCTTGGGCTGTATTTTTTCTCATGGAATGTAAAGCAATTATGTTTCTTAGTCTTTGACTGTTCCAGACACTATATTTTCCTTGAAAATATTTTTCCCTGAAGAGACTAAAGAAAAAAATTGGGCTTTTTTCTTCTCCTTTGAGTTCTAGTATAAAATGTCATGCTAGTGATTTCTGTGGGACTATTTGAGTTCTAACTTATAATTAGACACTCTACACTTTGCATGCATGAGTTTGTAATGTTCAAGAGAAGTCAGTCTAGATAATCTTTATTGATAATAATCTCCCGTATATTTTACAGCTTTGTTATAGTAATAATAATAATGGCGTTTTATTCCAGAGCTCTTTCATAAATTTGAAGACACCATTAATAACCATTTCTCACCTGGATTTTGGTAGAGGGCAAAAGTGCTCAAATCTTCTGTGGAGCCAAGCTGAGTTACATTTAAGGCTCCTCTAGCTTTTTCATTTGAGGAAAATGATGTCTGCCTCCTGAAAAATGCTTTGGCTTCTCTTTTTTCAGTTAAAACTATTGGTATGTGAATGGATGGCTTCTGTCACAAAGCCATGTAAGCCAATTATTCGATCAAACTAAGATTCCTTGTAGAACAGCAGGTAAAACATTCAAACTCAGGCAAGATTAGTGTATTTGAGAATCAGCAGAAGGTGAAAAAGATTATGGGACCCAAGTGAAACAGTAATTTATTGTAACTGCTACAGTGCATTGATTAGTTCCAATTTCCGTTCTAAATAGGCATGAAAAAGGTGGGAAGTATGTCCTGTGGGGCTGGGTATTGGAGCGGTTGCCTTCAAGGACTGCTGGCAGTTGATATGAACCCCCAGACTGTGAAGTTCAGGATTTCTACCAGGCCACGTGGAGGTCTGAGGGGACAGTGTGGTAGCAGACAGTTCTCTGCGTGGGGCCAGTGGGGACTGTGTATGCATCATGTCTTTCCTTGATTCCCCCATCTTCATGAACTGCAAATGAAGGCAGAAATTACAGCCTCGTGATATTGCCTAGTCCTTTCCCTTCAGCTCTTTCTCCGTAGGAACAGCAAGATTGTTTTTAAAATATTTACACAGTTCTTCAGTTGTACTGTAATTCATAAGAGTCGTGGTAAATCCTGGATGCAGGTGCCCCATGTGGAAGGGAGGGTGTACCATGCCGGCTGTACTGCAGAGGAGTTTGTTCACACTCTAAATGAGCTGAGCTAGTTTAGGTACTAGAATTAATCAGTGTATGGCAGTTTTCCCTAGAGGATAACTTACCCTATTTCTGGGCAGGATGAAATAGCCTGCATAAGGTTTCACGATGTTGCAACCAGAAAAATGGGAGAACTAATATGGGTGTGTGTAGTGTAACCACAAGATTTGGGTATGTACAGGGTCCTTCAAGCGTCTGAAAGCTGCAGTAACATACTGTAAAACTGGCTTATGGCTTGTGATTGATAATCAGGATTAATAAGTTATTGTATTAGGTAAGAAATAATGTGGTTTTTCAGAAATATTCATTCTCCAAAATCCTAACTAACCCACTGGTTTTTTCCTGTTATCTGCAGCCATTCTTGTTAGAAGGATATTGCAGTGGCAAAACTAGTAAAAACCGTAGTTTTGAAATAGTAGTTCGAAATGTTTCTTTCCAAGTTTATGTTTTGGTAACTGCCATGCCACGTCAGAGAAGCTGTGCTTTATCAGCAGCTCAAACTCTGAGGAATCTTAAGGAGCTGTCAGTTATCTGAAGTAATTCTCAAGAAATAATTTACGGCTGTGTATTTTTAAGGCATGATAGCACATTCTTCTTTGGACATCTTACAAAATTTTTTTTTTCTTTTACATAAGCTTTACATCACCCATGTTTTCTTTTGAAGAGGAACTAACTCTACCTTACTGTGCATTAGAATCAGTATTTATTGCTAATTATGTTGCTTCTTTCGTATTAACAGCATGATTAATTTTGACTTGGTTTTGTGAGTTATGGATGAGTTTAATTTTGTGTGACTTTTAAAAAACTGTTTTGTTATAACTGATATTTCAAGGGTATTTCCAATTTAGTGGCAAATAAGATTATAATTAAATTAGATCAGTATTTTCTATATGTCTTAAATCCTGCTGGACAAACTACAAACTCCAGGGCAGAAAAACAGACATCACCAACTATGTTGTTGGTTTATAGAAGCTTAATAGTGCAGGACCCTTGATCTGCTAGAAGCTCCTCAAGTTAGAGAAACCCACTAAACATACCTGATGTCATTAGGTAGCATCAGGCTGTGTGTGTGCCTTGCTGGAGAGAGTGGATTTTGTAAAGTGCTAATTGGGGTTTTCTAGTTTCTCTTCATGTTTTGATAGTGGTTGCAGCTTTCAGGTTGTTGAAATACATATCGTTGTATGAAAAGTGCATCTTTCTCGTTTTCTTGTTTGAGTTAATGTTGTCAGTAGATTTTGGTGGTGGGTTTGACTTTTTTTTTTTAATCCAGCTTTCATAATTCCAGCGTTATACATTTTCTGCAGGATTTTTAGTGTTCATAGTGCAAGTATCCTATTTCATGGTCAGGTGGAGCATGAGTTCTGATGAGGATTTGAGAGCCAAGCCTCTCTGCTATTATCTTTGTGTCAAAGGACATGGCAAGTTGTCATCTCTGCCCTCCTCTGTCTTCTCCCCTCCCTTTTTCGCTCCTTGTGCTCCTCAGCTGTTACAGGGCTCATTTTTTTGTGCCATACATGTAATACGTTGAATTGATAGCAAGACACTGTGCTGAAATAGAAACTGCCCAGTTTCCCATGTCATGCTGAGGAAGAGAGAGGTGGAGACAGCTTCAGGTCATTTTTCTGGTAAATCTGTGCCTGGTCTGTTCTACCTGAGTCGCTGATAACCCCTTGTGTGGGGTTTGAGAACCATGCTCTGATGTCTCTGTGCAACTACATATGTGCAAAATGTATATGCCAAGCAGCAGATGGAGGGAGGGAAGAGAAAGCACAGACTGACTATCCTGGGTTTCATGTTCTCTTAAAAGAAATAAATTTAAATATTTGTGTAAAACAAGCTAAGCAAGTAAATGTTACATTGATCTCAAATCTTTCTGTTAGTTAATCTATAAAAAGTTGAAAGCAGCTATTACAGATTAATGGTTGCCCACTCATGATGAATGGTTTAACTCACATGGGAAGGCAGTAAAGTCTCACCGTTACACCTGTAAAAGTAACATACAGACTTCTGCTTTTATATTTCCTCTCCTCCTGGGGAACTTGAGAGAAGTAAAATTGGTTGTCAGTATTTTTTTTTTAAATATGACTAATAATATTCTTTATTTTTGTTTCTTTTGCCTAGGGTATTTATGTAAGGGATGCACCTTTGAAGGACATAAAAGTGTTCAACGCCCGACGATTTGTGGCTCTTTTTAGCGTGGTGAATGCCACGAAGCGGGACGCTGGCAACTATCGCTGCATGATCCGGACGGAAGGAGGGGTTGGTGTGTCCAACTATGCAGAGCTGATAGTCAAAGGTACTTCACCATACAAATCTGTACTTCCATGCTCGGTGTATGGAATCAGGGCTTGCAGCTGCTAATGCAGTAAGAATGTCATCCATAGCCTGTTAAACTTGATAAGAGGTTCAGTAAATAGATTTTGCTTATGTAAATCTCACAGCTGTAACAAGGGAGTGATAGAAGAAACCAGGGCTAATTAACTAGGTACTCGTTGATTGCTGTTTTAGGTATTTCCCCAAAGTGTATTATTTAGACCTGTACGTCTTCATAAGCTTTTATTAAAAGTATGAACATAATAATGATTATTTACCTCCTTTGTGGAGATCGTATTCTAAAAATGTACTTACTATAAAATATGCAAGATGTACTTTAAAGTGAACACATAAAATACACGTATTTCAGTATATGGAGGGGTGTTTCTAAAAAATTGAACATAAAAAATACACATATTTCTGTGTATGGAGGCTTGTTTTTAAAAACTTTGGGAAACACTTATATGCAGATAGAATGGGGAATAATCCATCACCAGTAGAAGAAGTTGCAAGAAAGCCATAATGAAGACTAAACCATTTTCCAAAAGCAAGAATTGGGTTTTAGTGAATGTGTTGTAGAGAAAACGGAGAGAAACAGGACAAGAGAAGTATGTTGCAAATAACCGGTGTATGAAGATAACAAGACAAAACAAATTGTAGCAGGAAAACTTAGATGAGCTATTTGAACGGATAGATGAAAAAAGAAACAAACAGAGTGGGTGAGATGAGAATGTAATTATAAGGCATGGTGGGGAAAAATGAGGTTATTTCAGTCCAAGAATGAAAAGAAAATAAAGTAGGTGGCCAAAAATAGATATGTATGAAAGCTGGCAAAGAAAGGAAGCGTGGACTATAACCCTAGTAGGAATGATGAAGCATCTTTCAGACCTAACACCAGTGAAAATAAGGAGGAATGAACACTGCCTGAAGGAGGCAGAGGGAGAGTTACTGTGTCAGTGATGAGAGGTACAGGAAGCCGAAGAAGTTCGTTTTTTCTCAGTCTCTTTGATTCAGGGTGTTTTAATTTATTAGTGCTTCTTTTGAGGTGCAGTAGATGAAATTATGAAGCGTATCATTAAAGCATTTGTGCTTAGGCAGATTCTTTCAGAAAGTTTGCACTGGGCACTGTGAGCAAGTGGATAGCCTTAGGGTGTAATCCCATTAGGTACTTGTAGAGTGGCAAAGTAATTATGGTAATCTCTATTGCCTGTGTTGGAGCTTTTATGAGACCACCTGCAGGTCATTCCTTCTGACCTAAAAAGATCCATTTTAAACATTGTGCTGTAAAATGTTACATGACTGTACTGAAACAGCAGCATTAGGGGCTAATTAGTAAATACGCTTTCTTATTAATGGTATATAATTAAGAAATTGTATTTCCTAATTTTTAGCAGCTTTTGTGCTGTGTCAGTTGGCAGGCTTCAAAGATAATGGGTTGATTTCAGTGCAGCTATGTATTTTTTTAATCCATTACCATCCATAAATCATGAAGAATGTACATATGCCCACACTGCATGTAATGTTTAATATACTTGGGAATTGCTGATGGCTTAATAATAGTATGTGTAAAAACAGTGGTGTAATTACTCCCCCCTCTTTTTTATAAACAATTAATTTAATTCTCTTCTAACTTATGCTGGTGTAACTAAACTGACTTAGAAGGAATTTCCTTGGAATTATATTGCTACAATGACAGGAGAGTCAAACACAGCACTTGTAAGTTAAAGAGAATCATTTCTTCACAATTACCATGCTCTGTTTCATTCTGGTTACAGAACCTGTAACTCAAGTTGCAAAAAGTATGTCCTGCACTGGAACAAGGCTTTTTTCAAAATATGTTTGCTTTTAAGTAGAGGTGTTTGCACAGTAGAATGGTCGGCAACTCTCTACAGCATTCATTCTACTTCACTGTAGACATAGTTTCACTAAATAGGAACTTACTCTAAGTAGATTCCAATTATGTGTGTAAAGATCTTTAAGCTTTGTAGTGCTGTTGTGGCATGATGTGTGGCACTGGAGACCAGGCACCAGAACTCTTGAAAAGAGCAGAAGGGCTGCTAGTTTCAGGTGCTGCAAACCAAACCTGGAATCTCAAAGGAATAGGAATGAGATCTTGAAAATGAAAGACATGTAAGAAACTGCCAGGAGTTCTTAATCTCTTCTCTTATTTTCTTCTTGTTTTACCTGAGTGAGCATGTTATAGCAAGATTTCAGCAGTAGGGAGGGGGAAGAAATCGCAATTAAAGAGCTGTCAATTCTCTTATTAAATAATTGTAAACATGAATATTGTCTAGTTAATGAGAAAAAGCCTGTCAGTGAACAATCAGTCTGGTCTTAAAAGGGCATGGGGGGGGAAGGGTTTTTTTTTGAAAACTTGTTTGTGTTAGCTTATATACCTTTTAGAGGATGGTGGAATAAAGTATTGATTGTTCTATTTAAATAAATCCTGAAGGGGAGGTTTTCAATTTACCTGAGTGTTTGTTCTGATAAGAAAGGCTGAAAAGACAAGTGCCTTGTCATTCTGTGTGCTCAAACTGCACAGTATCCTCATCTAAGTTTGTCAGAGAATTGGATTGAAATGTCACTTTATCTAATGGGAGACATGAAATTGGCCTTGTCAGATAACCCACTTACTGTAAAAAACATCAGCTCGTATCTAATAGGTGACATAAAAGTAATCAAACATTGAGCAAAAGGAAAATAGTCGGGCGGAATTGATTAAATGCATGCGGTGAAGTAAATTAGAGTTCTACATATGGTCCCTAGGTTGAAGTTTTCTAATAGTGGGCAGATCCAACACAGATTAGATTTAGGAGAACAGAATGAGCCTGTCTAGCAGACATCAGATTATTACAGAGTTCAGACTGCTTATTGAGTTCAAACAAGGTAAACCTACGTGTCAAATTGGTTAAAAGGAGTTTGGTTAGGTTTTTAAGCAAGGACATAGAAAGGTAGCCATCTGTAATGCTGGCAGCTTAAATGTCTGCATTTTCCAAATGGAAAATTTAACACTGGGAACAGAACCAAACCTCTTCAGGACCTCTAGAGCAAAGACTTTATTCTGGAGGGAAAAGTAATTTTGACATTAAGACAGAGTAAGAAAATATTAATGATTACTCACTCATCTGTGGTATCAGTTGTTCTCACACATTAAATATACACAGATACTTGGCATCTGTGTTTGCTCTCTCCAACTAACCTTTCATGCTGGATCCATCACTCTGTCTGTACCCCTTTTTTTACCAACAGTGCTGGTGTTAGGACTTACTTTTATGGTTGCCTAACAATTCCTATAATGAAGTCCTGCTTTCATATGCTCATTTTTTGGCAAACTGACTAGAGACTTCTATTTTTCAATGTGGGTGTGTGCCTCAGCCTGGAAGTGTTGAGAAAACCTCCAGCCAAAAGAACTGATACAGTTCATCCATCTTAGCAAACTTGCCATAGGAAACTGCTAAAGACTCTGGACTTCAAAGCAGTAGTACTTTTTCAGGAGTGTAGTAGTTATGTCAAGAATGCTGTTCCTCTCTTCCTGTGAAAATCTATTCTCAAATATAGTTAGTTTACAAAGTACTAAATAAAACCCAGCAAGACCCTGTGACTTCTTTGAGTTCATCGTTCAAATTCTCCCAAAATTCTAGATACAGTGTACGGAATTTAATTGCAAGCAGGAATCTGGGCTCCTCTGGAGCAGGTTGGATCCAGGCACAGGAATCAAGACCAATGAGCTTAGCATTTGTGTCCTTTTAGTATACAGTCCTTCACCTTGCTGAATCCTTGTACTTTGAGAGTAAAATGGTGATGGATAACAGTCTGGATAGTGAGGAGTGCAAGAACAAGAAGCTGCATACTCAGATGAGATTATTTGTGCTGGGACTGAACGGAAAGGCAAACTGGGAGGTGTTTTGAAATGAGAGGGATGGTAGGTAAAAATTGGAACTCATAAGCACTGAAAGCTGGGGAGAAAGACATGGGGGTCCTGGTCAACAGCTGGCTGAGCCTGAGCAGGGATATGTCCAAGAAGGTCAGTGGCATCCTGGCCTGTATGTGGCCAGAGGGAACTGGGCAGTGATTGTCCCCCTCTGCTCGGCACTGATGAGGCCACGCCTTGAGTGCTGTGTCCAGTTCTCATCCCTGCACTACAGGAAAGACATCGAGGTGCTGGAGTGAGTCCAGAGAGGAGCACAGAGCTGGTGAAGAGTCTGGAGAGTGAGTTACATCAGGAGCAGCTGGCAGAGCTGGGGGTGTTCAGCTTGGATAAAAAGGAGGCTCAGAGAGGACCTTATCCCTCTCTGCAACTACCTGACAGGAGGCTGCAGCCAGGTGGGGTCAGCCTCTCCTCCCAGGCAACAAGGGACAGGACAAAAGCTCATAGCTTCCAGTTTTGCCAGGGAGATTTTGGTTGGACACCAGAAAGAATTTTTTCACGGAAAGGATGGTTAAACATTGGAATGGGCTGCCCAGGGAGGTGGTGGGGTCCCCATCCCTGAAAGCATTCACTTAGTGCCGTGGTTTAGTTGGCATGGTGTGTTTGGTCAAAGGTTGGATTTGATTGTCTTAGAGGTCTTTTCCAACCTTAATGATTCTATGATTCTGTGACAAAGAGGGGAAGATAAACATGCATGCATTCATGCGTTTTAAAAAAATGAGGAAGTAGATTTTGTTATTTTTCAATATACTGGTTCTTAGCCGCAGAGAAGAAATGTCTATTTTTGTCTTCTTTAACTCACTTAAATCTTAGAGATTTACATTATCTCCACTGGCATCTCAGTGTGATGCCTTTCCCCTGCCATTTAAAATTTTAAAAGAACTGCAAAGCAAAGGATGTTAAGATGTTGTAGAAAATGTTTGGAAAATCTGTATAATTTAAGTACAGAGCAGTTTAAATGAAGAGTTGCAGTTTCAAGTGTGTTTTCAATTAATAAAGAAGTACATAAGAATAGTTTACATTCACATATGTCTACATTTGTTTTTATCCTCTGTGTAAGAGAAGGGCTGCTCCTTATCATAAAGTCTGTCTTTTTCTCATATTTAATATAAATGATCCATTTATGTAGGGTGACTTGAGAGCACCTGCCTAAAGCTTTCTGACACCTGCAGACCTGTGGCTCCGTAAGGTAGAAACTATTTTCTTTCCTTAGGGGCTTGTGCCCATTGTCATTTGTCAGAGAATTTGAGAAGAGGTCACGTGTCTGTCCGAAGTCTAAAAAGCATAAAATTTGAAATATGGATCAACTTGCCTTCTTTTTTTTTCAGTTAGTATTCTGTTTTAAAAGTGTATATTTAAAAGGGTTTCACTGTACTGAGCAGCTTTGTGTACTTGCTCCAGGAGAGCTGCAAGGAAGCACTCTTCTTTAAGCTAAGTCATACTAAACAGCCACTGCTACAAACTTGTTTCTGCTGTCAGTTGAAAATCCTTCCTTTAACATACACAGCTCTAAAATCTCAAGTCTATTGTATCATTTGATAAAGGTATTAATTTGCATGGTATTTAATTGAGGCTACCTCAGTGGCCGCCAGTAAAACTGCTTTTAGTGAAAGACAGTAGTGCTGCAGTGTGGTACTTACCTGACTAAGTGATTCAAACTCCTCAGCATCCTAAAAAAAAATTAAATCATTCTGTCTAAAGAAAGAATAAGTTAATAAGACAAGGGAATACATTTCATGCTTCAGTTGTGAAATCAGTTCATTATTTTTGGATATATAATGTTTCTGTTAGAGAATCTACTTAACTGAGTCTCATGTTTTTAACCAGTCATTTAATATGAGCATCATATTTGTAATGAAAGATTTATTTTAGGTAGTCTTGATCTCTGGTAAGAAGGTAACTTTTGGTATTAAACTATGTTAATGGTATGAAACTACAGTATATGCAGGCTTTGCTGAAATAATGCAACTTGAATTAACCTTTTTCATTGTGGTCCCAGAGAAATGAAAAACATGCCCTGAGGTATAAAAAGACAATAAAATACTGTCTGTTTCAAGTACTTGTAATATTTGGAATGAATTGGTGTAACCACTAACCTTAGTGACCTAACTCCTGAGTTTGCATTTTGAATGGCACTTCAACAGCCTTTAGTAGCATTTGAAACTTGAAAGTAATTAACTGTTCTTTCAGCATGGCCAAGTAAATGCCTGAGGATGCTTTATAAAAGTTCCATTTCATGTCTTGGTTCACAAAACAGCCTAATGATTTAAATTGATGCTAAATCATTTTGAGTCAAGTCAGAACTGTTTCCAGACATTTTATCACTGTATGAAGCCGTAGTTTATATACTTTAGGAAGAATAGATTCAATAAAACTGCAGTATGTTTCTAACTCAACAATGACTTCAGTTTGCCACATATTGCTGTTGACATAAAACAGTGCTTTCACTGCTGATTTGAAAACCTAAACAGTATTCTCTATATCCTGTACCACAATATATTAAGCCATTTTTATGTCTATTCAAATTAGTTATAATTAGTAGGTATCTTCAGAGATGTTCTGGTTTGGTACCCTTTTGTAATGTGTTCTTCATGATAGTAATCACTTAGTTTTGTTAAGATGAAAACACACAGTGAGGGTGCCTGTGTTGGCTGATTTGTAGTGTTGTATTTCAGCAATTGCTAACAGATTGCACAGATCGAAGCTTGCATACAAGTGTACACTGCTAATTAGAAATACCATCTATCTGAGGCATTGCTAATCTTCAGTGTACTCAGTGCTCTGAGTTACTCATTCTGTAAATGAAAAAAGGTAGCATACTGTAGGATAATTACATGTTTGCTAAAATAGTAATTCTGCTCTTTGTCAGGAAATACTGAGTGTTTCCCAGAGATCCTTTCTCGCTTTTGCTTCATTCTTTTATGTTCTTTGCTTTAACTGTGACTTTGAAGACCATGACAAAATTATGAAATATATAAATTCAGTTTCTTGTCCCTTTGACTACCTGTATCTCAACACAGAGGGAAATGGTTAGCAGAAGAGGATAAATCTGAATCTAAAGCTTAGGGAAGACAGATGTCCTGCGTTCATTACATATTCTGTGTAGTCTTAAGAAGGTGGCAGTGTTTGCTGATAGATATGTTGAGAATATTGGATCAAACAGTGCCTTATTACAGTGACTTGATTTCATTCTACTTGAATATATTTAACCAATGGGAAGGTGAATTTTTTGCAGATGTGATGCATGAAACAGCAGAGTAATTTAACCAGTAGGGAAAAAAAATTGTTATTTACCTCTAAAAAAAGATGATGTCTGCAAATTATTTCTGCAATCTAAAATAAAAAAAATTTTACAAAAATTATTATTCAAATAAGATGCCCGTCACATAGTAAACAAAAGTGGGTTTAAAATTTTGGTCTCTTTTGAAATCTTTACAATCCAAACTATCAGGATATCACATGCATGCTTGCTCTGTGATAGAGTACTGTTTCTGTGTGGTAGTTAGTGAAAGTAGCCATTACATGAAGTAGAAATAGACTTCCACTGAAAACTCACGAAATCCCCCAGCTTTCATTTGAAAGCTCTTTTATTTGAACCAAAGTATAGGACTTGAAAAATTACTGTACTTATTCTGCTTACACAGAAGTCTGAAAATATGAAAGTGGGGTAGTTAAGTACATGAAAAATAACACATAAAAAATTCATTTTGTTTTCATGCAGAAATTCCTGTTCTGATTACATGTAAGCATAGGCTACAACATAAATTTTAGCTTAAAAACATTAGTTTTGAGTAGAATTAATATTAATATCCAGTAAGAACTGTATTTGAATGAGAAAACCTGAGATTATCTTTCTTTTTAAATTGGAAGTTGCCATGGAGTGTCTAGTAAATAGAATACCATTTGCACCTGGTTTGAATTTAGGTGGTATAAACCAAAAGCTTCAGGTTAAAATCTCCAAGTGCACAAACAAAAGAATGTGAATATTGCTGTTTAATGAAAATAAGCCAATCTATAGTGGTGATTTCTTCATATCCATGTTTTTATGCAGTCTTCAACTCCGATGTAGTACAAAACCCGTTGCTTATTTGAATGTTTTAGAAGGAGAAAAAGTGCAAGTGTAATCATAGCTTGTAATTGTAACTTACTGTGTTTCAGAGCCACCAGTTCCCATTGCTCCACCTCAGCTGTCCTCAGTCGGTGCAACCTACCTCTGGATACAGCTAAATGCCAATTCCATCAATGGGGATGGACCCATTATCCAAAGAGAAGTTGAGTATCGAACTTCAAGTGGAAGCTGGTATGACATACAACCCGTGGACTCCACTAGCTATAAGATTGGGCACCTGGATCCTGATACAGAATATGAAATCAGTGTATTACTTACAAGACCAGGTGAAGGAGGAACAGGATCTCCTGGCCCAGCTCTCAAAACAAGAACAAAATGTGCTGGTGAGTACTCCAAGGTGATAGGAAAGTTTTAAGCATCTTTCTAGGGCTGAAGACACAAGTTAATTCACTAGCAGTTTTTACTGTCTGTCTTAAACCAGCAGGTTACAGGAATTAAGACTGAATGGTTTTAAGTATATAACCTATTAACATTTTCCAGTTAGAGTGACCTTGAAAGCAACCTTCAGTACCACTGTAGATTGTTGATGAAATCATGACTGTGCATGCTTTTGTTTTTTCAATGTCAGTTATATCAAACTTGCAGATAAAGTGGAAAGAGATCCTGTGTAACAGCAAAAGCATTCACTGTTGAGCCTCAATTAGCAGATGAGGTGTAGCAAAGGACTGCTTTCTTGAGTGACTGACGACATGTCTCTTTACTAAATGAGATAGTGCAATTTCTGGTTCGTTGTAGCAATCTTGGCTCCTGTTTCGGATGTTATAATTAATAGAGCTGACCTCTGATTGTAATAACATACAAAGTTCACCTATTATACAAAAGCAATAGTACAATAATTTTCAGTAAGATTGGCAGTGATATTAGTTTGGGATTTAGCTGCTCAGAAGATAATAGAGGCTACTGTGAGCTGGGTTTTCTTTGGTCATTAGTATTTTCCCCCAATATTTTGAATCATCTCTCTGCTGCTGTAAAGCTGATGGAAGATAGGCAGGAGTGTAGCTAGAGAAAATGGGAGTAACAAGTGGTATTAACTTATTGTTCCTAGTCTTTTAAAGAATTACTTTCTCTTACTTGCCTTTTTAACAGGAAAAATTACATACTTCAACAGAAGTATATTTCCTTTGCATATACTTTTTGTAAAGTCACCTGGCCACCTGTCAGCGAGTAAATGTCATTTCAGTTGAATTGAATTGGTGTGATGTCAAACACAAAATGAAATACAGTTGCTGTCAGAATCCCGCTATTATGTTGTGAAGATTCTTTAATGTTATTTTTGGTATTTTTCTTCCTGTCATTACTGGAAAGACATATTTAATGAAAAGTACCAAAAAGCAGTACAGCTAAGTTATAATAATAGTTAAGTATTTAGTATTTATAAGATTTTCTCTACTAGACTAAGATAACTTCAGCTTAGTCAAAAGTGAAGCATAAAAATGAAATATAGTTTCCTTCAGGAGGGTTTCTGGGTCACTCTGCCCTTCATAATAATGTAAATGTCTGTCCAGACAAGTATGTATTTAATACACAAATATTTCAGTTATTTTAAAATTTAAAACAGTTTTTTTATCTGCTTATATGATCAGTTTATGCAGTACTGGGTGCTGTGTGAGCCTGTCTGTCCTGCAGGGTTTTGGGATGTGGTGAATTAACACCAGGCAGTAGCCAAGTAGCCACTCAGTCACCTCTGCCACAGGACAGGGAGAAAATAGAAGGAAGGCAAAAAGACTCTTGGATTGACATGAAGACAGTTTAATAGGTGAAGCAAAACTGCACTTGGAAGAAAAGGGAAATGGGAAATTACTGTTTCTCATGAGCTGGCAGATCTTTATCCACTTCCTGGGAAGCAGTGCCGTGGCATATGCACTGGTTGCCTGGCAAGACAGCCACTATAAGAACTTATATCCCCGTTTCCTCCTCCTTTCCTTGAGCTTTGATTTCTGACTGTGATATTGTGTATGATACGGAACATCCCTTTGGTCAGGGATGTTCCATACTGTCACAGGGGACACAGCAGTCCCCACCGTGTCCCCTACCAGATTCTTGTCCACCTCTGGTGTATTTGTCTGGACGCGCGGCGGCGTGAGGAACCAGCCCTCGCCCGGATTTTGAGGGTAGTTACCCTCGGCCGTCCCGTCCAGGTACTTGGGGTCCCAAGCGCCACCGGGAACAGCCGACCGGCAGAGCCTCTGGCTTCGCAGTAATCACTGCAGCCAGGGAAGAGGATTCCCAGCCAGAGAAGGGTGGCAGGGCGCGTCGAGAAGAAGCATAGGCACGAGGGAGAGCACGGACCCAGCGTGGCTAGTACGGAGATGTTTATTCCATGGAGCCCTGCGCCGAATCCCAGAGCAAGAGAGAGAGTCTGGGGCTGCATAGGTCTTTTAAGGGGGGGAGGAACAAGGGGCGGATACAATCTGAGGGCCAACGGGAACATAACACGTTAACAGTCAATCATTAGGGAGTGGGCGGAGTGGGTGTAGCAACCTGATCTGAGAACGAGCTGGAAAATTCTCAAGAACAGAGAATGGGAGGAGACCGAACCACCCAACAGGGCGGGGGGAAACAGACCAAACCATACAAAATACATAAAAAAATAAAGATTAAACCGTATAAAATAAATAAAATATAAAAACTGGTCTGCGCACTGCAACATATTTGCTGGAGGAGTGGAGTGGGAAAAAGAAAGCCTTGAGGCTGTGCAAGCATATCTAAAACACAGTTGTGTTACCAACCTTGGATTAGTCACAAATCCAAAACGCAGTGCCAAACAGGCTGCTATGAAGGAAATTTAACTCCACCTTAGTAGAGAGTGATATCCAGAATTTTAGTTATACTTAAGAATATCATATGCTTTCTGTTCTTTTCAGTGGTACATACTGTTGAGTATTAAAACATGCATTCAGTTTCATAAACCACTGTGTACTGCAAGTGTTTTATTACCTGGTAACGTCTTGTAATACATCAGAATTATTTGTATTTTCATTAAGCTAAACAGTAACCTTCTTAAATTAAAAGCAGAAAGTTAAATGACCGAAAAATGTAAATTGAATGATGATATTAAATCTGTCTCTACAAATTGGCTTTTTTATAGCAGAAGACCCTGCTTTGAAGGTGTAGTGGTTATTGGTTAACTGTTAGCAAGTGACATGCTAATAACTGGCCCAAGGGTTTAAAAAGAGATGCTGATAAACTAATGACGGTATAATTAAGCTGGGTAGGAGTAAAATAATGCCAGTCTCCAAAGCACACCATAGAATTAATAAAACAGGAGTCTTTAAGAGAAGAATCATTGCACCTTTTTAATTACTGTGATAATTGCATGCTGCTTGCCTGTTCCCAAGGGGAAGATAGTGAACCACTTGGAGACTTGAAGCAGTATGCTAGGCATTCAATAATCTTAATAGTTCTCCAAAGCATTTGAAATATGTTTTCATTTTAGCAAAATGAGATTTCAGAGGCTTGTAATAGACAAGTCTTATCTGTAACTTTACTAAATAAAAGCATCTATAATTAGAATGCAAAGAAAAAAATCTCTTCAGACTTGGTTGCAACACACTCACTGGAGCAGTTGCCACTTTAGAAAGTGCTTTGTTTCCTTTTGATGAAATATAATGTAAATGTGTGTGCTCTTTCAGTGTAATTCTCAGGAAAGCCAAAGAATTATATTCAGATCTGGATTAGATTTAACCTAGAATGTGGAGTTTAGGTTTGAAGGAGTCGAATGGATTTTGGCTGTGGTGAACCACATTTGAGTCAGACTTAGAAAAAAGGGTTTTTCTCAGATCAAGGTGTGAAATGTAGGCCTTCCCAGGTTGTCTGGAATTTAAATCACCTGTTCCTGTGTTCAAAGCTCCCTCTTCCCACAACCATCTCATATGGTGCTGTGAACCTAGAAAGCAGAATGCCAGGGATGGGGCATCCAAAACTTCTCTGGGCAACCTGTTCCAGTGCCTCACCACCCTCACAGTAAAAAATTTCCTCCTAATATCTGATCTAAACCCATTTACATTTTGAAGCTTTTCCCCCTTGTTGTATCACTGTTGTTCCTGATGAGACCCAATCTGACCCAAAACCAGGAGAACTGTCTGTAGTAAAACTAAAGTAGCTATGTTGAAGGATTAATAAGCTAGACTGTGTTCTGTAGTTTCTTCTTATCCATATCAATATTTCTGTGGGTAGAATTATTGATTTCAGGGCTTTCCAGTATGTTTTGTCTTTGGTATGCATTGTGTGATACAAATCTAGATATGGTCTGTGTCCCTGCACTCTGGTGGTGAGACAGTGCCCCAGTTAAAATACACCTGAATAATGCAGAACTGCTAAATGAGCTCCTGCATTTTTTTTTTCCTATGGCCCCTCTATTAGGAGACTTTATTTCTAATTTATGTTGTTCCTTGAATCTGCTGGTGAACAGATACATCTTGAAGACAGCTACCTGAGGAAGAAAAGTTAAAATAAAATCCTCCCTCCTGCTAAGGGAGGGGATTGTTAAGGCCCCCTAGGGAAAGTTGTTTTCTTTTTCTCCTAATTTTTTTTTTCACTGTGACATTTGGCATAATTTCTGAAAATTAGCATATTTTCCTTTACTGAACCAGAAAACTCTACTGGAATTTAAGAAAATAAAAAATAACTATGAAAGAATGCCATGAAAGAGTCTTCTGATGAATTATCCCCAAACTGTGCAGTTTTTTGAACACTCAAATCTCTACTTCTTTGTGTTAAGACACAATTACTGCCCTGGAGTATTTTCAAAAACAATCACTGTCAATTTAACCAATAATTTTCATACAATGAAATAACAGGAATGTTTTAATTAACATAGTTGATTTTGCTGTCTATTCTACCCCATCACCTGTGCTTGTCAGGAGGAAAGCTGTTACTCCCAGTACAACTGAGCTCTTGAAACACTGCTGCAGGTTTGTTGTAAAATGTCTGGTACTCCTAGAAGGCTTGTTACCATCTGGAAGAACAGAGCAGAGGAACTCTTCAAATCCACACTCCTAAAAAAGAATAATCTTTATTTTTCTCAGTCTGCTCATTGCTTTGGCTTCAGCTGGTTAATCTTCCAAGGTCTCAAAATTATTTCACTAGTTCTGTGCTGCCCACTGGCATCCACTGGCACTGTGAAAAAAACCTACATGTATCAGAATCCACTGATGGAATGAGTATCCTCTTCTGTCTGGTCGATTAAGACCTTCATCAGGTTGCACCAGGCAGAAGTACCTCTGGGCAGATGGTACAGGCCAGGAACTATCTTGAACCCTACATGTAAATTCAATGTGCTCAGGTATGCTGGACCATACTCAGTGCCACCATTTTCCTTCTGCCCCATGACACGGAGCACTGTGCAGGTCCTACAGGATGGACAGTCTGTATCCCCTTGTGTACAACATTCTGAATAAAAAGTCAGTTTTGCAGTTGGTTTTCCCTGTTTTCTACCCTCTCACGTTTTTTTGTTATTAGTTCTCTAGTTAGTCTCTTCCTTTGTCAGTGTCCATGCCCTAGCCTGTCTTGAAACTCAGTGTTGCTTTCTGTGGATTTCCATGCCTTTCCCCATTCTATATCACTGTTAGAAAAGATGAGTTCCTTCCTAAGAACTTCACTAGGTTGAAATGGCAGCTGCCTTTCTCTGTCCTTTAACACTTTGATCTTTTGACCTTTTTGTCTCAAGAAAAGAGGAAGGATCTTATTGTCACTGGGAATTAAGTTATTCCTTCTCGTTGCTATACCTTGGGGAACTGCCTGTGAAGAGGTTCAGGGTTTTTTCAGGCGTATAAAAAAGTCTTAACGTTGCTTAGTTCTGTGATCATAGGAAAATGTCAACTTGAAGCCGTGCTGCAGGTTTTTTCCACAGCTCTTTTTCTTAGCAATTTTCTTCAGAAGTTTTAACCAAGGTTTTTGCAGCTGTGTTGTATTTGAGCTAGACCTTGGGTCAGAGACACCTGAACCCTGAGGACGAGGGTTGCAGATATTGCACCATTTTATTTTCCATGGAAAAGTTCCATGATATTTCCAAAGTCACCATTCCTAACCTGAAACTGTAATAAACTTTAGTAGGAAGTTACACTGATTTATCAGAACTAGAAGTCCACAGTGAACTTATATTTTATTTATGGTTTTATTATGAAAGTAAGATCCTACTGTATTGTCCTTTTTTCTAATGCCTTTCTCATACACAAACCAGCTCATATAAGGTCTCTTTCTCCTAAGGGTAAAATCTAGTTTTGGATTTTCTGCACTCTAGGAGGTGAATTGCAGCTTTCAGATGTGCAGGAGGTAAGTGGAAAGATTTTAATAGAACTCCAAGAAAATACTGTGTCGTGAGATACGTGTCCACATGTCTGCATCACTGGTCTCTTAATTTCTGATGGGGAAACAAAACAGAAGTGCATCTTCTTGGAAGGGGCCCTTCAGAAAACACAAATTATGTTCAGCATTGGCTAGTATGTGAAAGTTGTTCTTTGGCAGCCATTTGTCCAGAAACAAGCGCCCAAGGTGTTACTTACTGAGATGACTTCTCTGATGCTGTGTTACAGAACAGCCTCCCCTTGTGTTATTGGGAATCTTGGGTGGAGAAAAACCCAGATAATCCAAATTCCTCCCATACAAAAATCTCTTTAAGTCCAGTTCTCTTCCTCCTTGTCTCACAGTCTAGAATTTCCCTTAGGAGTCCTTTTAAGTTCCTGAAAAAAAAAAAAAAAGTAAAACACCAAACAAAGCCAGTGAATGCAATCGCAACAAATGCTACTCCTGTCTTGGAGAAGGACAAAAAGGAAGACCCATAGACCTACAGTCTGGACAGTCTCACCATAATCCCTGGGAAGATGATGGAACAACCAATCTTGGAAACCATTTCCAGGCACACATGGGACAAAAACATGATCAGGAGTAGTCAGCATGGATTCACAGAGGGGAAGTCATGCTTGATGAACCTGAACTCCTTCTGTGATGGCATGGTTTTGTAGGTGAGGAAGGAGCACCAGAGATACTCTGAAGTTATCTGGACATCATACAAGATGCTGTTGTTGGCACTGGTTAAGCAAGGGTGGTGTAGGATGAGGGTTGGATGAGATGAACCAGACCCTTCCTACCTCAGCTGTTCTGTGATTCCAAGGTTCTGTCAAAATCTGGGAAGAGAAGCTGTCACCGTGGTGTTAATTAAATTCTCCTAGAATCTGATTTAATAAGCAGGGATGTATCATGATCTTTCCACCGTATTCCTGTCCTTCCCTGAAGCTCATAAACAATGAGGTGCAGTGTGATGGAAGGACTTTATCACAGAGAACTGTTTGAGTTCCACTACATAGTTCTGGATGCTTCTCTAGATTTGTGGTTGCCAGTGATAGCAAAACCAAAACGTTTTCTTTTAGGAAATAAACACCACCAGAGTATCTGCCCTTTTATCCCACATGTGTCTTTCCTTTGCAGGGGACATCACAGGTTGGTTCTCCATTCAGTGAATTTTCAGCCTGAGAGCACAAAAACTTCTAATATTACAAACCAAGAGAACTGGCATTACATAGAAATTACTAACACCTGCACTTTTGTGTCTCCATTGGTCCCTAAATAAGTAGTTTTTGCTTAGATAGAGCATCCAGAGATCCCACTTGAGAAACAGAACATTTTCACTCCCCACCACATGAAGGGGAGGGAAAAAAAGAGGACAGGAAAACTGCTGCAAATATGTAGGTCTGTGGGCTCTCTTTCTGACACGTGTGCTGAAGTATAAAAGGAATATAGACACAATGTAGTCTTGGTAAGGACACAGAGCATGAAACCTGACTGTCAGATCAGTTTGTTTTGAGAAGCTCCACATTAGAATAAGGAGAAGCATTTGGGATTCTTTCCTGACAGTTACAGCTGGGTTAATACAGGGGTGGAAACAGAGTGTATGTAAAAAGAATTGCCATGTCTTTGGTTGTGTGAAAAGCAGTCATATAAATGGAGACTTATTTCTTCACTTTAATAGATTCCCATTTCAAAACATTTGCAGAGGAAGAAATTAACCTGCTCTTTGAGACAAATGAACCGTCACTAACTTAGAGCAAACCTGAGGGGCAAAATTATTAATTTCACATCTGCCAGGTGAAGGGAATGTGAAGAAAACATAATGATCCTTAAGGAAAAGTAGATAATATGGTTTCTCCTGTGACATATCTTCATCTCCAGTCTTTGTTACAGTATCTTATTAGTTACAAGGATAAGCTCAAAAACACACACTCAAACAATTATTGCACTTAACCAATTCAGGAAGAATTTCTTGTTATGGAATAAAAACTCAGCAAGCTCGGAGTGTACTGGTTATAAATAAAAGTCTGCTATGTGGGCACCTTTAATAGAAGTGGTAAATTATAAATACCTGTAAATACTTGTAAAAAATATTATTAGGGCATTCCTTAGTATTACTCTGTTCTGAAAAAATGAAATCTAAGCTGTTTCACAGATGCTCTGTATCTCTCTTTTCGGAAGTATGTTATTACTGCAGATTTAAATGAATGCACTGATATTCTTGTTATTAAAAGCAATTAAAAATAAAAGGAAAGGGCATTCTGTGCCTTTGCAGTGAAGTTCCATGGGCGTCTTGATGTTTATCCTTACCAACTTTTTGCTGAGCACTTTCTCCCCTCTTCTGAGGCCAGTTTTTACATCAGCTATTCCAATTCTCACATACAGTTCTACCATACTGTCTTCCACTCATAGACAAACATCACTTCATTTTTAATTATGCTAATCTTTTGACAAAAGCTTTAGCAAATAAGACAGGACAGTATGGCTTTTCCTCTGACTAGGTCTTACCCAAAGCCAAAGCAAAATCTTTTATGCATTTGAAGTGACCAAAGTATATTTACCTCAGTTTGTGTTTGTGTCTAAAAGAATAACTGATTGTGTGTGCCAAAGGGTATGTAAGTGTATATACAGACACACACACAGACACCTATGTCCCCATCTCTTTTCCCTTCCTATATACATATGAATGTCAAGATACATATGAAAATCAACCCTATGGCCAAAGGGAATTTGGGCTCTAAAGGACAGGTTTCTTGCTTAAAAAAAAGATAGTTGCGTGAACTTCTGAGCCGAGTCTAAAAACTCCTTTTGTTTCAGGAGTCAGGAAAATAAGATGTCCCATAGACAACAGAGGCCTAATTTCTGAAAGATTTGTCTATTAAATATCACCACCTTGTGAAGGTAATCCCATTTTCCCTTATGACAGACCTGCATGGCAGGAGGCAGCACCCAATTAACCAAAAATCTGTTTTCAAATGGAGTATTCAATGTTAGACTGCTGCTTGTCTGCCCTGAGCCTCCTGAATGGGAGCACTCATTTGGCTCTCTCATCTTCTGGAATTAAATTCTGGCACTACTGTGTCAAATCAGTTTAAAATTTAAGCAAGTTATTTGGATGAAATTTGCCAGTGCTTTTAAAGGGTATTGAGAGATGGAAATGGATGAACAGACAGGCATGCTCCTTGATTTTAATATTTTAAGGTTCTTTTGTGTGAGACTGTTAGACCGTGTGCTTTCTTGTCCAGCAGCTTTGGCCAGCTTTTAAAACACGTAACTGCACAATTCTATTGAAGTATCTATGAAGCATGAAACATCCAGGAATGATGTAGAAACATGGAGATACTTTAGTTTTTTAAACCTTTTAGAAGTTTGGGGGGTTTTCAAATTATGAAAAAAGAGTATCAAAGGTTTTTAGAAAGAATGGTATATAAATTTTACCTCACTTCAAAGGAAGATGAACAATGACACCACTCAAGTGCTTCCAGTATTTTCAGTGCTTGGGAGGCATTTTGGCTTTGCAAATCTGTTTGTTCTGCAAATGTAGAGTCGTATGCCGAATTCAGTCCAACCTCCTAAAGGTTCCCAGGAACTTCTGGCTTTTCTGGTATTACTTTTTTTATAAAGTTCACTTACAGCTTTATAGCCTAGACTGTAGGCTATGTTTCAAGTTTGAGACCTGAATTCAGGGCAGATCCTAATGAAGAAATACCCTGACTTTGGAGAAAGAAAAATCTCCCTCTTCAGGGTACTAGGTTGCTGCAGTGCTTTAAATAGGTTAATGCTGTCCTACAGTCCAAGGATCTCTCATGGTGAGCAAGTGTGCATCACATTTCTGTTACAACAAAAATAAGGTTGAGACAGTTCACAGAGCACTAGACCTCAGCTTCTATAGATGTAAAAAAATAGGGGTTTTTGGTAATCCATCTAATTGCTGCTCTGAGTGTGTTGCTTGGGCAGAGAGGGGCATCCCCATGGAGCTGAGATTCTTCCAGACTCTTAAGAAGCCAAAAATATGAGTGAGGAAAGCTGCTCTGTATTCTTTTTTTTTCCTACTCCGTATCTACATGGCTAAAGGTATTCTGGCCCAGGAAATAAAACATTTTACTGGAAAGCATTCAGCAAGGAAATATTAACTTAAATATCCAAGAATAAATAAATAAAATTGGGAAATGCTTTGCCTAGCATGATCATGAAGTACTGTATTAAAAGAAAAACAGTGGAGATTAAAATCAAGCTGCCAGTGAAGTTAATGATTTGTGGCTCTTGCATTTCAGTATGCCGAACCATCTCAAATAGTTTTAACAATTGTGTTTTCAAATTTACAGTTTTGATGTCTGCATTTAGCTGTCTTTCAATATATACCACCTTTTGAGCACCCTTGTTGTTATTTAAAATATATTAACAACTATTTGTACATTTTGCTCATGCTTACTCATTCCATTAAACTTGATACACTTCCTGGAAGAAGAGAGGAGGGCTCTCTTTTGGGAAATGGAGAGTTCAGTTTCATTTGTTAGTTCACGATTCGGAACTTCCAAAAGCTCTCTGAAGGTATTTTGGTGCTGAAATTTTGTAGTAGAAAACTATGTTTATAGTGGACTGCTATCTTTTAGAATTATCATATGGAAAAATGCATGTAAAGCAAAAAGGCAAGAATAAGTGTTTACTCTTGACATGCAGAAGTGCCTTTTCATTTCTAAAAATTTATATTCTCTGGAAACAAAAATCAAATTGTCCGTCAGTTGTTCTTTGTTTTGACTATTTCTGCAGATGTTTTGTTTGCAATTAGCTTAAAAAATAATTATAAAATTCAGTAATTTTCTTAATTACTGTTGTGTAGTGTTGAATTTAAGAGGATGAACCAATGTGTAACTGGCATGTTTGGCCAAGTAAATGAAAAAAATAACTTTTAATGACCTGAACATAATTATAGATGACTTTGGAATGACAACTGGCAAAAATTGTACTATAATTAAATTTCCATTATAAAAGTTTCAGGTTTTTGTCTGACATGTGAGGCTAGATTTTGAAGAGTATTCATTTAGAAGAGGAAAAATTAGAGAGCTATAATTTATAATTCAGGGTAATCAATGAAAGCATTTCTTGTGTCAAAAAACCTTTCACTGACAAACAGCATTTCATTGTTAGTTGTTTCAAAAAGAAACTAAATTTCCTTTTGTTATTTTTTTCACTTACTGTAAAAGGGGATGAAAAAATTCTGGTGGTTGAATTGTGCTTTAATTCACAGTAATATTATGTAGATAGGGCTTCTCAGACTGTTTCTCTTCATTAACCTTTATTTTGTCTAAGTCTATATCTAAGACTGTTCATGAAGAAGTATGATCTTTTTAAAGCTATCTTAGCAAGATTCTGTTTAATCTTGAACAGAGTTTTTTCTAATAGGAGAACTGACAGTGTATTCTTATTTTCAAACTGTCCAGTTATTAATTGAGATGGACCCTTTGCTTTCTGGTACTGGAGTCTCAAAGAAAATGAATAAAAACATTGTGAGGCTACCCTGTTCATTTCTACATCATCTTTCAAAGGGAGTGCCAGCAGTGATTAGTATTTTAAAAGTTTGGGTACCAGATTTTCACAGGCAACAGCAAAGCTCAGAATCACTCTCATTTAACAATTAGATAAGTGATTCTTCTTCCATGCACTCATTTGAGCTCTGCATTTACTGAAGTGTTTTATGTGCTTTAGTTATCACTGTTAATTAGGCACGGGTCTAATTGCACACTGATTCCTCTTAATATACTATCTGTTCATTCTCTAAACAAAGTGTATATGCCATTCATCTCAAAATATGGTTCTACAAACACAGAAAAGTTGGACTCTTGACTGAGTAAAAATTACTTTCATCTTACCTACGAGTGGTAAAACAATGAACTATTACTGCCCTGACAACATCACGGAACAGTTTGGCATGAATCTTCCAAAACTAATTTATTTTATTCTGTGTTACAGTGACACAATCTCTGCTAAGCAGTTAGTGTACAATATGGTACTGAGTTCCTAAAACAAGTGACTTGAAAATAGGTTATTTTCATAACGATAATTTTCAGAGACTGTCTACTCAAATTCAAAGTGGTTGTTTACTGCTGTGTGCACTACCACTTTACTGTTAATCTTTTCACTTACAGATCATTGCTTATGAAAGCAGTCAGTGTTAAAATCTTAGAATCTATCAGAAAAGTACTTTTCTGCATTCATTTTCATGCTCTGCAGTAATTGCTTCCTGGATGTTACTGCAAGCTGCTGAGACCAGTTTGTATGTCTTCTTTCTTTTCATCCATACAACAGGTTTTAATCTTCACAAAATTATTTACACATTGATTGTTAAAACTATATTATTTGCAATTAGATAACATCCTAGTGCTTTATTCTGCATTTGGAGCTTTACAGATGCACAGTTCTGCAATGGATCACATAAAAGGTTTTTTATTTAAATTGTTTGAGCTGTCTTCTGTTATTGAGAAGTTTTAAGTGGCATGGCCCTAGATGCCTTCTGTAACAATTGTAATCTAACAGCAATTGATTTGACAAGTTGAAATGCTGAAATGGCAGGGCAACAGTGTTCTGCCTTTTCAGTGTCTTAAGGATGCATAAAGTAGAAAAAGGTAACCTTCAGAGAATTCTATGAACGTGAGTAAATCCCAGATCTACCTACGCATTTAATTATTTCTTCATAGCAGTTAGCATATTACTTTGATCAAGAATGAGTCTATCCAGTACATCTGAGCAACAGATTGGAGCAAATCTTTATGAAGTTCTGAGATTGTATATAAATGATGACTTACTTATTTTTCAGATTTACAACTCATACATCCAGGTTTATTTTTGTAAGGACAAGTAACCAATTTCTTTTTCTTTTTTCCCTTTATTTTCGCCCTTTTTTTCCCCCACAAGATTATTTCTTGCCCTGAAGGGATGGTGGAGCTATTAAACAATGATGGAAAGACACGTAACAATGGATAAGCTAATTTTGAACTCATTCTCAGCAAAAGCTGAACTATGTTTGCTAAAAGTTTCCATCATGATGAAAGAGGAAGAGCAGCCATTTCAGAATAAATTGCTAATACTTGGCAAAGTTGCACAAACAGTTGGTAAGGGACTGATGACAAAATGTGTGTGATAATTGTGTGCACTGGTATCTCTAGGTGTATACTTGTTTTTGCTATTTCTCATGCAAAACATCAAATACAAGGTTAGCAAATTAATTCAGAAATTATTTAGTTGCTTTACTCTAACATGCCGTGGCTGAAAAAAAATACATTGAATGTAGTTTAAAGTAGTAGTAGTGAATATCTGAAATTTTTTTTAGTATGAAATGTTAAAGAATATCTCCTACTCAGATACTCTTTTAAAAGAAACTGACAGTGATGTCATTTGTCTTGGGTGGTACAAAATTGTCCAGGAATTCAAATGATGATTTTATATTGCTATAATAGAGGCACAGGGCACATGATGTAGAAGAAAAAGAAAATTGCCTATTTTCAATTTTAAGTTTCTGTGATTACAAAAATTACTGGGTTTGCTGTTTGGGAGGGGGAAAAAAGGCTTCAACAGTGTTGCAGTGATATTAGATGTTGACATTACAAATGGAATCACTTTTTCCAGTGAAAAACAGAGGCTGAAATGTGCAGCAACTCAAGATTGCTCTAGAATGAGACAATCTGCAGGAACATGCAGAAGCTGTCATGGGTCAATAAGCCTTTACCTGTTCACAGCTCAAAACTTGTAAAAACTGGCACTCATTACAGATGTATCCTAGCTCTTCATACAGAGAAACAAAAAGGGCAAAAAGAGCAGCTTTTTGAGGTGGATGGGTAAGCAGAAGTGAAAGTGAAATCTGTCTCCTTTTGAGGAAGGAAGAGGGGAAAGGAGTAAGCTTATTTCAGATAGAAGCACTCTAGGTGAGGTCCAGGAGACCTTGAGTCCTGTCCTTTTGTAAAAGGGTTTGTTTGGCTGAAGCTCATTAATCCAATCCAACCTGGAGATGCATTTTTTGCTGATTCCCCACATTTTATTTTGTTTATATTGTTCCTCATTCTCATTACTTTTCCTATTTTATTCAGTATGTTTAAGCCCAGTTTTTGGGTAGCATTTCATGTGTAAGTCATGTAACAAAATAGGTTAGGTAGGTGTAATCCTGAGAAGCACAGTTGATAAAGCAATAATTGAAATAACACTAGATTTTGTTTTTAACTATTGATGATCTATTGCTGAAAAAAAAAATTCTGAGGCAAGTCTATGGTATTTATCAGGAGTAATCATGGAAACAAAGAAGCGTTTGTTTTTAAGGTACTAATAAGCAATCTGATTATGCTGTATAATTGTATTGGCATCATGCTGTTATTTCAGGTCATTTTATTTTGGCAAAAGTAAATATCAGCCAGTAAGACTAGACTAATTTTGCTTCCCATGATCAAACCTGAAAAGGTTTTGTCAATGTTTTTTAACAAACTTTCTGTTGATTTTTCCCCAGAACTGCTATGAGTAATCTAAGGAAACATTGTGGTTCCTTAGACAGCTTAGTGCCTATGGAAACAATAAGTACTACTCCCAAAAACTTATTCTCTAAGATTCAGCAGAAATATGAATTCCCAATTAAGAGTTGCTTCCAGCTTTTACCTAGGCTGTCAAGAATGATGGTTGTGCTACTCAGTGTGTATCTTTGGTAACTTCTGTAGTTAGCATGGAAGGACAGACACTGTAAAAGGATAACTGAAACCAGGATCCAAGCAAAGTGTTCTTGTGTATCGTTTAAAGGACTCCTTTATTTATTTCCTATTTTAAATTCATCTTTTAAATTTTATTCTGCTTCCACTGATGATAAAATGCTTCTAGGGAGGCTAACCTACTGCATCTTTGTTAGTGCTCACAAGTCTCTTTGGGATAAAGATAAATCATTCTAGGATGAAGGTAAGATCAGTTGCTCCTAGAAAATATGTAAAGACCTGTCCAGACTGTTGAGCAGTGATAGTCTTAATATCTGTTGATGAAGGACTAAAACCAGTTATTTTCCCTAGTTTAAAGCCTCACTTTTAGGACATTGTTGATTAAGTTCTGTGATATAATGCAGGATGGTGCTTTGACTTTCTAAATCTGAGCAGAACATGTTCTTATTCCAAACAGAGAAGACAAATGTCTCCTTAATCTTCCAAACTGTATCCATTAATTTTTAGATTGCCAAGGTTAAAGTATAACAAAACACATTGACTCTGCTCGCTTTCAATAGCTTTTTCAGGGGTGATCCTATTTGTTCTGTCAGTGGAGTTAGAAGTTGCCCAAACATCTAATATAAACAAGGGAATTTCCATACCAGATGAAAAGACCAAATTCTGAAGTCAACTGACATGGATTTTATTCAACTGATTTGAAATACTGTGAGAAGTGCCAAGGAATTGTGCTGCTTAAGAATAAGCTGACAAGAGTATAGTGTTACCAGCAGAGTTTCATGTTCTAGAAGAAAATAAAAATAATTCTCTCATTTTGTCAGAAGGATTGGATATGTTTGCTTTATATTTTTAATAATTCTTAATGGAAGAGGAGGGGTTTTCTGGAGGGTCTTTTTTTATCAAATTTCACATAATGATAGAATCATAAAGGTTGAAAAAGAACATCTTGTGCAATCATCAGCCTAGCACCACATAATCACCTCTAAACCATAACCACAAGTGCCACATCCACACATTTCTTGAATGCTTCCAGAGATGGTGATTCCACCACCTCCCTGAGCAACATACTCCAATGCCTAATCACTCTTTCAGTGAATTTTTTTCTTTTCTAATACCTAATCTGAACAACTTCAGGCCATTTCCTCTCATCTTTTCACTTGAGACATGGCAGAAGAGACAATCTCCACCTTACTACACCCTCTGTTCAGGAGAGGTTGTAGAGAGCAATAAGCTCACCCCTGAGCCTCCTTTTTCTCTACACTAAACACCTTCAGCTCCTCAGCTGTTCCTCATAAGCTTTGTGCTCCAGACCTTTCACCAGCCCTGTTGCCCTTCCCTGGACACGCTCCAGCACCTCAATGTCCTTCTTGTAGTGAGGGGCCCAAACTGGACCCATGATTTGAGGTGCAGCCTCAGCAGTGCCGAGTACAGGGGGACAATCCCTGCCCTGGCCCTGCTGCCCACACTATTGCTGATACAGGCCAGGGTGCCATCGGCCTTCTTGGCCACCTGGGCACAGCTGGCTCATGTTCAGCCAGAGCTCCCTTTCCTTTGTGCAGCTTCCCAGCCACTCTGCCCCCAGGCTGTAGCACTGTGTGGGATTATTGTGACCCAAGTGCAGGACCTGGCACTTGGCCTTGTTGAGCCTCGGCCCATTGATCCAGCCTGTCCTCTGCAGAGCCTTCCTACCCTCCAGCAGATTGACACTCTCACCTAATGTGGTGTCATCAGTGAACTTGCTTAGGGTGCACTTGATCCCCTCATCCAGATCATTGATAAAGATATTAAACAGGACTGGCCTCGATACAGAGCCCTGGGGACCCTCACTTGTGACCAGATGCCAACTGGATTTACTGCCATTTACCACCACTTTCTGGGCCTGGTCATCCAGCCTGTTTTTCACCAAGGGAAGAGTGCACCTGTCTGTGCCATAAGCAGCCATTTTGCCCAAGAGAATGCCGTGGGATATGGTGTCAAATGCCTTACTGAAATCTAGGTAGACAACACCCATAAGTGTGTCACTTTTGTCACGAAAGCTGGGCCCAATTCTCTAGTTGTCCTGTGGTGTGTGATGGCCCTCTGGATGATGTGATCTACCAAGGTGAGGCTGAGAGGCCTGTAGTCCAACCCATCTTGTAGATGGGCATTTCCTAATTCCAGTCAATGGTGTGAAAAAGACTGAATTATAATCCCAAAAATATGTGTAATACATTACTGTAGGTAAATCAGTATAGGACATATAGATTACCTATATGTCCACTTTTTTCTTTCTTTTTCTTTTCCTTTTTTTTTTAATGAACCAGCATGGGTTTTGCATATAGGGTGTTTGTTCAAACAGATTGTTTTTATCTGTGCTATCTGCTTTTTCACTTAATTTCACTTAGTTTCTTCCTGTGACAGCTTCTTTTGTCGAGAATCTTAACTCTTTTCTTTTCTTCCTCTGCTCCACCATTTGGTTCTGGTTTATACAACCCCTTCATTAAAAGCATGGCATTTAGAATCACATTACACTTAAGTCCCACTGAAGTAAATATGTGCACCTGAAAAAACACGGTAAATTTTATGCTATTCCATTTTACTCTGTTTGGTGTGGTAAGACTGAATGGAGTGAAAATACGAAAATCTTGGTTTAGGATACAGACTGTAGGTTTGCTGTACTATTAGTATCCTGTCCAGCAGAAATGGAATTGCTAGAAAGAAAGGGATTGTGATCTTAACGGACAGTATCTTTTTTTTTCCCTTTTATTTTCCCCAACTTTATATAGGTTTGAACAAAAAAAAATCAAGGCTAATACATATGGGATTTAAATTTTTTCAAAGTACTATAAATGATCAAAAGAATCCTTAAAAAATACAGGCTATTGATGCATTATTTAAAATAAGGCATTTTAATGCTTTGTTTATAAAATGATCAAACTTTTTTTTCTTTTGTAATGCTTTCAGAAAGAGATGTGAATTGTCACAGGATAGAAGAGGTTTGGCCATAGCAATGACCACAAAAATGCTCCCAGCCTTGGATACCTGACAGTTGAGCTAGGATTTTATAGACTCTGCTCTGATACTTTCTGTTTCTTCTTAGTTCTGCTTTTGGGTCTAGAAACTTCTCTGAAACTTGGGTTAAGTTTCTCTTTCAGTTGTGACCTATTGTCTTTGGCCAGCCAAGGTCTGCTGAAGTCTCCAAAGGGATTGTCAATAAGGGAGAAGAAGCTCTTTTCTGTCCTGTGGAGGAATTATATTTGGCATAGGCACTCTTCAGGTGCTTCAAGCAGAACTGCCCTGTGAAACAGATCAGAGAAATCCCAAAGGGAATAATGTCAGAAGAATCAAAGAAATGTGAATGTCCTGCATCATCTGGTTAATCTTCCTTGTAAAATAAAGAGCTACTTCAGAGCTGAATTTGATCCAAGAAACTCTTGACAGTTTCTTTGATGTTTTTTAAAACCAGGGAGGATATTTTTTTAACTTAAAGTTTCAGCACTGAAAGGACATCTATCGTTGATACATATGTGCCATTTGGTTTCTCTATGATCCTAGGAATTAGTAAAGCATTTCTGAAACTTGTGGTGATGAACTTTTTCTTTAGTTAGATTACACTTTTATCAAGCCATCATCCAAGAGAAAGGTCATTTAGAATATAACCAGAGTGAATTGTGAACTCAGCATTCATTGATTTGCAGTAAATCTAGACTAAAGCAATCTCATCTTCAGTGGACCGCTGACTGCTCCAGGGATTCAGATAAACACCAAAAGGGACAGAGCTGCTCATTCAGAAATTAGATTTAGACAAATGAAAGCCTCATTTCTGTACAGATTTCTAGAGATACATCATGCTTTGGATTATTCAGAGTTAATGATTTTTTCCACACAGAGATACTGAACCTGCTAAAAAAGTGCTAACTTCAGCATGAAACCATTCCTGGATGCAAAGGAGTAGCTGGGAACCAGTTAGTAATATTCTAATTGACACAAACCTTTCCTTTGTGACCCTGTGTACAAGGAGGGGCCACTGCCAACAGCATCATTCTGGAATTCAGAGCACATTAAGAAAAGGAGTTAGCCTAGGAATTTGGACATTAGTCAGAAGGTGGCACAGCCTTAGTGTCTTGGAATAGGAGAGTGTTAAATTGTTGAGGAAAGTCCCTAGAAATGAGAAGATTCAGGAAATAGTTCTTGGACCTGTTTCAGCTAGTATTTTTGCAGAAAAACATGAGGAGGAGTATTGGCTTCCCGAAGGGTTGGATTCGAGCCCCAGCACATATGCTTTCCCATAATTTTTTCTCCAGTTTCATGGTTTCTCTAGAAATGTAGAGCTGAAAATTATCAGGCGGATAACCAAATGTCCAAGTAGATTTAGCCCTAGATTTTTTCCCATTAGATAGACACAAGCCAGGATATTTGCTTGGAGTCCTTCTGCTTTTTTACAGACCAGTTTCATTCAGTCTCACTGCTTTGCTTTTGAAAGTCAAATTTTGAGAGAACTCAGAGATATTCAGAGAAAGCTATTTTTGGTGCCTACTCTTCTAAGAAAGAATCATGAAATCAGTATTTTAAAAGGGGATGAAAAGAGATTTACAGCCTATATAAATCCTATTACCATGCAGATATATAGTGATTTTTTTTATGTCATGGACTGAAAGATCTTTAGGAAGTACAGAAGTGATACCTCATCCTTTCTTGGAAAAAGCCAATTTATTCAGCCTTTTTTTATAGAACCAGAGTGTGCTGTAATAAGTAGCAGGATCATCATCAGGTAGGAGCAGCACTTGCAGATCTTAAATGTCATGGATTATACCTTAAATGTTGACTTGTGTAGAGATCTGCTGTCAAGATACAGTTATACAGAATATAGCTATTGCTTGGAAAAGTGTTATTAGCAAAAGGAAAGAAAAAGGAGGAAATACATAATGATCCTTTCAACAATCTGCAAGTCATAATATTTCATGTTGCAAAATCATCTTTCTTTTTTTTCCAAGCATGCAAGTGGCAAATTAAAAAAAAAAAAAAAACAGGCAGAGCAAAGCAGATGGAAAAAGTGTTTTCGTTTTTTTTATGAACTGACTTTAATCTCAGGGAACCTTGGCATATGAAAATGGCAGTTTCAACTACAAAACTCACTGAAATATTTCATGTAAGTATATTTTAACCACAAGAGTATTTTCCATATCTTGGAGTGATACTACTGCATTGGTACTGACCTTTTCTTAGGTCCATTTGTTGAGATGGAAGGAACATATGATTAAATTCAGATGTTAGTATGTTTTCCCTTATGGCTAGTCTGTGGTTTGTAGAGCTGCAAATGTTTCTCTCCTCGTAAAAGAAGCAATTGCTTAACTTTAATGATACCTGTAGTTAAGTGTGGTTCCAAAACACATAGCAGTAATGATGTAGAAACTAATTACACCACCTGACTTTCACCTGAATAACACATGTAAAATCAATCTGTGATGCAGTTGCACATCTTAGTCATTGTATTTTTCATGCTTTTAATCTGATTTATTTTGATTTTGTTTTATTGTGCTTGATTCATTTATCATTTAGTGTTTTCATTTTAACTGTGAGGTTAAGAGAAAAAAAAAAAAAACAGAAACGGAAAAATCCATACTGTGTGGTCCTCTCCTGGCTTTTTCATGGCTTTATGCTGAGCTGACTAATAGACTGAAGACAAAATTCCAGATCTTGGGGCCTTGTCTTCTCTGCCACAGCTTTGCTATTGCCAGAGTAATTACCATCTCTGCGACTGAGAAGTCTCAGGCCCTGATCTTTAGAATGTTTCAAAACTGCCTAGTCTTGGATGCAGATAGTGGTAACAAACATCTCTTGTGTAAAATTGCAGGCAGAAGGATAATTTCACTAGTGCTTTCCTTTTAATGGATATTTCCCCCAGAAATGGCTTGCAACCTCATGCAGTCTTTAATTTCAAAATCACTCTTGGAGACAGTGTGGAGGTTCGTGCTCCTTGTTTGTACTTTCATTGTGTTGGCAAAGAAGATAGCTTTAAATTTGGGTAAAGCACTTTGGGTTAAGTGAGTGCTTTTTTTATTCCCTGTACTTCATTTGTAGGCCTCCATAAAAATTATAACTGCCGTACAACTGTGCCATTGCTGCATACAGCACTCTGGATAACGCATATAAGGCTATTGACTAGAGGTCTGTTCAGTTACCTGCTGAGGATCACAGAGAAATAATTGATGGAACCTCAGAAATATCCACTGAAAAATGCTGATCCTGGTGATTTATAGAAGGGTTTGTGGTAAACTGTGTTGTGTAGGCTGAATGGATAGTGACGCTTTGGGAATTACAAATGTTGTAAATCCACTTGGTTGTTACTCAGTTGCTTTGGGTACATTTTCTAGCAGATGGTTCAGACCTGTGCTAAATTCTGCATAGAAAGGAAGCAATCCTCATGCAACTCCACATTTGTAGCTTTTTAGTATAATGCAAGACTCCTGAGACTGTTTCATTTGACCATCTGTGAAATCTCAGCTCAGAACAGTGTGGGTTAAGGGCATTTGCTGACTCAAGAATAATGGGAGAGCGAGAAAAGGTAATTTTCTAGTCGAGGGGATAGATAAGATTTCTGTTAACCCGAATTAGGTCTGTGTAAGCGTTGCTAAGAGAAGAATGCCTCTAGGTGTGAGCGAGGCTAAAACTCCTCTTTGCCTTGTTTCTGTGTCTGCAGTTAGAAAATGGTGTGGGTTTTGGAAGAGCCACATCTCACTGTATTGCACTCTGTGTAACACCTCAGGAGAAGGGTTTGTGGGAGGTCTCAAAGCTCAGATGGGCCTCCTGACACCTCTTACCCAGCAATGGAAAACCCAGCAGTGCCCACAGGAACATGAAGCAGTAGACCATGGCTTTTCATCAGATGACCTTAGTTTTGAGACACTGTGGTAAGATCAGCCATTTGCATTAATGGTGATAAAAATGTTAAGCCGTATTTACCCTATTTATTCTAAAGCATTTGTAGTAGTAAATATATTGTACATAAAATAGCTCAACATAAAAAAATTTCTTCAGCTGAATGAATGTTGCAAGGATTTCCTAAACTTCACATAAACAGTTTGTGCCATAACTGCTGCTCATAATTGATACTGATTGTTCAGCACACAAAAAAAATGTTCCATATGGTAAAGCTTGATAAGCAAGAAACATCCACATATGCTCGCATTGTGAAGTTTTTTGGTTCTTTATGAAATTTCTGGCCCATACCATAACAGAGGGTGTATTGGGTATGGAATAGGGCAATGTCATTATTGCTGGTGCACTTTATTTATTTATTTACAGTTTTAAAGAAGTTTTGTTTAGGGACAGTAAAAAGATTAACAGTAAGAAGAGTTTTCAAAGCTCAAATATAATGTATATCTTGTTCTTAGGTATCAGTAAGGAATGTCAAATAACTGAGAATGATTTTAAGAAAGAAAAAATAAACCAAAAAAATTCAGTCAGGGAAAAAGACAAACTAACTGAAAAACAGGTGGGAATTTGGAAAATGCACTTCTACGTGGTTTGTGCTTTGTAAAGTTTGCTAGGTGAGTTGAGTTTCTGTATGAGAAAGAATGGATCCTGAAAATGCTCAGTGCTTGCACAATGCCCTTAGGCATTAAACAATAACTTTTGAAGATTCAAGTTCTTGGAATACAGTCACCCTACAAATTTCTATATCCACCTCTTTCTGAAACACATATTTTCCTGAGTAATGAACACAGGTAAAGTTTTGTTTGTGCTTGTTTGCACCAGTGTCTTACCATGTTAATTTGTTTGTTGTAGGCAGATCATTTATAGTTTAAAAAAATATTTCTAATTAGGGACACAGAGTTCTATTATTCTATTCTATTCTATTCTATTCTATTCTATTCTATTCTATTCTATTCTATTCTATTCTACTCTATTTTTTTAATGAACATCAAGCCTTGCTGTAAGGGTTCAGATTGTTTTATAAGCAGAACACTCTAGAGGTTGTACACAACTTCAGGTAGGGAAAGTGATATGTGATTATTTCTTTATCTTTATTTCTTTCTTTGCGGTTTTTTCCCTCTCTGCCCTTCAAAAACAAATCCCATACATATCCCCGTAACCAAGAATTCACTGCAAAGGCTAAGGAAGAAAACAAGTTTCTAAAAAGATAGTGTTATGCCTAAGCAGTAATTATATGGGTTATAAAAGTAGTAGCTAAATTACAGAAAATATATTTTCTGTAATATTATATTTAAGCTGTATTGTTACCTAATGATATATTTGCAGCTATATATTACAGCTATATGGCATTGAGTTAGTAGCTATATTATATACATTGAAGGAAATAGACAATGCTATGTGACATGTATACTAGGAAGAAATTCAAGGTGAAACCCACAACACTAAATACATATTTTGCATTTACTGACTTGGGTTGCTTATTTCTTAGCTACTATTTTTCTAGCAACAGCAATTCTAATTATAATAATATGCCATCACAAGGTACATTGCTAGGAAACTGAACCACACAGTTATCCAGAGGTAGATTATCCGACTTTAAGTTGGTTGTGCCACTAGTGCAGAGACCTGAGCTGGCTGCCAGTGAGCTCACTTGGGTCTGGAACCTGCATGGCTGTGTTTGCTTGAAGTTGTGCATTGGACCCCTCAGGATGAGTTGGCATTTCCTCCTGAGCCCTCTCCACAGGCTGTCTTTTCTCTGTGACATCCATATTGCACCTTCCATTTCAACTTTGCAGTGCCATAATTCATACAAATATTTTACGTGACCTGGAAAGCTTTTTTTCTCTCAGTTATCACTACTCTGAGCAATAGATAATTCATTGTATCTTCATTTTAGTTTGTCACAGCCATGTAAACTTGACTGGCCCTATAGCTTACGTTATACTCCTAAAGCTGTACTGGTTTAATTCGAGTTCTGGCCTTGGACTGGTTTTTTGAGGCATGAAGTACAAGTTGGCCAAATGATAATCAGACAAATTTTAGATCCTGTGCAGTGTTCTTGACCTGGCACAATGTTTAACCTGAGTGTCTTAAAACATCCTCTTGGTCCAGTCTTGTAGATGAGCCAGATATAGCCTGAGTAAAATCTGTGTTCGCTCCCTAAATTTTCAGATAATGTCAAGGTAACTACAAACTTTTTTAGGCTAAATAAGCCATTCTCAAGCAAATTTGAACAAAGGGCTATAGAGTGCTTTATATGAACTAGTTAAGATTTGAGTCTTGCCAGTTCTCTATAAGTGAGGATTTTTTGGTCTTGATAGTCACAAGTATAACTGTTCCAGTCTTGTTCAGTTGCTGCTGGGTGTGCTTCTTGCTTTTTTGGGCAGTCATGGTGAGAAGATCGTCTAACCCAGGGTAGTTTCCACAACCTTAGTCTGAGGTGGTTTGGTGGAATGTAATGTCTGTGGACACTTGAATGTGGCCCATCTAACCCAAATTACAGTTCTGTTAAACTTGGTAGAAAGTAGTGGAACAAAATCAAGGGTTTTATGTGATTTTATGTGAGCTGTGAAATCCTACTCATGAGGCCTGCTAAGAAGGAACAAGTCTCTAGGGATATTTAAAGTTTTAAAAGCTTATTATCCCAAGGAATACCCATGTTCACAAATTTTCTGTTCTCAAAAATGGCTTTGGTTAAAAAAGACCTTTGGCAAATCTTTCGCCTTCTAACCAGTAGGCTCTAAATGGTGACAGGAAATAAGATATCTTGGGATTACATCTGCTCTGGAGGTCTGAGGAGAAGCTTTAGGATTGCCAGACTTGGTGATGAAACATAAAACCAGATGTTTACTATTTAGCTGTGTGTCTGTTCAGTACCTCTTCTGTCATGTAATCAGATTTACCTCCTGTCTGGAGGCATTTGGTTAAGAAATTAAGGAAGGTACAAAATAAAATAAAACTCACTTCTCTAGTTGTTGTGTCCTGCACACAAACTACAGTAGCCGTGTTGAGGAGCAAAGTCACATAATGCCCAAAAACGTTTTAATTTTTATAGCTTCTGAAGTAATAGGAACATGCTGTGACTCTGGGGCATATTAACAAACTAAAATCCTTATTTGGATGAACCTCTTTATTACTAACTCAAGTATGATGCAAATTTTATAAGAAAATAAAGCATTTTAATTTTTAATGCTGTCAAATATCTTGGTAATGTTCGGAAAAGACAGAATTTCAGCTCTGTTTTGGAATATTTGTGCAAAATTACCTACCATCCATGTCTGGTTATGCAGATTGCAAAATTTTTAGGTGGCATATGCCCTGACAGGCCCCCTCAGAGGATCGTCAAGTATTTTAGTATGGAAATGAACTGTAAAATGTAGGTGAATAGTTTTCAGACTGTTGTTTCCTGATTGGAATATGTGTTAAATTAGCAGAGGAACACTACATAAGGTTATCTTTGCCAACTTAGCAAGGTGCTAATATTGCTGCCATGTTAACTACCAATATCAGATTGTCCTCCTGCATAGCATGGAAATTGCAAACTATCAGATGTGTACAGTAGGAGGTTGACAGTGAAGTCCTGTACAATGCAAAGTAGATGTTAGAAAAATCAGTAAACAGCTGATGATACACTATGGGAAAATTAATGGGTGAGGAAGAAAGGTGGTAAAATGTTTTCATTATTAAGCTTAAAATAAAGTTTTTGAGGGAAAAAAACCCCACCTCTTCTTTTTGTCTATATATATTGTTTTTAGAACAGATCTTAGAGAAAAAAAAAACTTCATACAGAACTGTGAGAGTGTTAAGAAACAATTATTTTTTAACTATCCTTTTACAAAGTGTTTAACAAAGCACATGGTTTTCTTTTTCAAGGCGGAAGGCTGTCTTTTCCATGTAGGAATAGTAACAGAAGTAGTTTCTGGTTCTTTTCATAGCTTCATTCCTGTCTTTGGAAATAGGTGTTACACATAAGACAAGCAAGGAAAACCTTATTTGATTGTTCCACTCTGCAAGACTGCTAATGCACCTATCCATGGCTTTCTGTTGCACAAAAGCTTTAAAAACTCGAATTTAGATGTTCGTTTTACCTCTGCGAAGGTCATTGGCTCTGAAAGCAAATGGTGCTTTCAGATGCAGTTTACAGGGCGTGACTCCATTTGTGTTACCCAGACACTCGGGGCCAAAGGAGGAGCAGCTCTGAGTCCAGCAAGTTCAACTGGAGCAGCATTTCTAAGCCCCAGCAGGGAAGGCTGAGAGCAGACTTTTGTCCTATGGCCTCATAGCATACCAACATCAGCATCCAAAAAGCAAAATTAAGAGGTGATTGGTTCTTTTTAAGTGTTGTTGGAAATGGCTAAAGGGATGGTGATGAAAAAAATCCCACAGCTACAGTAGAAAAGCATTTTCTGTTTTGTTAATCGTTTCAACACTACTTGCCAAGCAGGTAAGCACATTAATAAATTGCAGAGGGCAATGCGTATGTTCCCTAATGCGTTTCTTCCAACAGTCTGGAACTCACATTGTGACAGAAAAACATTTTTTCTTCCCTTATGAAGCTTAATATTGATCATACCAGGGTAAAATTGCACAAGCAACTAGTGACTATCTCTGGAGATTACTTGTAGTGTCCCTCATGGTCTCTCTGCCAGTCCAGAAGGACAGAGAATCTCCTACAAAGTCCATCTTGTCTGAAATCCTTCTACAGATGAAATATGCTAGAACATTTCAGGTAGTAGGCAACTAAACTGTGCTCAAAAGCACTTTATTGAGTCATACTCAGGTAAATCATATGGATGAATTTCTGGTTCATGCATTTGTATTTTCAGATTTTGCTATTTACTTGTGTGGGTGAAATCTTGATAGGTTAGTGAAGTAGCTTTTTCGTCCTCATACTGCTTCTGCAGAAGGCAAACATTTGTATTCTGTTACTTTTAAAGTGCAGAAATATTACATAGCAATTAGCACTGTGAGGATAATTGCCTCTTACGGGTACATTATGCCTCAGTTGTTTACTGCTAAGTGAAATGTGGAAAGTTGATATCAAATTAGGCAATAATGAAGGGGAGAGCTTGACAGAAGGGAACCTGTTCCTTGCTTGTGGGTTCTGAGTGAGGAACTCTTTTTATGTATGAGGAGTGTGAGTCTGCAGTCAGCTAAGTCTGTAGATCTTGTCAAAAAAAACCTTCTACTGTGGAAAATATGCACCGTTCCCTGTGACTGCTCGGCATTTATGTTGCATCCCAGTAATGTATTGCTATAAATCCAGAGAAAAATTGTCAATTACCAATATCCACTTGCATGCTCTGGTAGCCAGCCAGAGCCTTGAAGAAACAGACTTTGCTCCCCTCTGTCCTTCACATTTCATTTCTAAAAATGTTGTGCAGTTTCATCTGCAAAACTCATTCTGATAAGCTCACTGAACTGCTGAAATTGTCTCCTTTCAATAAATCTGCAATTACCATGTTATTTAGAGCATCCACTGTGGACTAAATCACAGTATGAAAGGGCATAAACTGTGTGTGTAATCACAAGTACAATGTGTACAGTTCTTTCTACACTGACCCTAATCACTGCTTTGCAAAAATGTCCTACACAACATTCTCTGCACATAATAGGCAAAATAACATGGGGTTATTCACAAATTCTGCTACTATTTTCCTTACTTCGTTCTTAACAGTAAAAAGAAAGTCAACTGATTTCTTAAAGCTTCTTCTGAAGCATCCTAAAATAAGACCTCACCTTTTCCACCCTGCTCTTCAAAGAAACTTCTGAAGTATGAATTGCTGTGAAATGTAAAAACAGGCAGTGGAGCAGTGAAAGACAAATTTGTTTCTGTGTCCATGACTTCTGGTGAAAAGTAGGAGAAATGCACTTAGATTTGGTAAATGTTTTTACTGTGTGAAAAGAGAGAAGGAGGAATGTAGCCTACACACAGCCTGTGTAGGACAGGATTTGGTGTGGGGGGTTGCCCCTTTCAGGTCTATGCTTTTTGTCCTATTCCCTTGTGTTTGTATGACAGCACAGTGTGTGCAAGAGCCCTGTGTAAATATTGAAGAGATTTTTTTTTTTTAAATCAAAATGAATTAAGGAATTTAGTCCACTACAATAGGGACTTTCTATTCCAAAAATATCAATATGAAGAATTTCTTTTTTTTAACTGTATTCTGTATACAGTATAATACAAATATTTTAATGGACTATTCATTATGAAAGACTATAGATTTCCCAGATATATGTAGAGATTTGATTAATTATATAATTTGGGCCCTTTGGTAATAGGTGGTAATTATTATTTGTGTTAGACTAGGCACTACTGGTAGTAGTGATCATTAAGTGTTATAACAATATTATTTTTATATCTATTTAAAGTAATATGCTGTTTTTTAGTAGACTGCTGTTGGAAACTACATTAATATATTATCTAAAGCATCTGTTCCCTTTCAAAAAATTATTCCCTCCCCCCCTTAACGGCTTCTATCACTTGGGCTGCCTTGCTGGTTTTTTGAAATAGTTCTGGTTATACACTAGTCCATTATCCTCTCTGGGAAACCAGTGTTGCATTTTAAACCAGTCAAGTGAGCCGACTGGATTTGGCAGCACACACGTGGAGAGCCTGAAAGGAATGACACAATTGATTCCTTGTGTTTAGCTCCATTATCATCCACTTTTGGTAGATGGCCATTCAGGAGATAAGTAGTGGGTCACGACTTTAGTAAAATCAAGAGCTAACTATTAAGTATATTAAAGGTCACTGTGATGATTTTTAATACCCAGTCTCGAATGAGAAATTATTACTGTTATTCTAATGCGATATAAGTAGGCATATACAACTTAAATAATTCAATAAAACAACATTTTTTAAGTAGGCAGTATTGAAAAAATGTTGCTTGTTTTTTTATTTCTTTTTATTTGTCACACACCATTAAACGTCCTTTCCTCCAGGCTAAAACAGACATCTGCTACTTTGGCCTACTTATCAAAAGAAATGAAACTTTTATTGGCATGACATCATTACATTTAAGCTTCTTTAGGAGAGGAAGAAAATATCAACTGGATGAAGCTAGGATGCCATTTAATATCTAGGTGAACTACCTCCTGTTAGCAGAGAGAAGTGTTAATTTGTAAATTATCACTCAAGTTCAAGCACTTCTGTGTGCATCCTCCTGCACACGCAGACAAGCCCCCAGAGAGATAATATCCCAAATTTTACCATCAGAGTGGCCAGCAGGCACTGCCTTGGGAAGAAGGGAGGATAGCCAGTCAACAAAAGCAAGAAGTTAATGATGTTGATGTGTACACTGGTTTTAGAATTAAGGATTTCTTGACATCAGAGTTGGATTTTAAGTTTCCTGAAGCTATTGTTTCAAATTACTGGCAGATTAAAAAAGAATGTGTAGTACACAGGCTATTGTCATCATTTTGATTGCAATCAAATGCAAGATGGTTTAGGGGTTTTTTGTGAGGTCTTTTTTAGTGCTAAAATTAAAACTTGATTTCTGGAGCACAGTCCTGTAGGTAGAATTCTGCAGCTACAGTCACAAAAGAGAGAAGAGACTACTGCGTACCACCTGTTAGCCTGGAGCTCTCGGTTTTCTCTATTCGTGACATACTGCTGTCTCAAAGGAGTCAGTAACATTTTCTTCCTAATGCTGATGTCAGGTATTGCCAGTGGGGAAGCTACACTTTCCTTTCTCTAGGTTTCTGAAAGCTTTAGATATTTAGTCCATACATAGCACTGGATTTCTAAAGGTATGCATGGGAGGGAACAACTGATGGCAAACTTCTGCTTGGAGAGAAAGCAGCTCTCTCTGTTCTCTTTTAATTTCTCATGTTCTTTACTAAAAAACTTAATTCAAGGAAACAATGTCAAATTGAGTTTCCTAGAGGCTTGCCCAAAGCAAACCACATTAGTAACTGTGAGCTATGTTTCAGAATAATGGTGCAATAATAATATTTGAATATTTCCTCGTAAAATCAATGACCCAAAAAAAAAAAAAAAGCCAAACTAAGCCCTAAATAAATTGTTTAGTATGTTTTTCCATTTCCGTGTGTCCCCATGGTTTGCTTTTCATAGGGTCCTAGAATGGAAAGACTTTGAAGAGGCCTTCTCTTCCTTCCCTGTCTGGAAATATGTTATAAAGCATTTCAACTATATTTCTGGGTTTTGTGACATCTTTTTGACTAGCTTTCTAAAAGTTCTCAAAGAAATTAGATTTTGTAATTTCTTCCTCCCACCCATTCCAGAAGTTCATGTAGTTAGAAGTTTTTCTAGTCCCTAAGCTTGGTCTTTTTTGCCACAGTGCAAATCTTTAATTTTTCAGCTGTAGACACAGAGGAAAGGTTATCCACTACCTGAACATGGCATTCTGATTGAGTCCTAAGTAGTCCCAACAGTGTTGCCTTTTTCACATATGATACTGCTAAATAAAGATGATAAAAAAAGTTAGTGCGATTCATTATTCCTGTCTCATGGTAGCATCTCACAATTTTAATTTAGGAATACTGTCCTGATGATCGGTGGGCTTATTACTCTGTTTTTTCCAGAACTGATGGCCAAGATCTCAACTTTGCTGTGGCACATACCACTGGTGATAATTTTTAATAGCTACAGATCCTAGACAGATGCTTTTAGCTACACTTTGGCAGGATACCAGATCACTACATTTTCAGTGCAGTTTTCTTATGGGATTTTCCCTTGAGTCCACAGTGTAAAATATGAATTTAGCCTAATCCTCCTTAGCTTCTATGAGTTGCAGAAAACTTATTTAAAGTAGTGTTAGAAGCCTTAATAAAATCAAAACATATGTATATACTTATCTGTTTCCAAACTTGAGGCCTGTTGCCTTGTCAAAGAAATAAAATGTTTTTAATTTTCTGTGTGATGTGTTTTTAGCAAGCCTATTTTTGTCTTCTACTAATTTGGCAGGGGTGAGGAGGAGTTCTGTTTTTACACGTAGTCTAGTTAGTTGTTCTACAGGCCTTTAATTCTTCATGCATCTTCCTTTAGGGTTTTAGAAATAGCCTTTGAAAGTATCACATAGAGCTTTCTTTTGCTTTTTTGAGATCTTGCATGCAAGTTTCCCAGATAGTCAATTTTCAAGTAAGCAGGGTGACCAACAGGCCTAGAGGTGTGAAAATATCCAGCTTAGATCCAACTGCCCTTCAGCATGCCTGTTCCTTCTCTACTACAGGCTTTACCCCTCGCCTTTGAGTTTTTGATAAACAGTAGGTCATAGCTGATTTTATTAGTGGATACTCATACAAAAGGAGCATTACATATTTCAGTTGTCTTGATGTCCATACTGGATGCTTTTCCTTTTTGTTCAAAAGTAAACCTCTTTTCTCTTTGGTATTCTTTTCACCATAGTTTGTATGGCAGTGGCACAGTTCTGCTGCACCCTATTGATACCTGTCTTCGCAGGCGTCTGTACTTAGTGATTTGACCAACTTTGTCATCTATTTCCTGCTCATCTCCAGGGGCTGAAAGTAGAGAGAATGATTCTCTAAAGTTGCATAACTCTTCAACCATCATCGTCTTTGCTCCAAAGAAGATAACATCTTCATTTCAAGATTTAGCAGCCTATGAGAATTTCGCAGGTTATAAACAATAAGCCTTCCAATCTCTGTGTAGAGAAACTTACAGTGGATTGGAGCTGGTTGCATAGGTATCTGTATTAATCTGTGGTCTCCTGGGATTTAATATGTACAGTTCAAGTGAAAGCTTTTCTATGACTCCCCTTCAGCATCCTTTCCCCCCATCCCTTCAGTGTTAGGTTATTGATTCTCTGCATTATTCAAAAGTAAAATGTCTCTCTGACCAACCACAAACTACGTTACCAGAACAGCAGAACAAATCAGAGCATAATGTGTTTACAGTTCGCAAAATTTGTATTATGCACTGTAAATTGAAGGAGTAATGACCTGCCTCTCTGGTTTTAGGCACAACTCTGTCAGTCACAAGGAACACTGTACATTTTTCTCTCCCTGAAATGGATATCAACATGAGGAGTGTAAATGACTTGCATATAATTTGAAAAATGTATATATATTTGTTTCCCTAGAAACCTATGTAGTTCCTGAATTTTTTGTTGTTTGCTGTTTCAGCACATAAATCTCATCTATTATCTCTTTATTTCCAGGAACTTTTCAGTTTGTCCATATAAAGGTGCTTCAGGATACTGTAGAGCTACACATAAATGAATAGCCAAGATTTAGCATTTTTTCATATAGTCATTTTGTCTCTCTCACATTTGTCAGTCATAGTATGTGGTCAAAGAATGAAGGGTGAGTTCTCTTTTTATGATACGAACAATGAGGTGTCACTATATAGGATTTCCATTCCTAGCTGTGTCATTATCAGTACAGCTGAAATCAACACAAGTTTATTAAATAAATCACATAGGTTTACTTCACAAGTCATAATAAATTCCACCATATAAGTCCATGCTTGCTACTTGCAAGGTTCACACAACTAATATGTACATTCACATGCATTTCTTTGTTCAGCTGTAATTACCAAAACCAGAGGTTTGGGTGAAAAAGAAATAAAACTTCTGATCCTTAGTTTGGTCCCTTAAATGTATTTTGAATCAATTAAACCTGTGTAATTTCTAGAAACACAAATTACTTTTTGTTCCCATGAAAATGCCTCATTTTTTTGGTGTACAGATGGTGATGATTTGTAACTGAAAGAGCAAAAAATTATTTTTTTTAAGGCTAGTGAGAAGAAAAGGTACCCTTGAACTCCCAGTGGTCTTGTTCATCTCAGAGGTGCACTGTCTGTTGGAAAGTGTCCTTAAGTGTTTGTAATGCTCAAAAGGGCTCTTATTCATAGACTGCTTTGACAAATTGCTCTGCATTTTAAAAAGCTACTTCTTCACTGATCATAAGGTTATAGGTCCAAGTTTCAACTTGTCCATGTGAAATAAAGCACCTGCTGAAATGATAAAGCACAATGCTTGTTGCAGACCCTTTTACAGGAGAGTGCTGTGAGTTGTTTCTACAGTTGCTAACTAGAATCATCATGGCCCTGAAGAGTAACAGGAAAAAGTGTTGAGGGGCAGAATATGAAAATGGTCACAAAAAAAGGCAGTGGAGAGAAAACACGGATTCACAAAAAGAGCAGTCAAAGGCCAAGGGTGAGGAACTGAGACAAAGAAAATAATTAGTGCAAGCTTAATGAATGAGGAGGGAATTAGGAGGATCTCAACTCTGGAAATAGATGGGGAAAATTAGTATCTCCCAGTGATGAGGAGGGTAAATATAGTAAAACAATGCATGACAAACTGAAAGAAGCATGTATCAGGTTAAAGCACAAATGGCAGAGGGCAATTCTGCTATTTCAGATGCAATATGAGAAATGTGGATGCCAGATAGAGCTTCATTTATCCAGGATAACTGGTTTCAGAAAACCAGGGACTGAAATCGTGTTTTGATAGTACCACGAAGACAAGGGAACTGGCTTTGGTAATAGGCTGAATATACAGGGGCTTAGAGAGGGGGGTTATGTTGGGGTGCTTTAACCTCTTTCTTGCTCTACAACCGAAAGAATTGTGCTTTTTCCTTGTGGACTTCTGCCTATATTATTACCTAACTATAAGGTCTGTGGCTTATAATTCTGAGTTTCTGTTGTCTGGCCCTGAACAGGTGTTTGTTTGGTTGTTGGGTTTTTTTCTCTCGAATTATACAGAAGTGATTATTTATTCATTGTTTTCATTAAACTTTAAAAAATACATGAGAGACGAGCTCACATTTTGCTTGAGACATGTTAGTAACTCCTTTACATCTTCATCCGCTTGAAGATAACAGATGAAATGAAGGCTACTACTCGAAATTAAGGCTATAAATTTACAGGTAGGGATTTCAGTCTAATCAATATTTTGCTGATAATGATAACAATTTAATCTTATGAAATACGTTGGCTATAAGATGGAGAATCAATGTTTGGACATAAAAAACAGGTGTCAAGTTTGACAGTGACATTGATGTCAGTATCTGGAGGACAGTGGATTAAGTCGGCAAGCAGAGCAGTAATTCTGTCAAATACAGTATCTGAGAAACTAATGAAAAAGATAGAAACAGTGGTTCTTGCTTATGAGCTCTATTTCTTCAATAATATGTTCATCTATTTTTGGTTTTATCTTACATCCCTTCTCCCTCACTTTTGTCTCAAGTTGCAATTAGGAATACAAAATACATTCTCTCTACTTCAGTCAGTCTCTTCTATATAGTGTTCTGAGAGCTGAATTTCTTTAATTATGGCATAAGGAAAACAGAGCATTGTGTTTCAATGTTCCTAACAGTTACTACTTGAAAGAGAACCAGAGCTATGTGGTCATGCAAACAAATACTCCAAGATTAAAAAAAAAATGTTGAGGGACAGAAAAGGAAGAACACAGGATAAATCTAAACACGTTTCTTCATCAAACCCACAAACACTAACAGGAAAAAAGAGTTCTAAACATGTAATTTGCAATCAAAGATAAGAACAAGTGTTGTATTAAATTAAGTAGGTAGCTTTCCTCCAGTGTATCAGAAAGCTCTGATTCTGCAGTCTGTTTTCCTGTACTACTTCAATTTTACCTATCTAACAGGAGGCATTTTAGCAGAGAGGAAGAGGCTGAATAAAACATCTTTGCTCTTAGTTACACCTCCTAACTTTGGAAACAGGTCAGATAACATGCTGAAAGCAGACCGGCTGATGAAAAATACTGTTTATAATTATGCTAATAAAGAAATAATGGCATCATTTTGGAAAAGGGCCTCCAAATTATGTAGGTCTTTGCAGCTCTAGTAATGTGGAGAGTTCAGGTCTGGTAACAAGTAACAGTGGTCATTTCGGGTCAGCTGCGCACATGACACTGGGAGTTGCTCACCTTTGGAGCTGTCTTTCCATCACTTGAAAAGTCTCACTTCCTGTCTCCACTTGTGACACCAGGAGCCACTCCATCACTACCAGCTCCCAGTATTGCCAGATGCATCAGCAGCTGCTACAACTCTAATCTACAAATTGTGGGATATATCAGCACCATGCTGTTTCTCTATGAACAGTTAGAAGATGTCAGTCATGCTCCCAGCCTACAACCAGCATGTCTGTGCACTTGCAGTGCCTTGAAGCAGGCACACTTGACCTTTAATTCTAATTACACACTTATAGCGACTAAACCATACAGTCAGGATATTTTAGCTGAATTCTTCTTGCAAAAGCAAAGCAGGATGTAATATATGTGCAGAGTTTCTCTCTGCCTGAGACTCCACATGTCACCTGAGAAAAAGAACTGGCCTGGGACCAGGAGTTACAGTCTCCCTGTCTTTTAAATGAACATGAAACTACTGCCTGCTTCCCTCATCTAAACTGCAAATAAATGAGAGGCTTTCACTAAAGATGCCATGTCTTTGTACAGACCTTCAGTTAAGCCCCCAATTCACCTTATTTCATAATGATGCTATTTCATAGTAGTACCTTAGCTGAAAACAAAGCCATGTGCCTTTTAGCAATTCTCACCTTGTATTTTTTAGGTATCATTAGCTAGTCAGTGGACTGCTGGGGGAAGCTCTACAATGAACTGAAAAGAAAGAATATGCTCATATTTCCATGCCTACTAGAAAGAGAAATCAGTGTATTCCAGAAATTGTATTTTCCTGATAAATGTATGCAAAGTAAAGATTGTGCATAGGGAATGAATACTGCATTCAATTATTGTAGCTTTATGGCATTAGCTGCAAGTGGTGATAATGTACTTTCGATACTCCACTTAGGATCTTAGACTCCCTGGAGAACCCAGATATCCATCATGAAATCTTAGGCTTCAGCATTCTTTGTTCATTGCTGTTTCATTTTCCAGTAGGGTGATCTGTAAAGTTAATGTCCCATCTTTTATCACATGTGGAAGCCATATGATTCACGTAGATTAAATCTTTTGCCCAGTGGATAAATGTGGATCTGATATTTCATCTCAGAGTGGATATTAAGAGCTGAACAAATGTGCTCCTCTTCCCCTTGCAGGAAAATGACCAAGGAAAACTGTCTTGTTCACAGAAATTGAATTGCTCCAGGAAAATGTCATGACAGATTGTAAGACTAAATTTGTCATCAGTCTGGTAGGACAGGCTCATTGCTTGACAATCACAACAGCCTAGTTGCCATATGGATTTTTGAGGTCTGTGCTGCATGCACGGGATTCCAAATCCTTGGGTTACGGTTGGTTTCCTGACAAAGTTACCAAAACATTACATTGGAGCATTTACAAGCCAGGAGTATCACTAGCACCAAATCTACTATGAATCCATTTGCTAGGAGTCACAAACTTTCCAAAGAAGGCAAGTCAGCAAAGCTTGTGAGGACTAGAGAAAATGTTTTCCCAGGCAGAAATGTCTCCAGATTGTGTTTACAGCCTAAATCGACTGCCAATGTTACTTCTTCGATAAGGGGAAGGTAGATCTGTGCAGGCTTCTCCCTATTCCTAGAGATGGGTACTGCAGTAAATGCTTTCATTTGATAGGTAATGCCTTCATAATTTTGTGGAAAGAATAAACCAAGGATGCATAATAGCATAGAGAAATTGTATTACTCCTGAAAACATTGAAATTAATGGGTAAACCAGAAACTCTATGCTCGAGCCTTTGCTCACGACATATTAAATGCTTGTGCATTATTTTGAATGGAAGCATTTCTCAGATATAATGCAGAGTAGCTGTTCTGTGTCACAGGGTATATGTAGCTAGGTTTTAAGGCGTACTGTTCCTGTACTTCTAGGATTTTACAAAACATCCAAAACGTACCACAAGAATAATAAAAACTTTACATTTTGTGAGATCTATATAGTCATCAAATAATTAATGACAGTGGGTGCTGACTGTGTTTAATCACACCAGATACTGGTATGAAAGATTAAAGAACCCTCATGTAGATAAAAGAGAAAACATTACGTGAAAATATGTGCTTAACAAAAAAAGTGAAATGAATTGAAAAATATTTGAAATGTACTGCTTTTTTTTGAAGATTCGAGTGCCTGGGGTCTGCTGTATCAGTGTAGCACAAGGACCTCTGGTCCTCCATCTTCTTACTTTACAGCTAGCAGGTGAACAGTCTGCAGGCACCTTGCAGATACCCTAGGCAATATGCTTGGCCAAGCTTTGTAACATTGTAATTTGTCTTTTGTTGAAAGGATAGATTTATTTTGGTTTGCACTCACATGGCCGATTCTGCCCCTGGATGTGTACATTGGGTATCAGGTTGCCTGACCAAAAGTGACAGAGTGTGTTTTACTGTAGGCAATGTTTTACTATAATGCGAGATTGGAATGTTAGCCTGTGGTCACAAGGTGATCCATTTGCCATCTAATGAAGTTGTTTTTGTTTTGGATGCAAGTGAAGCAGATGCTTTTTAGAAAGTAGAGTCAGTTGCAAAAAGAAAGGAAACCTTAAAAATTACCAGCTCCACTTTGCCCTATGCCTCAAGCCATGAAGGTTTGATTTATATGAAGGACTTTAGCTCTTCTTCCATTTCAGGTATTGCATTATAAAAGTAAGTTTTCTATTTCCACAACATTATTTTAAAAATACTTCATCTAGAAAAACAAGCTCAAAGTGAAATGCAATGACCATTCACATCATAAACAAGTGTATAGATTGTGCTATCATATACTTTTCTGATTGAAATAATTGCTTAGTAAAGGTGGTAATTAAAGTTCTTTTTTCTTTCCTTTTTCTTCCAATTTTTCATCATCCTTCTGTATAGAAAACTTTTTTCTCCTCTGGAATGTTGCCAGCAGTTTCCATTCCTTAAACTTCAGCCTTGTCTTTGCTGCTGTTTAGGTTCTGCTCAACAGCAAGGATGCTCTCCTGTAAGTGCTCAAAGCAGTGTAAGCTGCCCGTTCCTCCCCAGCTCTAGGGAATGTTTCTTCCTACCACTGCAGCTTTTCTGACTGGTTGTGCCTGGACTGCCAAGGCCTGGCTGTGATCTGCAGTCTTCAGTGACTTAGGACAGTTCTGTAGACCAGCTGTCACATGAAGAGCTCAATTTTTTTCACCAGACATGCTTATCTATAAACATCTCATATGAGATCACAGCCATAAACTTGATGGGAGTCAAGAACATGAATCCTGTATTTTGTGAAATTGTGCTTATACTAAAAAGAGTGTTTTGCTGTTCCGACCTAAGTCTTGATCGTACTCCCTCTTTGCTTTTCTCCAGTTTTCATCTTCATGAAGTATGTGATTTTTCTCTACTTTCTTTCCATAGCTTCAATAATGATCCACTGCTGTTTAAACCAGAAAGCCAGCTATTTATGAGCTATTTTGTCTATTTTCAAGAAAGCAAATGATACTAAATTTTTTAAAACATCTTTTTTTATATTACTTAATAATTTGGTTCAAGGTAAAAATTAATGTACTGACATTGCTTTACTTAAATTTTGGATATGTGGATGTATTTTAAAGTGAAACAGCAATCATTAGTGTTACGATATGGATTGCCAGACTTAAATGCATATAAAATTATATTTACACAGGAGTGAGATATCTGCAGATAACTGCTAAATTTCTCTCCTGGTAAGACAAACAGCTACACCTAAATATAAATATAATATTTAAGGCATACGCAAGATAACCGCAAGAGAGCTGAAATGGATACCAGCATTGTTTGTGCAGTTCTGCAGCTTTATTGAGAAACAATAAAATTCTTTAATTCTTGTAATTAAATAAAGGAACTCGGCATTTATAGTGATGTCTGTGATACTGTTGTGCATTTTTGTGTCTGTTATGTTTTCATAATGACATTTGTATGTACAGTGATCTTTATAATGATTACTGGGTGTTATTTGGGGAGCTCTCTATTAGTCAGTGGTTTTGGTAGATTGCCTTCAGAATGTTTCAGATGCTCTTCTTCATTCTTCCATTAAAAGAAATGGAGAAAGTTTAAACCAGCTATTAGGAATTTTCTTTCAGGATATTTCAGACAGTGCCTTAGGCAAGAATAAAATATTTTGTATATATATAGAACAGCCATCATGCACATACTTCTTTTGTCTCCGTAGTATTGCTGTATTCATTCTGTTGTCCATATGTTTCCCTCTTGACTTAAGAGATAGTTTTCTTGATCATTATGTAGAACTATTTCTGTTTTTAAAAATAGAAATGAGTTGCAAATTCTTTTGAATCAAATGCGTTTATGTGTTTTAATTTTAAATAGCTTTTCAGTTGCACCAAGAGCAAAATTGCTTCAACAACATGCAGTCATGTAGGTAATCGTATGACCTGCTGAACATATTGTAAAAAATGATGTGGCTGTAGTTACAAACATTAGGCTTTACCTTTATCAAGAGATTCTAGCAACATCATAAACAACAAGATTGAATCTTGAGTCATTTGTTCATGCCATTGGAAACTGTAGATGGAATTACTGCCTTATTTTATGTGAATTCCTGGGGAGTACTTTTGTATGGACCATGATTAATGCTTATGAAGCTGCCAGAAGCCTCCTGGGGTTTGTACTGTCAGTTGTAACTAACTTCTTCTATGTGTTTTTAATCTTGTTACTGCAAATTTATCTAAAGAAAATTTGGATAAGTGATTTGGCATAAACTTGTAAAAATGCATGCTTTAGACCTCCCTTTGCTACAAAGCAAAATCACGGTAATAATAGGTTCAGATTTTAAGATTTTTGTTAGTGGTTGTAAAGCCCTCTTGCAAATATGGAAAGTGGCATTGCGCAGCATAAACACTACCTGGTTTTGTCTTTCCCCTATAGCGTTGATATATAGTGCTTCCCTCCAGTGACAGGTGACATTCTGAGCCAAAGCCTGATTCAAATAATCAACCTTTGTCTTTATTCAGCTGGTTTTTCACATGCCCCGGATCTGCTAAGCTAAAACAGTCTAGTACCAAGAAGAGACTCATCACTTGGGACTTCTGCTTCTTATCAGGGAGTCTGGTTAACTTGAAGATTTCACTAAACATCTGTGCATCCTGTAGGAATAACCAAAGGTTTCCAGCATCCTTGAGGTCCCTCATTATCCAATTACATGTCTGTCTGTGGTGGGTCCCCCATGCTTCCTGTAGGCAGCTGAGAATAGCTGAAGCCTTTCTTCCATTCTCCACTTCCTGCCGCATTTTGCCAAGGGCAGTGGAGAGAAATGAAGAAAACCAAAAGTGTGTTGTCCTGTTTGTGTCAGCCAGCAGCTTTTATTACACCTGTCACTCAGAAGACAAGACAGCGAGGCTGGAAGTTCTTGGGATGCATCTAAAACATAGGACATGTAATATGAGGCATATGCACGGGGATACATGATAGTGCTCAGATGAACATCTCTCCCAGGGCATTTGCATGCTCAAACAACCCTAAGTGGGAACGATGATAGGATATCATCCTCAATATTGATAGATGGTTAAACTTAAATGCTCCAAACTCTTGGTGTTAGTGAAAGTGTTGTATTGACTTTTGGTGACAATTCTGTATTTGATGGGAAACTTCAGAATGCATGAGACTTTTCTGTGTTAACCTTTTTCACCTACCAGGAATATGTCATCCACATTCCTGTTCAATTAAGGCAAAACTTAAGGCCTTTGCTAACTTGCTTTCACTAATGGGCCTCAGGTATGTCTGGGAGCTTTTAAGGTCTCCTTGTTGTATGTGGGATCCCCCATACAGGGACCCTGTGCACCATATGAGCCTGTGGGGAATTGCTGTTCTGCAGCATGCTGGAAAGGGCAGAGGATACATATCTTCTGAACTTGCAAATCTTTCTTCCGTGCATTGGGCTATAGAAGTTTTGCTATGACAGCCACGTCTCGTCTGTGCAGTGGCAAAATTCACTCATGAATTCAGAGAGAAGACTGCACTTGGTCTTGCAGAAACATTTTTCTTCTCTTATTTTAGCTCATAATTGAAGCCGGATTTTCTCCAGGGATAGTCTTGCCATATTGAACAACTGTAACACTTCCAAGAATCTATCTTTTTTGCTATTGGCAGAAGCCAATGTTGGAAGTTTCAGATCAGTGAGTTAAATCAAGAATGCTTTTGTACCATGCTAAACATTATCATAAAAATTAGCACTGAAGTGATTCCTTGCTGTTGCCTGCTGGGTTTTTTCTTCTGTCACAAGCAAGGACTGCGCTATGAGGGACCAGTCCCTCCAACCCCTGTTCACTTATATTCTTTATGGTATTATTAGATGTTCAGTTCAGTTCAGTTCAGTGAAAGGGCTGAAGTGAATTTACATACTTGTGAGCTGTCATGTCAGCACCCTCTGCTTTAACTCTTAAAAGGATGAATTTTTTATGGTTTTGGTAGTGTGGTATTTTCCTAATTAGGAACCACCCTTGTATTAGAATACTTGTAAATCTGAATTAAGGTAGTGAAATCTTCATTTAAGTAAGGAAAGGAAAATTCTAGTCAAAATATTCTCAGACATCTAACAGTAATTTGCTTTAAGGCTTCTTGAAAGTTCTGTCCATGGAAACTCCCTGTTTAAATTAATTCTTAATTAAAATCATTATTCTGTGGCATATCTAACTAATTGTTTAGCAAGAGTAAAAAATGTCTGTGTCTTAATAATTTTCCAGACTTAACGAGCTGTAGTTATCGGAAGAAAGATGTTCTTTCTTGGGTAGTTCCTTTTCATGTGTCTTGAGTAGTCTTTCGTAATTTAAAAAAATAATGTTTTAATTACCATGGTTACATGCTGCTAGTGCTGATACAATTTAAAACAATTGCTTTCTGCTCCAATACTTAATGCAGTGTGAATTTATCAAAAATTAAACACAAAAAAATTTCTATAGTGCAAAATTTCTTGTCTATTTTAGGCTGCTATCTGTGGAGGCCTTGATACTGTGTTCTTAATTCAGGGAACATTCACTATACTGAATGCAACTGAAAATAGTCAAAATACCAAACCAATCTGTGGTGGGCTGACCTTGGCTGGCTCTGGCTGCCCAACACTTTGCTCTCTCAATGCCCCTCCTCAACAGGATGAGGGACAAAATAAGATGGAAAAGGTCATGGATCAAGGTAAAGAGGAGATCCCTCGCCAATCACCATCAGAGGCAAAACAGACTCAACTTGGGAAAAATGAGTATGATTTTTTGTGATTTGAAATAGACTTGAGTAGTGAGAAACAAAGACGAATTGAAACAGTGAGATGACCCATCCTCAGAGCTGTGTCCTGCAGTGTGTTGGTTGGAGCCAGCTGGAGCCTGGCATCTCCTCACAGAGGCCGCCCTACAGCCCCTCTGCCAGCACCGGGGCAGCTGCACCCAGGACACCGTCCCAACTCACCTGTGTCATGGTTTAGGAAAGGTCCTCCCCAGTTTAGTGCCCCCACTTTCCAAAACCAGGCGCTCCTTTTCCTCCACCTTTCTACTCCAGCGATGGAGTTGAGAACTGGAGGGACAAAAGGTGAAAATCACACTGTTGTATGGGTTGGTAAGTGCCCTCAGCAATGGAATAGCTGGAGACACCCTGAGCTTTGTGTTGCTTTTTGTTCATCTTTCAGAGAATACCGAAAAAATAACAGTATCTCCTTCCAGTGTAACACCAGTTAAACTGGTGAACAGTCTAGAGCACAAATCTTAGGAGGAGCAGCTCAGGAAACTGAGGTTATTTAGCCTGGGAAAAAATAAACTCAGTGGGGACATTACCACTCTTTACACTTACCTGAAACAAGGTTGTAGGGAGGTGGGTGTCAGTCCCTTCTCCCAGATAACAAGTGGCTGGACGAGCGGTAATGGCCTCAGGTTGTTCCAGGGAAGGTTTATATTGGGTATCAGGAAAAACAAAAGTCACAGAAGGGATTGTCAAGCAGTGGAAAAGGCTGCCCAGGGAAGTGATGGAGTTACCATCCCCAGAGGTATTTAGAAGGCGTGTAGATGCAGCACTTGGGGACAGTGTTTAGTGGTGGGCTTGGCAGTGCTCTAGTTGGACTCAGTGATCTTAAAGGTCTTTTCCAAACTTAACATTTGTATGATTCTATTCTATGGTTCTATAAATATCAAAGTACTTTGCAAACAGAGGATTTAGTTACTCAAATTGGAGGTATTGAAGGGGATTTCTATGATCTTACAGTGACAAGTACCTAAGTCAGAAACTGAGCCGAGGTTTCAAATTCTCCAGTACAAGGATCTTTCCGTTAAAACTTATCACTGTGGATAATACTGATCCACACAGACTGTAGCTGATGGATTGGGTCAGGCAAACAAGCTTTTGTTGACTTCAAGTCTTTGTCGTTTTGTCTTTCTCTGAGGTTTGTTTCCATTTTGTCTGTGTGGTTTACCTTTGAGATCCAGGCAGGAAAACCTCCCTGGAGTGATTCCATCTGCTCTGCAGTGGTGCTGCCTGACCTCGAGTGCTGTGTGCAGTTTTGGGCACTGCAATGTAAGAAAGACATTGAGCTATTAGAGTGTCCAAAGGAGGGCCACAAGGATCGGGAAAGACCTGGAAGGGAAGCCATATGGGGAGCAGCTGGGGTCACTTGGGCTGCTCAGCCTGGAGGAGACTGAGGGGAGACCTCACTGCAGTTACAACTTCCTTGTGAGGGGAAGAGGAGGGGCAGGCACTGATCTCTGCTCTGTGGTGACCAGTGACAGGACCCGAGGGAATGGCAGGAAGTTGTGTCATGGGAGGTTTAGGTTGGACATGAAAAAGTTCTTCAGTGAAAGAGTAGTTGTGCACTGGAACAGGCTCCCCAGGGAAGTGGTCACAGCACCAGCCTGACAGAGTTCAAGAAGCATTTGAACAATGCTCTCAGCACATGGTGTGATTCCTGGGGTGTCCTGTGCAGGGCCAGGAGTTGGACTTGATGATCTTTGTGGGTCCCTTCCAACTCTATGATTCTATGATCTAGTACAGCAAGATCAGTTAATATTTGTAGTACCTTATTAATGCCTACTTTCTGTTCCTGTAGATTACCTATTGAAAATGGAGTTCTGAATATCACAATCCTGATTACAAGTCAATGAAATTATTTGTTCCTACAAATATAGTTTACAATGCAGTTGTGCTACTGGCAGGCTTAAATAAACATAAAACATGCTCAGTTGTCAGGAAATTCCTAGTTTAAATTGGTTATACATTCTATGAATATTTCTAGATTTTGTGTGCATATATATACTAAATCCAGCAAACCATTTTTATTTGCATGTAGATTACTGACAAAAAAATGAGCATCATCATAATTCAAGATTATAATAGACGACCCCTGCACCATTCTGCAAATGCAAAAGCAGTAGCTCTTCTATTGCCGCCTTCTCATTTGGTTCAATTATGAGTTACAATAAGAGCTTATATTTTCTATCATGCAAATGCAAATTTTGATACTTGAAATGTATGGTTTATATCTTTTTGAATATTTCCTATTTTCTAAAATTAAACTATGTTAAAACTTTATTTTCATTTTTAAATAAGGATATCTCTGTGACTATTCATTGACCTACAACTCTGGGAACTGCTGATTTTGAACTGTTGTAGGTGCTTGTTGCTTTTTATAGGTTTGGATTTTTATGATTTTTTGCTTCCTCTTTACTCTCTTCCTAGTTTTGTTCGGGAAAGCACGCTGACAGATTAAAACCTGAGCGCTTCACAACTCTATATAACTCTCTGTAACTTATTATCCTGAATTTTTCAGTTTCATAATTGTGATAAAGACAGGGCAAAGCCAGCGATGAGACATTTCTGTGCTTGGAAGAAAACTGCATGATTTATAACAGATGTCATCAATTTATAAATTCATATTAGAGTAACTTACAAATAGTGACTGTACAGTACTTGTTTTTTATTACTTTGTGTATGACCTTTTTCAGCATAGGAATTATTTTCCATTAGTTCAGTTCAATTGGAAAAAACAATGCTTAATGGACTTTGAATTCCGAGTCATTGGTGATAGAATTAGATAGTTTTCAGATTTCTTTAATTGCTGTCATATGCAGTTCTGTAATTTGTCACACCAGCTTTTATCTGGTGGGTGCACTTTTCCTGTTTTCCTTGAGCTGTGTGGTAAAACTGTGATCCAGGGCTCCTGAGTGATCCGCAGAGCAATCTGGTTCTGTCTCAACAGTAAAGCACCTGCCTGTCTTGGACCAGTGAAGCTGTGATCTAGCCCTGGCCTCTCTCCTTTGCTCATGTTCACAGATACTTTAGCAACCTCCCATAACCTCTGCTTTCCTGAATATTTGATGGCTGCTTTGTGCTCTTCCATGTCAGTTATGGTTCTGGCATAAATGCACAGGTTCTTTAATCCATTTGACAGGACCAAGTTTAGAGGAGGGGAAGGAAGCAAAAGGACGTAGCCAAATGCAAAATGACCTGTAGTGTTTAAAGCAAGGGATGCTGGAGGCAGCAGAGGGAAATGTAGTCCTGATAAATGATTAATCTTTAAGACTAGAGAAAGGAAATAAACACAACGGGCTCAAAATTATATGTGGAAATAAAGCATGGTTTAAAGGAAATAAACTACACAGAGTTGACTAATCTGTGATACACATTACACAAAAGCATATTTATTTTCTTATTTTCTTCTTTATCCCATGCTTATGTTTGTTTATCCCTACTCTTTTTGTCAGTAGATCATACATTTCTGTATTGAAGCAGATAGCAAATTCCCAGGCATATACATTTTTGTGGGAATCTTAGGACTCTGTTAAATCTTATAAAGAATTAACTTCGAAGCAGTTTACCATCCAGTACACTCCCTTTTCCCAGATGTTCTCCTTTTGCCTTCACCGGCAGTTTATTTCCTTACTAAAATGTATCAGAAACAATGATGGTTTCTTCTGTGTTTCATGCTTCAGTATAACAACATAGATTCCCTTCATCAGCAAGCATAGTTTCTTATGTTTGTTTTTTACAGGGAGTGGCATAGCAAAGAAGACTGGTGGTAAATAGCTTCTTGATCTGTCACAGGAAAATTCAAAGAAATCTACCAGAGAAGGAGAAATGTGTGGGATTTCTTAAAGTATTTTCTAGATATAGCAGGAAAAAAGTTTGAATATATTCAACCAATAAATCAAGAGTGTATCCTTGTAATGTAGATACTTTTCAGAAACTTTAATTTATAAAATGCTATGTGTAGTTGAATGTTGGAACTGATATGGAAGCCAAACATTTTAGTTGGTGACAGTATCAAAGACAACGATTGCATTTGAGATTGTGGGTGGAAAAACATCTTAAATTACTCAGTAGTTAGTAAGTACTCAGGTTTGGATGAAGTTCCTGTAGAAGTCTTGAGGATGGACCTAATATGAGGTCATGTATCCTGACTGAGCCTCAAATACGTAGGAGATTCTTTCAGGAAATGAGTCTTATCACAAAATAAACAGATGATCTTATCAACTTTACAGCACTTACATGTTTATAGTAGTTAGCACATAATAGTGTAGTAGGAAGACAGAATATTCTGTCCCCCTTTGACATGTATGTAAGTTCAAAGCTTCTTTTACGAGTTGTTACAGGGAATCTGATTCATTTATCAGGTTTATGCATTGGAGAGTTATTTGTCAGAACTGATCTCATTGTACATCATTTGGTTAAGGTTGATTGCACATGTCAGATTAGAAAGAATGGTAAATACTTCTTTTAGATGAGTAACATTGATTGGTGGCATTTTCTCTTCTACACAGATTTATATGACCATATTGTCCTGTCATCTAGGTTCAGTCTAGGTTCTGTTCTCAATCCCCAATTTAGCTACCACCACTGTACTAACAGCTCTGAAATAATGGGATTTGTCAGTGGCGATAGCCCACAGTGATAACCAGAACACACTGCTACATCTTACTCTGACTGATCTGTGAAACAGCGTTGCCCATTTATTCTTTTGTGCAACATAATAAACAGTCTCTGGGCTTCTACTTTCAGGGCAGGTATTGAACAGCTGAAACCTTCACTAATTTACACAATGGTTTATCTTTTCTCCACTTAGCTTCAGGGGTAACTCAAGCAGCTGCACCATAAATGTAAGGAGTTTGAGCATGCTAATCTGTCACACAGCAGAACAACAGTGTATGCTTTGCCTTTAATACTAGTCACCATCAGAAGGTGATGGGGGCACTGTAAAAAATATCTGAACTTTATTAGTGTATGTAGAGAATGGTTTACCATCTTACAATGCCCTAGATGTATTCCAGCCATTTCTAGGAAAATGGGCTAGAAGAATAGATTTTTCCCTCACACTAGAACTAAAAAATGTGTAAAATATTCTCCTGGGTTCCCATTTTTTGAGCAGTGAGTAGAAGAGTGTACATTACATTAATGTAATTTCCCCCGTTTATGGTGTGTTCCTAAATTGTGTCTATTGTTCTCATGAATATGCTTAATTATGAGCCGTCCACCTGCACCATTCCTTAATTTATCTGAAAATTTATGTATTGACCCATGAAACCAGATGGTTTTACATTCATTGAACACAATTCTGTGGCATAATAAGTGCGTGAAGGAGGTATGTCAGGTGGCCACAAAAGCAATTCCTCAGGCCTTCAGCTTCCTTTGTGTTGCCTGCATCTTCTCAAATATGAGCAGCATCTGATCTGCATTCTGTATAAATTGGTCTGAAAGTCTGTGCCAGCTTCTGAAGGGTGCCACAGGGGTGGAGGTGCATGTCTGCCTAAATGTGTCTGTGTCAGATCGGCAGGTAATGACATGTGCTGTGTTAAAAAACGATGGGGAAGTGATAGAAAAGGAAAATAATGCCACTGGTAAGAGGGGTAGATGTCTGTGATAGATTCAGTTGAGAGGGACAGTATATGCAACACAGCTCATTCGACTTCAATTTTCCCCAAAGATCATTCTGATCCAGTATGTACCGAAGGCAGATCTACCAAAGGTAACATCTACCAAAAATAGGCACTTTATTTGCCATCTTACCATGGTAATTCTTCTGAGAATTGTTTGTCACCACCTTTTAATTCTTGTTGATTTACATATTCATGGCAGTTCCCCGGGGTGAAGTTGGGATAAATTGTTCCTGCCATATGCGTGAAGTGGAAAGTATATGTCTGCACTCTTTATTTTTCATTTCTCAGTTAGAGGTGTGCTTTCTTCATGCAAAAGAAAGAAAACCTTAAGAACACATGCTTGTCTGTCTTTCAAACTCTGTAGAATTAGCTTGTCATGAAATGTAAAACTAATGTGTAGTTGTAAAAACCACTGCCAGCTTTTTCCTCACTAGTGGCTGATGGCTAAGAAGATTTAGAAATGAAAGGGGTTATTATAAAGTGATTACTGAATAGCTAGGTATGTCATTTTAAACAAGCAACTAAAATCTGTGTTGCAGATTTGGAATGTAATCTTGTTTGTATCATTCATACTTAAAATCTGATTTTGATTGTGGAGGAGTAATCATGTAATGTAGGTAATTTGACAAAAATATATCAAATTATGTTTTTCTTTCATTCCTTATTTAAATGTATTAGAATTTAAATTATTTACCATTGAGAGTATACCTATAAAATGACAACATAAAGAATTATTAGATTCAATTTACATTGGTTCAGATTGAAATTTTACTATAAAGTGAAGCATTCATATCAGCCCTCTCATGAAAGAAAATACTATATAGAAACCAACACTTAAAAACGTTACTACCTTTAAAAGGATGTAATAGATGATTGAAAGGGTGTTATTGATGATTGGACCGATATATTTTGCAACTGTGAATGTCAGCCTGAAGACATAGGCCTCACGGAATAAATGTAGCCATGAACTGGAGAAGAGATGAAAAGTTAAGGAAACTTCTCATGTATGATTTTATCACTCATTCATGTTTCTGTATCAAGTGCTTGTAATAATATATTACTAGAAGCTTAAAACCTGTTGCCTTCAAGCAACAACTACACTTAATTTTTGTAAGCAGTGAGCTGATGCCTTCTATGTTTATTAGAATTCGCCTTCCGTGAATCTTCTATAATTGGCTAAATATTATGGTTCTCTCCCAAGAGTTCCTATATCTTAGCTTGTGTTTGATTTAGAAATATCACAGAAAAAATTATCTTAGTGATGAGGTGATACTATTATTTAGGATCCTTCCTGGAAAAAGTAGACCTCTACTATATCTCCCATTTGAATTTGTGAGGTGAGTGAGGATTCATTCATTATAAGTGAGGATTTATTCATTATAAGAACTTGGCCTATTTGTGAGCTGCAAGTGAGTATTTTGTTGTTTTCTGAGCTCCCACATTTTGGAACTAACCTCTTCTGGCCATAATGTACAGAAAGGAAAAGCACATTTCAGTGCTATATTCTAATGGGTTAGAAATGAGGCTGAGAATTGGGATTCCATGACTTGCTGATGCACTGCAACCTTCAGCAGGTAATTAATTTCTTTCGTTTCAGTTTCTTTGGATATGAACTGGGATAACTTGCTTTTGTCATACTTGATGTAGATACATAAGGTTTAACTACACAATACTCAAAGTGTATAATAAAATCAGTGGAAGCATGGTCTTGCATCTAGTTCCACGCTGAAGAATGGTGTTAGGTGTAATCTTCCTGGCAGCAGGGTAGTTTGGAAGATGCTGGCTTTTCTCTTTCAGCTGGTAGACTGTTGGCATCTCGACCAGGAAATAGAGGCTGAGTATGAGCACATGCTCTACATGTGAATCTTCCACTTCTCAGATAATGGGAAGTGGTTTAGTCCAGAGAGAGCAAACTATCTGTGGTGAGGGGGCCTAAGATTTTTTTTTACATCAGTCTAGTCCTGTTGACACCTGCTGTCCACTGTAACACTGTGGATGCTGATCATGATAGTAAAGGTGCTGGGGGAATTGTGTGCAGGAGGCTTATTCCTGCTTTTCAATGCTCTTAAGTCTGCAATAACGAGGAAGGGTGCAGAAGGATCCCCACGGGCTACTGTTCAAAGCTAGTATGCTAACTTCAGGTTATATACATCCTTCTGTTCATCTTCTTTCACTGACATTGTGACTGTGGAAGACAAATGAATTTGATTAAAAGAATATAATTAAAAATAAAACAATATTTTTTAAAATAATACAATTAAAAATAAGCCATTTTGCCCAGAATTTGCACAAACATTCATAATCTAGTTTTCAGCACATTTTATATATATGAAAACCTGATTATTCCTTCCTCTGTGGCATTGCAGGTGACTACTGTTTCAGTTTTTCTGTCTCATAGTTCTTTCTTTCATTAGCACTGAAACTCTGCAGGTCTTGCATCCCAACATTTTTTAAAGTGTCAGGGAGTATGTTTAGAAGACTGATCGAAGTGCTGCTTTTCTGTGGGAGGCATCTGGTTTTGCAGAAGTAGGAATGTATTCTTTTGGAAATATTATTTGTTAGTAATATGAAATATTGGTAAGAATTTTAAACACCATAATTTGGAGTCTTTCCAGGAGATGCTGGGTATCTTCTGTGGTCTTTTGCGTTTACCTGAATAACCTTAGTAACTGTTGCTGTCAATTTCCATAGCTGCTCCATGACAGGAAGCAGAGATATTTCATGTGATACCAGTATTTCACTAATTTACAATTATTCTTTGCTGGTTTTTAACATTTTTGGTTATTTCCTGAACATGCTGTGTTCTTAGATGAGTGAGATGACCAACCTCTAATGTGCTGCTCTTAACTCAGAGGTTGTTTCTGGATCTTCAGCAGTTTTGTGCACACTGGCAGCTTAGTCTTTGTTTTCACTTTAAAATAATGGGACTCAGCAGTACAATCACACCACCATCATCATATTAGGATTTTGATTCTGTTCATGAGTCATTTGTCCCTTTGTTTCTTTGTTTGCCTTGTCTTTGTTTGATTCCTTTCTTTTATAACCCAAATAATGGACAGTATGAAAAATCATGTGGGGAAAGAATTCCTTTTTTTCCTCTAATCCTAACTACAAAACGGTTCTTTATATTAACAAATCTGACTGAAATAAAAATGTGTTAAAAAACTGTGAAATTGCACCACCCAAAATATTGCCCATTGTTTCTTTCCTCAACTGCATTCTACAGTTTTTGGCAAACTGGAATTTGAAAAACCATGATCTGTTATCAGATCAGATAAATCATATGGTATTTTGGGCAAAGAAAAGCTCTTTTTGAACTTCAATCTGTTGTTGAAGAACTCAGATGAAGAATAATTACAGTATAAAAATCACTCCATCAGAGTTGAATGTGATCTTTTACAAAACTGTCTTACCAAGTTTGCAAATAACCTCAAATTGTTAGTAGTCATGTGTAGATTAGATTTCAAATCAAATAAGGACAAGCCAAAGAAGTAAATTATTTTACCTTTATTCTTGTTTGCATTGACTGTAGAAATACACAAATGCAGAGATTTTTTTTCTAGAAACAAACCAAATATTGTTACTTTGATAGCAGCTGGCTCACAAGCCATGTTTTCTGTTCCTCTGTAGGTGGTCTCCATCACTGTAGTGTTCAAGTTCCTTGCAGGCATTCATGAAATTCGGTGTGACACCATCAGATACTGATGCTAGAGTACTGTGGCTCCCACTTTACTCAGAGGGAATTGATGTGAAAAGATGTTAAGTGATTTGAACAAGACTGCTTAGGCAATCTGTGAAGCAGCCTTTACATTTAATTATCATTAATTAACTATTGTGTTTTAAAAAGCTGTTTTGTGGATAATATCTTAAATATTCGGTTTTCATCTTAAATTTGTTTATTTTCCTGTTCTATCTATCCCTTACTTTCTGTGAAAGGTCAATAGAGTCCGATCTGGAATTTAAGTCCCAAGAGTTGTTGCATAGCTAAACTCCAATAAGAGTTTGCGTAGACAAGAAATAAATTCTTAGTTCCTATTGTTAGGTGCCTTTCAAATAGTATCTAACAGATACCAGATGTCTGCAGCTACTGGAGTACCATGGAGCGGCAGAAAATCACCATGCCATTCCTTTCTTGTTCTTATTTCAGTAGATCTGTGCAGTCTGTGATGAAAAGACAAAACTTCCAGTCCTGAGTTTTCGTTCTAAACCCAAGTTTTGATGATCAATGACAGGATGCTAAAAATACACCTGAATGTCTCTGTGATTCTGAAATTGAGTTTCAGAAAAAGCATTGTACTTGTGGTAAAAGGTATAGTGTGAAGTTCCAGAGAAATGAGCTGTGAATTGCAGCTGCAATGGAAATTGATCCTGTCTGTCAGTCTGTGCTCCATATTCTCAGGAAAACAGAGTGGAGCAGAAATGGAGCCAAGATCGCCGATTAAATGGGATGCTAAAGTGCCAGGGGCTAGAACCAGGCTTGCTGGTCCCTCAGGTCAGAGCTGCAACTGTCAGAATTCACTGCCTGATTCCCTGCTGAAGCTGGCAGAAGGAGAGCAGTATGAAAAATGCTGCAGGCACCAGCAGGGGAATGGGTAAGAACTGCCTGGCTAAGCTTCAGGCTTGACAGGCAGTGTGCTCCTTTGGGAGGAAAACCTCTTCTCTTACGAACTGGGAGGCCTCATTTTCCCTATTTGCCTCGTGATTTGTACCAGTAAGGTGTAAGAAAATAGCTGGAGTACTGAGGAGCAAGAGAGGCTCGGTTCACTCAGAAAACTGCAGTGGGTGGAGAGATCTGGCTGTGTAACCTCTGCAGGCGGGCGTTTACCAAGTTGGGAGGGGGCAAAGGCTCAGCAAATCGCTCTCGTGCTGCGAAGTGCATCTGTTGTATGTAATACAGTCGGCATGGGGTGTTAAGCTCCTTATTCTTCTTCTGCTGTAAAAGGTGTGATTTCAGCTGTGATCAGCACTGTGAAATGACACTTCTCTGTGTAGCTGTCACTTACCTTACCTGGTGCAAGGTGACAACAACAGACCATGGCTGGGATGACAGCTTTCCACTACCGCAGGGATCGCTAGCTCAAGTCTCATGAGCCCAATAGCAGCATCTCTGAAGGATGCCTACTTTGTCACTCAAAGTTGGGAAGGTGATAAATCCTGTAGAAAATAAAGTCAACTAAATGAAGTCATAATGCCGTAGTAATTAATTCAGCTTTCCCTTTTAAATCATAGTCATTAGCTGTCATTCTTTTAGTGCTGCTTAACAGTTTTCTTTCCCCAAGTATCCTGTGTCCTTCCTGATGAAAACCATATACCTTCCAGTGTATTGGAAGTGATGTACTGTGCTCTCAGAACCGTATTACGTTAAAGATAGATGGATAGATAGGTAGATAGATAGATAGATAATTAAAACTTCTTTTCTCACTGTTAAGGTGGTCAGGCATTGGAATAGGTTGCCCAGGGACATGTTGGGAGTGACCATCCCTAGAGGTGCTTAAGAGGCATCTGGATCTGGCACTGGGTGATACGGTTTAGTGGTTTTGGGGTTACAGTGATAGTGCCGTATTGACAGGTGGACTTGATGATCTTAAGGATCTCTTCCAACCTTGATGATTTTGTGATTCTTTTCCATGAAATTATTTCCTCTGGGGTATACAGTGATACTTCCAGAGCAGTTCAGTGGTAACTTGACAAAAAAGAAACTTCCTTTTCTATCTTTTGTTGCACTAACTGCTATTTTTCAGGGCTGTTTTGAGCCATGTGGCTTTTTTCAATCCCAAAATTTCATTGTTACCTTGGCCTTTTTTTTTCTGGTTAAAAGTAGGACCATTAAAACACTCACTAACGACAGGGTTTGTTAGGCCCCTTTTAGTTGCATAATCTCTGAATGAATGGTAGGAAAAATAGATATGAGCTGTGTACCTGTCTGATGCTATGGGTTACAGAATCGAGTCAGGAGCCAAAGCAACCAGGGTATTCGCCTTGTCTGATGAGCTTTCTCCTGTGAATATCAAGGGAAGTTGTACTGTCTCCATCTTTTGCAATCTAAACTCTTTTTTCCCTTGTCTGTTTTGTTGGAGGTGAAAAGGTATCTTTCATTCTCATAGATTTAACTAGAGGGCTAACTTGTACTTTTTATTAAGGTAACATGACATAAGAATACCTTCCTCCTGGGCAGAAATCTTGGATAGGTTTTGATCCAGATATTTTGTACAGCCACTCAATTTCAGTTTTAAAATGCTATGAATTAGTTTTATGTCTCTAATAAAATGATTTCTCAGCTCCCCTGTGAATTTTCTGATGTGCCCACTGTGGAACTATGCAGGCTGTTCCATATTCGTGCAGCCAGGAGCTTTGTTCAATTGTTTAATGTTGTATGTCAGGGTCACCTCAATTTTGTTGGTTTTCTATTTCTATTTAGCCCATTCAGATACAATTAGAGTTACACAATACCTCTCAAATGTCCTTTGCTATTCATCATTTCATCTAAAAGAAGAAATTCGTAGAAACTAAAATGAATTAAAAAAAACAAAACAGGAAAACACATTTTCAATGAAGTTTGTGTCTGAACGACACAGAAGTAAATGTTTAGGAACTTATGGAGTCCATATGCCAGTCCTTGAGATTTGCTTCATATTAATTTTAATTGTTGTAGCAATAGAAATGTGTCAAAGCCCCCAGATGCCAGAATTCTTAGCTGGGATGCCTGAGCATGGAAGCAGAAAAATGGCTCTACAGCGATTTATCCTTGGTGGGGACATTTTTACCTCTCAGTCAAGTCACGAGAAAGGAGACCAGGATTAGAAGTTGGTTTGTTTTGCCATATTTTCACCAATTGCTAGATATTCTATACTGGTGATCAACATTTTTTGACAGTGAAAATCAATTTTAAAAAAATTTATAAAGCAGCTGGATGATTTGAAAGGGGGAAAAAATACCCTGCTTTGTAGATGTTAGAACAAGCAATTTCTTAACACCTTCTCTTCAAGGAGTTAAGATGAATAACATCTTTGAACAAATATTTCAAGCATGCAGGGATTAAATTAAAAAGTAAGAAGATGAAATCCTGTGTAAATTGTTTAGAACATTCCTAGTGAAGACATGTTGATTAATAAACATAAAAGGGGGAAGATGCATATTAATTTGTTTACATGTAAGAGGCTTCTAACTCATTAAAAGTCTTCCAAGTGTTTAACTAGTGAAGCAGTGGATAAAACCTGACATTGTCTTTAATCTTTTTGAGGACTAAAATATGAAAAAACCCAGATTATTGCTAAATATGTATAATAGCTCTGTTAATGACAGTGTTTTGAAAATGTGGGGGGTGTCAGCTCAGTGGTTCTGCTGTAATATGGTGGAAATTTTAATTCACTCTTCAATCACAATTGCTGTGACCAGTAGGATTGAAGAAAATCTAACTTCATACACCACAGTCTTTGGTGCTTATGTATAGATTTTGGTAGTTTTGATTGATGGCTGATTTTCAACTGGGAGATCTCTAGAAAAGCACAGATGCAGAATATCTTGTTTATTTTGGATCTTTGCTAAACCACTACAACAAACTGAGGTATTTGCAGTAGTAACAGCTAATGTTTTTGTGGAAAAGAACCCTATGGTCTATTTTAAAGAAATTGAAACTAACTTAATGTCTTGGACAAATAGAGATTGAGTAATTGCATTCAGTCTAACTGAAAAACAAATGAATAAGAAATAGCTGAAGGACCATTTAGCCTTTGTATAAACAGTCCTGCAAGAAAATCAACGTGTATTTGCAAGATTTCTCTGAAATTACATTTTCTTTTTAGATACTTGTTTTGTGCAGGTTTTTGCTCTAAAAGTGTTAATACAAATAATTTATGCAAAAGAAGTTGGACATGCTTATTTTTTGCAAGCAACAGGTAAAAATGTGTCATTTCAACTGTATCATGCAGTTTGAGTTGAAGAATAAAAACTTTATTTAGTGTTTTGCTTGCTCTTCGTTTTTCTTCAAAGACTCTTCTCACTCTTTTCTCCATTGTCCCCCATTTTTTTCAGAGCCTATACTTCTATTATACTGTGATTCTATAAAGCAATGGATTTCTGTTTCTGCTTATCTGTCATATTTGTAGAACTGTACACCCTCTTGTTTCGCACGTCACTGTTAGAATGTAAGTAATCACAGCAGAATTATGTTGGTAATTTTGCAGATCCGATGCGTGGGCCACGAAGACTGGAGGTGGTGGAGATCAAATCTAGACAGATCACTATTTGCTGGGAGCCATTTGGGTATAATGTCACACGTTGCCATCGGTACAACCTCACCGTGCATTACCGCTACCAGGCTGGAGGGCAGGAGCAAGTGAGAGAGGAAGTCAGCTGGGACACAGAAAGTTCACATCCCCAGCACACAATTACCAATCTATCACCATACACAAATGTCAGCATCAAATTAGTATTGATGAATCCTGAAGGACGGAAAGAAAGCCAAGAACTTGTAGTGCAAACTGATGAAGATGGTGAGTTTTGTATTTACATATATACAGTACATGACCTGATAGCCTAATTTTCTGTATAAGTGCTCATTCTACTTTCACTAAAATTTCTAACAGATTTTCCACCAACTTCACCAATTTTAATAAAGCTCCATTATTACAGTGATCTTTCACATAACCTATAACATCCCACATAGTTTAATCATTTCATCATTAAATTTGTAACTTTTGCTTGAACTATGTTCTGCCTCTCTAAAGTTCCAGTATCAGTTTGAAGACATTTCAGGTGATTGTTAGCAGTATCCTCCTAAGCTCCTCTACTAAATAATGTGCTCAGCACTAAATATTTGTTCTTGATTTGCAGTTTCAATTTCTCTGTATTTGGCTTTCCGACCATTGGACACTGTTAGTTGCTTATTCACATTATATTCCATATACAGGCATTGAAATATACAGATATTCCCTTGCTTTTAATAATTTTCAACTCACATGGGGTTTTCATATATCTTTTTTTTTTAAACTTCTTTTGAGTAATAATAAATATAATAAACAATAAATAACGTACTTTTCTAATGTCTTTTTTGAAGTAGAAACAACAGAATTTCAATGCTCTAATAATATTGCATGAAAAGATTATACCATCCTCACAAATCTTCTGTGATATTATTTTGATTACACGTGCAGAGAGTTTACTGGAGCTCTGTTAGCTACAATACCAAAATGGGACTTCCTTGTTGAATTGGTCATGCAGCAGGAATCAATTTCACCTTTCCAGAATACTCTGTGCTGATATATAGCCCCTTAGTTCGACCCACAAGTTTACCTTAGTTTTTTTGACCTTGGTTTTGCTATTTTAAACGCATACAGTTAAAAGGAACTTTATCAAATGACTGGCATTGCTTTATATAACAGATCTGTCCTCTTTCCATTTTTATCATCTGCAATCTGAACAGGAATGGATTTGTATTTTCTTCCAGATCAATGACAGATTTACTTCAAACATGTTGGAAATATTTCTAGTAAAACCTTCAGCAATGATGAGCTCATTTTATAATAAATACTTGAAGGCTGTCATTTAAGCCTATTAAATTATTTCATACATGCTGTATTGGTTTTATGTAGTACTAATTTCTAATCAAAATATATGAGGAAATAAATTAAACAATTTAGGAATATATAGTTACTAATGCAACAGATTTAACAAAGCATAGCTAACAAAAAGAAATGTTTAATTAGAATTAATTGTGCTGTCATGCTCTAAATTTAATTCAGTTCAGTTGTAGGATGACAACATAAAGAGCTTATTGTTGTCTGGGATGTTTATGTGTTTTACCTAATTTTTTTTATTCCTGGCCCTCTGGAATTTCATGTTATTTCAGGACCTCTTAAAAACCAGCATCAGTGTCGGAGAGAATACCTTGAGAAAAATTACAGCTTTTTAGTGTACTGTATGCATTCAGTGAGGTATATAAGTCTAAATGTAAAACAATAGAGTATACTGATCCAAATAATCATCATAATTTTTCAAATCACATAATTGTTTGTTGCAAGGGACTTCCAGAGCTCATTTAGTGCAACCTTCTGCTCAGAGAAGATCAAGTGACAGCAGATTGCTCAAGGCCTTGTACAGCAGAGTCTGAGTGCATCTCTAGGTGACCTCTGACAGTGTTTGAACCTCCCTCTATGGCTCAACTGCTCAGAGTTTATGACCTTCTGATAATTTGAGAGGTTACCACAGTGCTTTGCTCTACTTCCAGGTTATTTACACTATATTACATTCCTCTTCCTTTACACATAAATTGTTAACCTCATGATTCCAAATGAGTTTTTCCAGTTCTCTCCTACTTGGAAACAAGGTTTGGTGCCCAGAATTCAGGTTGCCCTAAAGGTGTCATTTTACTGGTGCACACAGGACTGGTAAACCAGTTCAGAAACCATCACCTGTGTCCTTGGAGCTTCCACTTGGTGGAGCAAGGAACTCTGTGGAGAGCTGCGGGGAGATGACAACAAAGTCTTAAACCTTGTGAACTCCCATACCAACAGCATGGAACAGTAGGAAGAGGTGGTTCTGTACCAGAAGTGTCAACAGGAAGGAGTCTCCAAATGTCTTGCTTGCAGATCTTTCTCTTCCTTAACCATTTGGGTAAATCTCAATAAGGGGTCTGAGTAGTTATTTCAACTACTGCAGCAAGCAGCTTCCACCTTTTTTCTGTAGCAAGTAGAAAATACTACATGTATCTTCTTAGTGGATTTTCACATGGAGGTTGTGGAAAAGTGCTAATCCCTTCATGCCCGTTGCTTCACAACAGTCCTGTGTGTATTTTCAGGATTTTTTTTCACATTACTTTGCCAGTGTTGTTACAAAATAAAATCACTGATACACGTCCATGTTCTGTTTACATGTCTCCTCTGAAAATTGTATTGTCTTGGGGATAAGGCAATGGTTGCATAACAAATGGGAAACACAAGTAGATACCTGAGAGCAGTTGACAAACCTTGCATCAGAACCTTCTGACATCCCTGCCTCTTCACAGGTCTTTCTCCCACATTAAAAGATTTTAAGAAAAATTAATGTCAGATTTTTAGTTTGACTGTTTTACACTTTTCTTATGTCCATCCTGTGGTAGGTCTTCAGGCCTAATGTCAGTGAGCCTTGCTGTTCTATACAATATGTGGCTCGTCTTTCCAAGATAACTTTGCTAGTTCAGTCTTCTGAAACTATACCTGTTATTTCAATGCCTGTCCATTTTCATATATGAATGTTTAATATGTTTTCCACTAAGTAATGCTGTTGATAAGTAGGTGTCACAAGTAGATGAATTTGCAAAAATTTCTGTTTGAGATATCCCCTAGTTCCTTATGAAAAGCTGATTTGTCCTTTTTAAATTATCAATAGAGGTTTACAGGAAATGTGTAATGCTCACTAATTTATTCTTACACTGAAGGTGACACATAGTGGCACTGTCTTGTTATATAAATTATTCTCCTCCTGAGCTACCCTGGCCTTTGGTTCAGTCTTTGGGGAAATTATAGTGGGATGGTTTTTATGCCTCAGCCGTACAAATATTTAAACAGAGCATGTCCTTCTGAAATTTTTCTTAAAACCACTTTTTTTTTTTTTCAATCTGTTAGTCCCGAGTGCTGTGCCACTTGAATCCATTCAAGGGAGTACCTTTGAAGAGAAGATTTTTCTCCAGTGGAGAGAGCCAGCGCAAACATATGGTGTGATTACTTTGTATGAGGTACTTAGAAATTTGCCACGTTTTATGTCTAGTTTTGTTTTTCCAACATGCATAAGAAAATTAATGTGTTTCTACAGTTTATGTAAAATTAACTTCATTTTAAAAACAGTAGCCATTTAAAAGTAAATATAATGTAGGAGTGAATTACACAGGACGCAGTATGTCCTTGAGTTACCAGCTTTAAGAAAACTGATAACGTGATATAACATTCTATCTAGTACTCTAGATAAAATATTTAAAAGATTGAAAGGCAGTTCTGAGCAAATTCATTAAAAAATAAGAGACATAAGACAGCAGTTACGGTCAACATCACATTTAGATAAGAGTCATTACAGGAAGCCTATTGTAATAGAAACAAGCAGGCATAATTAAAAAAGACTCCAACTTTTAAAATGCAAATTCAAAAAAATTTTATGTTGTTAGATGTCTAAAAATCACTGCTTTTTCTCATGTGGAACCTCTGCCTTAATACCTCTTAGAAAAATTCACAAAAGACTGCACAGATTAAGCTGTCAGACAGTAATCACTGTTAAGCTTCTTACCTGACCTTACTACAAAATTGGTATTGAAATGCCTTTGTTTAAAAAAAAACCCACCTAAATGAAATACTGTGTAAAAGAAAAGTTAAATTGAATGGTAACCTATTGATACTGTTTTGAAAACTACATTATTGTAAGAGGATAAAATGTTATGAAAAAGTATGAATTGATTTTTTCTAAAGCTAACAACTTTCTAGCTACTTTGACAGTTGCCTGTATTCAGGGATCAGAATGTTTTAGTTAAGTGTTGTTACTGTTGCTAGGTTTATGTACATAGAAACACTCAGTGGTGTATCCCATTTCTGCTCAGGAACATCCCTGCATCTCTAACTCCATTGCTGAGGGGTACACCCAGTGTACCCGGGCAGTTCATCCCGAAATGTGTGCACACACATAACTCCCATCAGCTGTATTGGGATAGCTGTATTCAGAGATGTATTCAGAGCTTGACCTGTGTTCTGCTTGATCCATGGAAGAACTTAATTCACTGTGGAACATCAGCCCCTTAGCTATCTAATAACTAAACACTGCAAAAATTGTGTAAGAATCTAACACAGACTGCAGAGTCTGTATTTAAAACCTACTTGTGATGGTAGTTGTCTAACCTGTGTTTTAAAATCTCCAAAAAAAAGTTATGACCCACAAGACGACATAACAACATTTAGCATGAGATAGGGAGATTCACGTGAGCAATATGTTACCTTAATTTCTTTGCTGATAAAAAGTTCAGACAGTAGTTTAATCTTCTGTCATCTGTTATAATTAGAAGGGTTAGTTGGGTGCTTTTTAAGGTGCTTTGAGTTCAGTTTATGGATGAGGATTTGTAGAGGATATGCCTATATCTACTGAAATAAGGTCAGGGTTTATCTAAATGGTATGGAAGTTTTTATTACTAATTTTCAGCCCTTCATTGATACTTCATTGATGGCTTATATAAAAATCAATTTTCATTAGGTCAGAGGTCTTAGGAAATTGCAAGTGTTTAAGGTGTGTAACACCGACACTTGGATGTGTCTATGTACTGTATTATGGGTCTTCTTAATTAAAATGATATTGAATAAGTATAGCAAAAAGAATGTCAATTATCACTTTAAATAATAAGTGGTTTGGAATTATTCACATAAAAATGAAACTTTAAAAGCAAAAAGGAGGGGTGAATCATTTTCACTTTTCTAATTTTTTAATGGCTTTCATATTTTTAAACGGCTTTCATATTTCTAAATTCTCATTACAGTGCATAGAAATCAGTAATTAATAGAAGAAGTCTAGATCAAGTTTTACTGTGAACTTATATTAACATTTCTAATGAAAACTAAAAATACTATTTGAATCAAGGAAGGAACTGAGGATACAATATACACTCTGCATATATTACTTAACATTTATCTTTTCTTTCCTCCAAATGCGAATCTGACCTAGGTACAATATAATAACCTGAAAAAATCCAAATTAGCAATTGTAATAGCTAAGCTTCAGACTAAAATAGAAGCTTTACCCAATTTCTGAAAAATTTGCCTTAAGCTGCCCTTATCATTTTTTACAGATAACCTTATTCAGGGCAAAGTGTAATTATAGTGAAGTCAGCTCAAACTTGGGGGCTACACCCCCCCTTATTCACTTCTCAGTTTTTACCTGTTTGTTTGGGTTTTGTTACTGGTGCTGATCAAAACCAACAAGTAAGATGAATTCAAAATGTGACACTGTTAAAGCCAGCATCTTGAAGGAATTAACATAAGCCTGAACCCATCCTTTAGAGTTGTAATCTAGCTGCCTCTAAGTCTCTGTATCTATAAAAGTAATAACTCATACGAGTTACGACTCAGTTCCTGTGCCCTTCGTGGGATTCAGGATTTGAAGAGTATAAGAGAGTAAGATAGCTTATCATAAAATGTCTGACAGCGCATACATCAGAAGGGTTTACTGGATAAAGATGCAATCTCTGTCCATCTGCTCAAGGCAGTTTATAACTTTCTTATTCTTTTGCAGATCACCTACAAAGCAGTCAGTTCCTTTGACCCAGAAATAGATTTATCCAATCAAAGTGGACGAGTCTCAAAGCTAGGAAATGAAACGCACTATCTCTTTTTTGGACTGTATCCTGGCACTACCTACTCTTTTACCATCAGAGCCAGCACAGCTAAAGGCTTCGGACCTCCAATAACAAACCAGTTCACGACTAAAATATCAGGTACTTGATCAAAGAATATTATCATTTCCTTATGATAATGAGTTGGGTAATTCTTTTGTTGTTTACTTCTTTAGAATTTAACAAGGCAGCAAATTGAAAAAGAAAAGAACACGTTCATCCCCGTAGATGTCAAAGTGACATTTATTACCATATCTGAAGAACTTCCAAGGGCTTAGATATTAGCTAGTATTTTGAAATTCCTGTTCACAACTGTAACGTACTACTCAAGAAACCCCTATGAATTATGCGTTTGCAGCCAGTGCCAGCTGCAGTTGCAACATTTAGCAGAGGGTTTTTTTGGACCTGAAGATGAGGGTTTCATTCAGAGCTTAGTCAGCCTTGACATGATTCTAAATTAGTACAGTAACAGTGCTGGAAAATCTCTTTAATGAGCCGTGAACAATCGAGAGTAGAGCAGAGATGCTGTTCATGTAGAGCTCGCTCAGAAACTGTAGTTAGCTGCCAGGCTGCCTGTGTTCCTAGCAGGCGTGGGGACTGAAGTGGATATGAAACTGTATTAGACAAGAACATCAGGACTGGCGGTTTTCAGATAACAGCAGCATGACTCTGTCACTTCTGCAGATCCTTGACCAATATTTCAAACCCTCCCTCGAGGCAGAGGAACACTTCGTTGAGGGGATGGAATGTTATTGTATCCTCCAAAATGCTTATGTAATTGATGACAAAATGTTTTGCAAAGTTACGGTTGAAATCCCTTTATTCTTTACTTCTCTACAGTCTGCTTCAGAATTAAACTGGCAGTTTGATAATGAACTGGCCCCTTGATAATATTTACAGAAAATTGCCTTACCTATTTGTGGTCAACTGTGCTTTCCAGAAAGCATTTGGGTACAAAATCCTCTCTTTTACTGACACTCTATGTATTTCTTCCCAGTCCCTCATTTTCTGTCCTCACTGGAATGAAGAAAACTGACACGTGTTAATCAGAAATAGAATGATTTCTTCTATCTTATTACAAGAAAGGGCAGTTAATGCAAGGTGGAAGTTACTGCCAATGCAGGTGTTTGTAGAGAAACAAAAATGTTGTTAATTTTCAAGTTAGATAATTAACTCTATATGGAACATGAAACATAATTAACACTGATCAGTAAAGATGGAGTTTGTTTTCCATTCTCTTTCCTGTATTGAGCAGAAATTTTCTCATTCAAAAATCAATTTCTGACACAGCAAAACTTTATAGGAGTGAGGATGATGAGACCACCCCTTATTAGAATGAGGTATGGAGACTACTGAGTATGGATGAGAATCTGGACATTTGGGAACAGCAATGGATCTCAAATTGTTTTCTAAAATGATATGTCACCAGCAAAAATTCACTGGTGGGAACAGTCATTGCAGGCATGCTTGAGGGGGAGGCCAACCTCCAAGTCTCCAGGTGGCAAGGTTCTGCAATCTGTCTTGTGTGCACCCCCCTCTCATTGCTTGCTCTTAGTTGCTGTACTAACAAGGAGTGTTAATGCCTTGTCCATAGGTAGTTAAAACCAATCTCTGACGAATTTAAAGTAGAAACAAAATGTGTGTATTTTTTAATATAATTGAAAAGTCATGACTGGCATTTTAGCTGTTGAATATGGAACCCTCTTTACAATGCTATTGGCTGTGATCTCATTGTCTCACTGGAAAGCTTTGAAGCTCTTTCATGTGGCCAGTGCTCTCATTTTGGACAGCTGTGAAAAAGAACTTCTGAACATTTCTGGATGAAACGTTTCACTATTTTTTGGAACAGATTAGGTGCATTTTGACCAATTTCTGCATTTTACTTTGTCTGATTCCAGACTGCATTTTCTTCTGAATAAAAATCTCTAAACTGCCTGTCTTAAGTGTTTTGAATAGTACTATTATATGCTGTAAATAGTTGCTGTGTTTTATTTTACAATTATGTGAATATATTCTGTTTTCTCTGGTTATTGATAAGTTCCTTCTTTTACATGTAGGCATTTTGGAGGAGGAAGAGTCCTGACTTAGACAGGGAAAAATGGAGAACAGAAAAATAGCCAGGACTAAAGGTTATGACTGGGAAAACCACAACTAATATCTGGGACAGGAAGACAGTTTTGTTCTTTGTAGGGACACTAAAATTAATAAAGAGAGCAAGCAGGGACTTAGGAGTCATAAATTAGGAAAATCAAAAGACTTGCTAAGATGTGGGCAGGACACCAAGGACAAGAAATGACAGAATATTCAAAAAATGTTCAGAGTTCATACAGCATTTTGGAGATACAGTTCCTGTCCATCCTTGTTTTCAGGATGGTCAGGTTAAGAATGGGGCATTATATGAACAAGTTCTGGATATTCAGAACTGCAAATTGTGCCTGAAACTTTAAAGTAATGTGTAATAAATAGTATGACTTTAGTGGGTGCCCAAATCACTTAAAATAATTAGTCTAAATGTTAGTGCCTTATATCCAGGATTGTAAACAGAATAAAACCCTCTGACCTTACAAGGAGGTTTTTTAAGATTTTTTTTTTTTTTTTTTGGGAAATATTTCAAAACTGATGAATAGCAATGCAAAGCAATGAAGATTTTGATGTTTTCACAGCAGACTGAGGAGTTGTGGAGTACAGTGCAATCCGTAATGCAGTCCTTACTTGGATATGTAGGGCACTATGGATAAAGAGAGAGAACGTCATTTGCCTTTCAAGTAGATGCAGATACTTCTGGGAAAATGAAAATTATTGGAAAATACACTTGAAAATAATTTGGTAGAGGTTCATATTACCTGTATGTGGAGCATAATACACTCTCTTGGAATGGTACATGCAAAGTATCCAGTAAGATGAAACTGTATGAATTGAGAAGAACTAAATTAATCTTTGGAAGAACCTTCTTAGGAAAAGATCTTCTTCTCCACCAAATGTATTTTTCCTTTTAAGTGGGAATTAGTTTAGGGAAGTTAATTGCCCTACATTATTCCTGCAGTCAGAAGAGACCATTGCAATGACCACTTTTTGCTCCTATAGCCTTTAAATCTGTTAACTCTGCATTATCGTTAACAACGGAACAATAAGGATACGGCAGCCTGTCAAATAACCAATTAACTGAGTAGCCTTCTCTCCAATGTAATGATACAAATGTGAGTAGTTGATAGCACTGAAGAAAGTAGCAACAGTAAAAGGCAATAACTGAGGCATCATTTGTTTTAATCACAACTGTAAATCTTTATTGAAGACACAGTTTGCAAAAGTGCTGAGTGGGGCTTCAAACTAAGATGAACTCTTGTCTTGGTGGGCAATAGACACAGGACAGTTACAGCACTAGTTAAAATTCCAGGAAAAGCAAATTCTGAGAGTGCATCCTGATACAACTGACATACTGAGAAAGCTGGGCTCAGTTTCAGAAACTATAGTCACTTCAGCATGCACATTTGCAGATGCTGTTCTTAAGACAGCTTTTCATTTCCAATTCATGGATTCCCAATAGTTTCTGCAAACTTACACTAGTATCTGTTTCCTGTCTTGAAGTTGGCAGTGAGCTGGTATTTCTTTATTTGGGATTTGTTCTTTTTTTTTTCTCTGAAGTTATTTAACAGTTGTCTCACACTTGCATTGTAACAGAAAGCATCTTAGACTTGTAATATGGTCTTTGTATTTGAAGAAGCCTTTAAAATTGCATATTCAAATACAGATACAGCTCTTGCAAGAAGAAATACAGGCATAATGATTTTATTTGCCTCTTTTCTTTTATTTTCTTATTCTAGCACCCTCTATGCCACCATATGAACTTGAAACACCTTTGAATCAAACTGACAGCACTGTGACAGTCTTGCTGAAACCTGCACAGAGCAGAGGCGCTCCTGTCAGGTACTGGGGGGAAAAATCTTTATAAAATTAAAAACCAAGTTGATTGATTTCTTGAACATATTTTCTGGAGATTTTCTACACAGCAATCAGTGTCTAAATTCATGTCTGTATTAGCTCTAATTAAATTAAATAACGGAAGAAAATGAAAGTGCTTTGATGTTGAGTGTTCCTGTATTGTTTAAAGGATTTGATCCAGATGCAAGTGGCTTGTTCTTTGAAGATAAGGAACAAAGCCATAGTTCTGTTGTGTGGGTGGCTTCTTTAAGGTAATTGCTTACTGCAGTGTTATAAGTTCAAGGGCATATCACATTTTTTATGCTGAGCTACTGTCTTTAATATTCAGTCCTCTTGTTTACTTCACAGATTTAAGATAGTCAACTCTTAGTAAGTTAGCCAATTTAAACAGTATGTACTGTAACATTCAGAAAGTATTTCCATAATTTGACCATGATAGCAGAAATAATAATTTTAAAAATCAACCTGGAAAATCAGTGTCTTGGATTCTTTAGTGTTATATAGCATCCATTAATGAATTTCCAGTTTTCAGAGTTTTATCTCCCTGCCAGATGCATGGTACTGTGTAAGTTTTTCATTAATTAAAATAAAAGATGCCTGATTTTCAGTGAAGAGGACAGAGAAATTGTGAGATTATTTTAAGTGAGAACCAGTAGTGGGCTCAATACTCTGAATAAACAAAAAAAACAAAGATGAGAGAAAGACTTTTCAGAGCTATTGGATGTTTTTCCTTTTTTCTAATTGTGTATCCTCCCCAATTCTTTCATTACTGTAGGAAGAGTTTTCTGTCTATCCTGAGTGGATATCAAATATTTTCATCCTGATGCTGAAGTTTTTGATAATTTCTGTTTGGGAAATACAGATCTGGTGTGCTCATATATGCATGAATGAAAATAAATGTTTTTTGGGTTTCTTCAGAATATTAATAAAATTCATATAATTAGGGTTTTTTACTCTTAGTTATACATATTATATGTACATATGTCTGCATTTTGGAAATGCTATCCAGTCATTCATTCAGACAGCTTTTTAAAAAGAAAATCTAGCACATTGCAGAAGTCTGAACCACCTGAGAAAAAAAAGCAGAAAACATTAGAGCACATTTAATGAAACTGATTTAGCAGGTTAGATTAAAAGCAGAATTATTTGATGATTGTCTGACTTTATCTCACAAAGCTGTAGTGTAGTCCTTCTGGATTCAAGCATGTGGATGAAAATGATACAAGTTGGAGTCATTGTTTAAACATGAACGTATTAGGCTATTAATAAAGAAATGGTTTGATTCCTTTTATCTACATCATGAACTAAAGATGTTTGGCTCCTATAGCAGTAGTGACATATCGGAAACTTCACTGACAATGGAAAGGAGCTCATTAGGAGATGAAAGTGTGCCAAATAAGTGTATGAGTGCTTAGGGAAATAGGAGGAGAGATTTAAAGTGACATGAAGCTATAGAACTGACAGATGAACACACAGCAGCAAATTTACCGAGGTCCTTTGCAACAGGTCTTAAAATAAAATGAATGCTGACTGCAAACTTAGAGTGTAAATGCTGAGTGAAGCAGAGTGAAAATGAAAGTAAGAATTTCTTAATACTTTTAACATTTTATAGTACATTCCACTTCCAAGCACACTGCTTGCAAAACACATTCTGCATATGGATTTTATCATCTTAATCTGTATTCATTGGGTGTTAAAAGTTTAGTCATACTTCATTTATCCACACCACTAGGCAAGAAGCCTTGTCTATTGATTCTGCTACAGCTACCGGCTTGGTTAATGCAGATATTTGAAACTGCACTAAAATTGCAGCGTAAATGACTGTTGTTGTTTTATTGATCAACACATCAACCATGACACATAAAATTCTTCAATTCCTTAGATGGAAAAGGAGAGCACAAACTCTGCCATTCAAGTCAACAAAGCTGATACCTGAGGTCATTCTGAAGTCCAGCTTTTTTTTCCTGTGGTTAAATTCTTTTTCTCTTCTTACATATAAAAAATCCTGTTATTTTATGCCGCTTATAATCTGCACACAACCAGCACAATATCAAAGGAGAGAAGGTGTAACACTGATTGTTTAAATGTCGACTCAAATAAACAGACTTTATAGAAATGTTCAGAAAGCTCTGTTTACAGTGATAACGTACACATTAATCATGAAGGCCAAATGGCATTCCAGGTTGTTTTAGAATTCATAAGACTGGACATGATTGAAATGTATTTTGTCAGATTTTTAATACAACAAATACTGCTTGTTTTGTCTCCAATTTCAGGTCCAGCATGTTTTATGGCTGTTGCTGTCTTTGTTTCAAGGAGATTATTTTGGAATTATATATGTTTAAAGCAGTAATGCATTCAGTAATGATGAAAGTATGCACTTCTTTAACAGCTGGCTAAGCCATTTTGATTTTTACAATGACTGTAATTTGCAAGGCTTAAATGAAACAAAAAATGTTTAATTTAAGATGATCGCTTTGTGGAAATTGTGTAATATATGTCTTATTGTGGATATTCTCTTTTTTCAGATACTTGAATTTAAGAGTCAGTAAAGGTTTGAAGAATTTACATAAAAAGCATACAAATGCAAATATTTTTCTATGAGGGCTCTTCAACATTGTTGAGGGGGGACTCACTCTTCCAAGGCAATACCATTTGTATATTTTACTTCTTTAGGGCAAGTTAGCCTAAACTTTAGAAGACTTTGGGACCAAATTTTCTGCAAATGTTTCAATTGGTCAGTGCCATATATTTAACTAAGGAATGTTAATTTATTGCAAAGGTCTGGCTCATACACAGGAATGGGAACTGTAACACCCAGTTACTGCATGCATTTAGTGCTATTTATAAATTCATCTATGTTAGAAAGAACTTTAGATTGTCACATTCTGTTATAAAAGGTTATTGTGACCTCCCCTGAAAAACGTTTTCTTGCAAGGTTTTAGCTTCAGCAGGAGAAGGAAGTTTTCTTTCTTCCACCTATTTCTATTCAGTCTGGCCATGACAAAGGTCAAGTAGTGTTTCCATTTCTTTTATCTGTTTATATAAGCAGCAAAATGTTGTCCCCATACCACCCTCTTCCTGCTATTCTGTGCCACATCCTCAAAAAGCTTTAAGAGTAAACATCCCAAAGAGTTTGGCTCAGGTAACACTGGAATCACCTGGTAATAGCAAGTCTCTGTGAGGAGCAGACTGGGAAAGGAGCAAAATGAATAAGAAAGAAAGCAAGAGCATCCAGTCTCTACTCTGCCTCATGAACTCTTTTTCATATTACATTATTATAGAGTTTGGCTCAGCTGGATTTGCCCCATTAAACTCTTCTGGCCAGTTAATGGCCCATTCAGCCAACCTTTCTACTCTTACAGACACCACAGACATTTGGTACTTTCCTGTTCCAGTCTGAAATGAAAGAACAAATGTGTCAGCTAGCAAATCCCTGTGGATGCAGTTCTTGGTATTTGGGACACCAAAGTACTTCCTGCTCTGACTGCTCTGAGTATGGGGGATCAGTCCAGCAGCATCTGGGGCTGCAAAGCCCAGACAGGAAGAGAGAGAGAGAATTGCAGCAATTGCCAAGTAGTACCTTAGAACAAAAGTACCTTAAACAAAACATGCAGTTTAAAAGTACCTTAAACAAAACATGCAGAAGGAAGCAAATGAACTTTGCCTTCACTCTAGAACACTCAGCTTTCAACTCACATCAGCAATCTGTGTACTCTCCATGCATGACCCTTATCACTTGTGTGCCCAACTTCTTTAACTTGCATAAATAAGAACTCTACTGGGAAAATAAAGCAAACATCTCTTTACTTGAAGTGCTTAATTTTGAAACATACTTTTAACCTCTCTACCCTGAAGAAGTAGCATTTATTATAGTTCAAAAGGCCATAATAAGATAGTACAACTTTGCAGTACAACTGGGAACTACCACAGAAATTTCAAACTACATATTATCTAAAGCAATAAGCACTCCTTTCCCACTTTGTCAGAGGGACACATCATGAGACGTTCAGATTGCCTAAATTTCACAGAAATGTACATTTCTTATTGGTCTAATCCAGACCTTTAAAGGCATCCTGTAAATACTTGGTTCATTGTCACAGCTCGAATGAAGGTTATCCCCACATGGTCCCTGGCATAGGAACAACATGATTCACAGGAAATTGAAATGGTGTGAAGAAACCTCCAATCTGACAGCCCTCCAGAAAAGCCACTGCCTACTTTATTCTTGAAATGTACCATCTTTACAAAAATCAATCAGTTGGTCAGGAGATCAGCAAATTAAATTTTTTCACTGGCAATCAAGAAATCCAAATAAAAACTAGCAAGCTAGCTGGGCTGTTTGGAAACACATGCAGATATGATTGGAACTCAGAAAGCAGCAGGATTTCAAACACTGAACACAAAAGTTTCAGGATACTTTCCATTACTGTGAAAAGTCCCTGAGACACTTGCATAATTGTTGTAAGCACGTTGTAACCACAGGCCTGGGCCTCGAAGTTGCAATCCACTTCTCAAAGTTCCTGATATCTCAGTCTGAGTTTCTATCTTGCATAGTAAGTGTGCAGTGTTAGTTACTGTGCATGAATTATGAAGGCAGACATCATGAGGATAATTATAAATTCAGGATATGTGAACAAATGAGTTTTGAAATGGGAGAATGCTGATTGGCAACAATAAGAGATGTTAGTGTTCTATGTGGGCAAAAACATGGCAAGAGTACATGCAAATAAAGACATTGCAATATCTGCATTTTTAGCTATGTCCTCTCACAATTCCTGCCTTGCACATTCTGTAATGCTACCATGTTATTGTAATTTCCTTCTATTCCCAGTGGCATTGCATGGTAACGCAGTAATGAGAAAAAAGAAAATCCTATGTAGACACAGCTGAGGAGAGAAATAGCAGAACTGTACATTAATCATCAGAATTTGGAAAGCTTCCCAATAAAAGGAAAAGTGAACTCTGGCCTTTCAAGCACTCACAGATAAAACAGTCTGGATATTAGGTGGATTTGTGATAAAGAAATGGTTATGTTGAAATAATGTAACTATACATGTTCAAGTAGCATTACTAACTCACTAATATTCTGAAATGCCATGTTCAAAATACAGCCTTTCAAAATACTGTGAGACTGCAGGATCTAAAGAGCATGAAGGGAACTTACTGCCCACTCTTTAATTTGCTTGCTAGGAGCATCCTTTCTGTTGCTTAAGGGTCTGTAAACATAAAGGCCTGAGTTGTGTGCTGTAGCGTCAGCTCTTTCCAAATCATGGTTTTACAACCTGTAGGGCAGCAAGTAAACTTCTTTGAGGATGTCTGTGGTAGAGAAGAGATTGGGTTTTATTAATGCCCATAATTGTCACTTCTTTATAGCAACAAGTATAATTATTTACAGCAGAAGGGTCAATTTCTGTTTCATTGAGGGAACAGTGCAGTAATTGCTTATGCTATAAAAATGCTCTAATTCTTTTTTGTTATGCAGTAGAACTTGTCCTTGGATTTTTTAGTATGACTTGGGCTAAAATTTATGGTATCTTTTGCCTTGACATGCGTAGTGCAGCTGCACACGTCCTGTTAGCTTGTTCAGAAATTTCCATGGTCCTTTTACTGTGACTTCTCACATAGTCCCTGGCTAAAATGAGTATTGATCCTTGATTTCTGTAAGTACTAATTTGTGTCACTGAGAACTCAGAACATTATGACATCTGTCATTTAGCAATTAATAGAAGTTAGTCCATAATAAATAAAACAAGCTAGAGCAATTCAAGAATAAAAGTGAAAATATATTATTCCGTATCTCTGAAGAGTTTATATTTTAGTTTCATAACTCACTAATACTTTCTCACAGATTTTGGTTATAATTAACAACTTAAAGATTTGCTGCACTTTTGGGAGGCGCTGTTTTTTTTGTTTTTTTTTTTTTTGCCTTCCTTCTAATGCTGGCCTTAAGTAAGTTGCAGTGGAGACCATATCTTTACAAAATTCCTTATGATAGTCTTCTCTATACTGCTTACCTCTCGTTCTGACAGCATGATAGTCCAGTTCATCTCTACTAGTTCTTAGTTAAGATCGTTTGGAGCACTGGGTTTTTCCAATCTCCCTCATGGAGGCTGAATCCAGCAACAATTCAAACAATGAATCATTAACTCTTGGAACTCATGCCTGTTTTGCTGGCTCTGGACTGCCAACATAAGTCAGAATTGATAAAACATGTTTTTCTTAAATCTGCTTACTAAAATGAACAGCTGATCTCTGAGTATGCAAGGAACAGAATGGGCTCGTATTTCCATGATCCCTTTCAGAGGAATGGCTACTCAGTGTTCAGCTTAACACACTCGAGCTCAGACCTTAGGTGTACATATTTACCAGTGAGATTTGTATGCCCAGTACCATTCTCTTCTACTGAGGCCAACTGGCTAAAACCAGTCCATATTCATACTGCAGAGCTCCCAGGCACTAGGACCCCTTAACAGATTGCCATTTGGGAATGGGCCCTGATTCATGTCTAGGAATTTTGGGGAGAGTGATAGCTGGCTGGTGCCACAGCCCTGCTGGGGACCTTTACAGCCATTTAACAGGGAGGACAGTGTTGCTTAAATAGCTTAGATGGATTTTAAGTGGCTTGGTGTTAGCAAGTCTGAGCCACCAGCCTGTTCTCAAGTATCATTATGTTTCCAATAAAGCAGCAGGAACCTCTAACTAGAAGTACAAAGTTCCCGAAGCTCCTCTTAAAAACATGAGAGACCTGAAGTTCGTGTTCTTTTCTCACTGGACTTTCAGTGTGTTATAATTTAGATGGTATTTAAATAAAAACATAAATAAGGGACAGAATAAAGAAAGCCTCGATTTGATTAGACAGGTTTCTTCATGTACACTCTCCTAGCTCTCTGATTTTATTTTGTATTTGTGTTGTCATGCTAGGCCAGCCTCAGCAGGAGACCACAGTAATGCTGTACAGAGGGTTGGGGCTTGGGAGCAGTGTGGTGAAAACCTCTCAGGTTGAAAACAGTATTTAACCCCAGCCTCCAGTTTCTGAAAACCTGCTGGAGTTGCTAGATTATTGTGGAAAAAGCTGGTATGACTGTCACATCTCTCATGAGAGAGCTCAGACATTTGTATCTTAAGCAGATGTAGACCTATACAATAGAACCCTAAATAAAGTGCCTTTTATGTCTTTAAATGTAAGCATCTATATCTGTCTGAGTTTAGGAAGTTCCTCAGTTAGGGCTATTGATGATCCTATAGAGGCATTATGAGAGGTACAATCCTACTTCATGTCAGAGTAGCCCTCTGGAGTCATAAAGAGACATGTTTCTCCCACTGAGTGTGTAGGGGGCTCAAATGTCCTCCTGGGTGCTTGCCTTGAGAGAAAGAGGTGTTTAATGCAGGGGCCACAGTGAAAGAATTATGAACATCACTGGAAATTACTGCACTGCACGATTTTTGAAGAAGCACTCACTTTAAACATACCCAAGTTCAAATGCAGAACAACCAGAGCACTCCTTGAAAATGTAGGAAAGACGTGCTGTTGCTCTGTGCTTACTGAAGTGTGCCAGGGATTTGTTTTCGTTTTACTGTGTGCTCTGGAAGGATTGAAGGGGGAGTATGTGAGCCAGCTACGTTTCCCCCAGTGGTTGTTGAAAAGGATTATGTGGGGATGTACTTTGTGGAGACATTTTAAAGTAATTTTCTGACAGTGTGCATCACAGTAGCTCTATGTTAGTTTGTAGCCACAGTGCTGAGCAACCCATTCTAAATTCCTGTAAAACCATGGTTAGGAATTACATGTCAGGCACATATAACGCATTGCTGTCTCTGGGAGCTTTCACTGTTGACCTTAATGTATATTACATGCATGCACTTCCCATATCCTTGTTCATGTGAAATTAAATTTTCCACTGTAGCTTATCCTCTTACCTCAGTTCTTTTGTTTTTGTGAAGGTTTGAATCCCATCAGTATTTTTGCTCTTGAATTCCAGATGCCAAAGTGAGGTGTCCCAGGTGAAAAGTACAGTGTCACCTTTGGTCTTCGTTCACCTGTTTGACTAAATGAGCACTCAAGTCAGTCTTGCAGGTCGTACTGGAAGCCCTGTCTGCTTGGGCCCTGTTAGTGCTAAAGCCTCAGCAATGTTGCACATCAATATTTCTGTTCTCTAGTTATGCCATATACTTTATATTTTTTGTGGCCCTCAAGATTCAGTTCCTTTTCTTTCGTAAGTATTCAAATAACTATGTATTTTTAAGTGGTTCATAAGACCTCTAAAACAGAGACTGTGATGTAAGTACATGTTCACTGTGCTGTATAGTGAAGTACTGAATTATCAACTGAGAGGTGACTCAATGACATTCTGCGTGTTTTGTTTATAGATCTAAAATATAAATATAACTCATTTAAATCCATTTGACAGTAATCCTGCCTGCAGTATTGGATTGGAATGTTGCACAGAAAATACTGAATAGCTTTCAGGATGAGATGCAAAGTTTGCCTTTTATGAGCTAGTAACAAGGATGCATGTTGTAAGAGAGAAGCTCATTTTTTTGAAATAAGAGAGGAGAAGAAAGTGTGTACGGATGGCTTACAGTATGACTGATCATCAAAACACAGGATGACTGTGAAACTGGCAAATAGACTGTGCTCAGCAGGTGGGCTTTCCCCAAAGGTGACAAGCTATGAACACCATTGTACAAGACACTGGGGGGACCTTACGTGATCTCCTATGCCCAGTTCTGATCTACCAAGAAATACCAGTGTACTGGTACTCCACTCCAGCAGTGGAGTGTTTTGGCATTAATGATCACGGAAAACCTATGTTACATATGTAGAAACAAAGAGACCTGTTTTTTAGCTAGCCAGTTAAGGCCAAGAGAAGAAATGGTTATTTTCTAAAAACGCATCGGAGGAATAAACTTCAGAGGGGAAGGAGGGTGATTTCAGTTCAGAGAGCATATATATAAACAGCTCAAATATAAATTCTCTCCCCACTGCTGAATTCAAACAGGTGTATATATATGTACCTATCAGGAAGGTGGTGGTAATTAAAGTCACACAGCACTGTGGTGCCAAAAGTACGTTTTTCAGTTTTCTGTACATGACAACCCCCAAAAGTGCACAAACTTTTGTCAAGTTTCTCAAATGGATCAGAGTTGTCTGAGTGACAAGGAGCAAAAAGTCAGTGGGGTTTTTCTAATAATTTAGGTTGCAACACAGTAGTAATCGGTACCACTTTAATCGGCTTTTCTGTAGATTCTTTGACAAGGGTGCATTTCCGTACTGTCATTGACCTTACGAATTTTTCTTCAGTATTGTGAATTTTGAGCAAGCTTGTATGAGCCCTTTATTCACTAGCAAACACTAAATGGCTGCATTAAAAAAAATTCTGTTGCTAATACTTAAATATATGGCAGGAGGACTGTGGTTTCCAGAACAAAGTAATTTGGGGCAATTCCTAACTCTGTATAAATAGTATTTGATTGAAGCATTCTAAACCATTGAACCATTTGTACTAAAGCGTTTTGATCACGTATTTCGAGCAAACAAATAAATGCCTTTATTTGATGCCAAGTAATATTAAAGGAAACAAAAGGATAAAGAGTAGTGCTACGTGGAAAGAGGAAGAAAAACTATAGATGCATTCCAAGTGAAACACTGTCATTCCCCATACTTGATGCTGAAGGAGTATTCATTTTACTGAATATTCACATGAAAACTTTCTGTTTTACTGTTCGTTTAAGTAGGAAAGGAAATCACTGGCATTTACAACAAGCATCATGACTCTAAAGCATTGCTAAGTAAAAGCTAATCTGCTCAACTGGATTACATTAAATGACACAAAGAAACATTAGAGTCACTTACTGGGCTCTACAACTGAAAGCAGCAACTCTTTAGTCAGGAGAAGTGTAAATGCCTCAGCCTAAAACAGCCTCAGAGAGCGGTAGGATAGATGTGTAAGGCATTATAAAAATGTTGAATTTAAGGAGAAAGTACCATGGGGAAATCAGATGAGGACAGATGAATTAACTGCATTCTCACATCTAGAGTTGAAGCTGTTTTCAAGATTAGCCTGGTAGGGTAGTAGAAGCACAAGGCCAAAATCTCATCTGTATTTAACAGTTGTGCTAATCCTGAACTGTGCAGAATCTTTTATCTACAGCCAGATTTCCTGTGGGAAGAGCTGTACAATGTCATGCTGCCAAGGTTTCTATGCCACCTAATCCTACCAAAGTCATTCCCAGTGCAGGGAGGAGGAAGAGTTATACCTTCACTGACAGAATAGAAGGTCAGCCTTGTATTTATCCGTAGAAGTCCTGAAAAACTGGGGACGATGCCACAAAAACTGACTTGTTTTCTGTGTCTGCCTGCATCATTCTGCACTGCTGATTAAAGTGCCCTGCAGAGCCTTTTTGTAGGGAAGAAAGAATGAAAATGAACACAGTAATCTCCGTTTCCAAATTGCTGGACCGGAACCCACTGCATTTAAGTTGTGGAAAGAGACGATAGCATTGAGAGGCGAGAATTCTGTTGTGGTTATTTTTGCTGTGGTCTTGCTCTCCTACAGCAGAGCCAGCAGGAGAAAATGTGCCTGTGCCTTGGGTGCTTAAGTGATAACGCTGGCTTCTGCAGTTGCTGCTGAAGCATGGGCATGTTCTGCTTTCCACCAATCTTCCCATGAAAACAAAGCATCTGGCAGGAGAAAATGGTCAAATGAGACCACATCTTAAATGACTGTAGTGGATCTGTTGGATCTAGTCTCTCCGTGCTCCACATTGTATCCTCTCATTGAATAGATTACAAACTTCATATCCACTGTGAGTGCTTTAATGAGCAATAAACAGTTTTCAAGCTTTGAATCAAAAACCTGTTGAAATTGGCTTGTGTATTCAGTCAGCTGCCTCAGCAAATATTTTTCTTCCTGTGCTGTACACAAACCAGCAGATTGCTGAGCATCCTTGAATAAAGGGAGAAAATAAGCATTCTCCTTCTACTTATAAACTGCTCATTTTAACACGTCTATATTCTTAATTCCCCAGCTCAATTCAGTAGTGAATTTCCAGGGCACAGCTTTGTAGAAGATGTAGGATATGTTTAGTGTTAACAGTATTATTAATCCATTAGCTGATCTCCTGCTCTAAATCCCACTTCTTAATTTCTGTGTAATATCCAGGCTCCTTGATCAATTTGCATGTGCATATTAATTTACATTCATAAATAAAAGCTGTGCAACTGGCCATAGTCGTGCCTGTGAACATTGGTGTATTTGCAGACTGTCCACACCTCATGGACACTCTCCGGGGCATAGTTACAGCACTGCAGTAGTCTATTGTTTACTAGAAAATATTGAAGTAGTACTTACTTGTAATCTTGTAATCAGTTTTTCTTAACAGAATTATTTTTTTAATTTATAAACCCCTGAAGATACTGCAGTGTATGTGCAAATCTCATTGTTGTGATTTTAAATCCATAAGCTGTATGTTTTTCTTACCTTTTGCGAACTGCGTTTTCTAGAAATTTGTGGAGAACAGAATGAAAACTGCTGCTCTAGGAGGCAGCATCACACATAATATGCATAAATTGGGAGTTGACTACAAGAGACCGAGCAATAGTATATCTTTATCATTTATGTGTGGATTTGGATCTGAGCAAATGTTCCTATTCCTTAAGAACGTCATATTGTTTCTCAAAGTATTTTCTGCATTGCTCTTATAATTTAACTTTGTGTAGATACTGATCTTCTTCATGGCTATTGAGAAAGAAATCTCTTGCTTGCAAGTGGCCCTGGATTTCTTTGAAAGAAGAAATTACTCAGGCAAGGTTCTTGCATGAAGACTGCTGTTTTTTCTGTTACTCCATTCCTTTTAATTCCAGTAGAGTATTTTATTGTATGATATTCAGCTACCATGAAGACTGTAGAATGAAAACAACATTGTATAGTATTTATTTAAAAAGAGATGCTTAAATCTCAAAATTATTTAGTGGAAATGACATAACACATTCATCCCATGCAGACTTGAACTGGGACTGTCTCTGTTAGGTGGGAATTAGACTTCCCGTTTTCTTAAGAATCCAAATAAACTGGTCAGTCAGAACTTGCTAGATCTATTTTCTACTTAATTTGTGAAGACTGAGTAACAGCATTGCATCAGTTTCTATCATAAGAAAAATACCTAGTTTGTTTCTTCTTTCCACCCTGCCTCACATAGCAGGACGGAACCAGGTGGAATCTGATGGTTTGGGTGCCACCAACAACTTTGTTGGAGCTGAAAGTGTGTTGTAATGAATCTTTGCATTCCAGTCATTAACAATTTTCAAGCAGTGGTGATCTGTCTTTGAATATCAGAAAGTCAGGCCTACACTTTCAGAAGTGATACTTCCGATTCTGATAAAATGGGCTGTGTGATCTCGCAGATTGTTGCATATGGGTTTGCATGTGTTCAGACTCCTGGAATTTCCTTTTGTGTCTTCCTCATTGATCTGTACTTCAGTACCATTGTGCATCAGCATTTTCTTTCTCTGTGGCAGATTGAAAAGAAAGGATCAGTCAGCCCTAACATGGCTTTCCATTTTGAATATTTCCTTCAGATCCCCTCTAACTTCGTTCTTTTTTAGACTAAATTATTTTGGACAGTTTTGCCTTCTTTAATTTCTTTTAAACTGTGACAAGACTTTACTCCTTTTCCCATGCTTTCCTGTTGTTCTGTAAATTGGCCTTGGCAACCTGAAAACTGGTGAGCTAAATGGTGTAATATTGGCTTATAAAAGCACTTTGCTTGCTGTACCAAGATACTTTTATCTCGTACTTACAAAATTATCATTTTTCTGTGTTCTTTTTAAAAAGAAATTAGGCAAAGAACATAAAGCTGATTAAGAAGCTTTGAAATGGTCTTTGGATTGTTCCAAGTATCATAAATGTAAATTCATTGAAAGTCTGTTTTCTGGCTTGGTACCAAAATATATTGCCACAGTTTCAGCAAAATTTGTTGAAATAGAAAACAACGTTAATAGAGAACACATTTCCTCAGACAATGAGAATCTTATTTTATGATCTAATGGCACATTTTAGCCTGCAGTAATAGATAAGATTTCTTAGTTCTTACAATTCGCTGCTAAGCATAGGATTTCAAGGTCATATTATTTGATTTGGACTAACTTTGGATCACAGTTGTGCTTGTTTGCAATCTGGTCACATTCTGTTAAGTCTTTGGTAATGCATCTGGCCTCACACTCAGGTAAATCAAACAGATGAACAAAAATGTATGTATTAAGAAGTCTTAGAATAACTTACATTCCACTGCTGGTATTTTTTGAAAAACAAACAAACCAAAAAAAGGGCTTTCTAAGATGGTATAACCACATCTGCTATGGTTTGGTTCTGAGAAACTGGCAATCTGACTGAAATGAAGACTTCTATAATAAACTGCTAATTCTTGCCACCATATAAGGTGATCATTTTGCATACTGTATATGATATCTAACCTTTAATTACAATTGCTGTGTCCCTGTGCTTGTTACAAATTTCTAATTACTAAATTGCAGTGACATCAAAGAAAAAAATACTCAGATAAAGAAATTTTTAAATTAGTTAAGTAAAAAAAATCAGCAGCAAAAGTCTTTCATCTTGACCTAATTTACTTGAAATTCTGTGCCTGATGTGAAGATTAATAACAGGTGGCCTTTTAGGGAGCACTCAGCTTGAGTCTAATGTTCTAGTTGTTCTTTTATTATCCCAAACATCTATAACTAAAGGATTTTTTCACCATGCCCTTTGTTCACAATATGGGACTGTAATTGAGTTCATATTTCTCACCCAACCTTTCAGCTGTAATTAATATTTTATTATATCAGATTTTATCACTAAATAGCCTAGCAGCAGGGTATTGAGCCACACGCACACTCCCACACACGCGTGCACACACAAAAGCCATCGTGACTTACTGATGCCAAGCAAGTTCCATGTAATGAGTTATGGTTGAGAGAATACAAAATAAATTCATGGTACCCAGCTAATATTCCAAAGCAATTTAGAACTGATCTTATCTCGATCAAACCAGGACAAAGAGAAATTAAAGTTACAAGACTGAAATATTCAGTGTTGTGTTATTATATCAGACATGTGGCATCTAACAAAAATGGTCTGTGGAAGACCAGCTATTAACTGTTTTCATTATTATATTTTATGAGGAAGACCAGTTTAGGTCATACGCTCTTTGTACTGAGAGTTACACACTGTCCTCTGACCTCTGCTAAGCACAAACACCTCCACAGCATGACAAATGCAAAAATCTGAACATCTAAGTTGATTTGCTATTTGTCCTTTAAACTGGAATAAACCAAAATGATTTCCTTGCACTACACTGCGTATCAAGGGGATGGTGAGCATTACTCTAAGCTATTCTGATGGAAATAAGGTGTTTTTAATACAAATTTTGAAAGATGGATAAAGTCTTATCATATAAATATTTGTAAACAAAATTGGAGATAAATTTTTCACAAACCTAGATAACTTAGGTGATCGGTGGCTTTCATTATAAAAGCTTCCCACATAACTTGTGACTAACTGGCATCCCTGTTCTCAGCAGGATTTTACACAGAAGCCTCCCTGCCCCTCTGCCTCTCCCTCTCTGTCTCTCCCTTTTTTCTTCTGTGTCCCTTTCTCTCCCCACCTCCCTCTCGCCCTCTTCCTCCTTCCCTCATTGCTTTAAATAGGTGATTGCTGGAGGAAAGTACTCAAATTAAGAACAGATCACCTGCAGAATAGTATAGAGTAAGCTCTGTACTTTAAATGGTTTATTCATTGTTTGATAACAGCAGAAATAGCCTCTTGAAATCTATACCTGCAACCTTCTTTTAAAATTATTTTTATTTGTTTGTACACAACCAAGTCACTTAGAGAATGAGTAGGCCCTTCGTCCCCAAGGGAGAGCTCTGTTGCAGAAATGAAGAGGAGCTAAGCCTCCTCACATGGGCAGGAGAGGAGCTGCAGTCTGTTTCTGGCTACAGAAAAGTGTAGTCTTGCTGTGGTGGGAAAGATGGCCTAGAAGATCCAGCCCTGAGGCACAGTGCAGATGAGAGCACAGTTTTATTTCTGATGCAGGTGGGAACAATCTGTTTAGCCTTCTGCAAGTCAATATATTATGCTTTCTCCAGTCCTATATCTAAATTTAGAATAAATGGTACTAGCCTTTTCCTCTGTAAAGAAAAAGAGGAAAAGATACCTATGTATGATTGTGAACAACTTGGCAATGGTGAGGAGTGTCATAATAAGCAGCTCTATGTATAGCTCACTCTCTGAAAATTATTAATTATTTGTTATTCAGCTTTTCCGTGTTGACCACCAGAAGATCTCAGAATAGTGGCTTTGTGGACTATTTTGTGGAATTAGTAACCTCACAATCTCTCTGTGGTTTGCATTCATTTTAAAGCCAAGTTGTGAGAAGACTATAAAGAAAGTAGGAGGCATCCCTGTTTTGTACTGCTTAGTAATGAAGTCGGTCTCAAAGCCCTGGAGGATCTGAAGCTTTAAGTTAGTTCAGTTTAGACCAGCATCATTTAAGTTAGTGATATTGCTGCTTGGGTTTAAATTAAGAGCATAAAGCCTTGTGGAGTGAGATCAATAGTACTGGGTTCCTAGAGGGACTGAGTCATTACTCAGTAGGAATAAAACTTTTCACTGGTAAAATGAAAAAGGGAGTACTCCTTGGCTTCTGTGTGCTATATTACATGTTCAAGATCAGAATTAAACTTTCTGACACATAAATAAGTTAAAGTTTACACCTGATTTTTTCTTGGTTTCCTAAGAAAACAAATCTTAAGTATCATGCTGTTCATCTGCCTGTATGTTCCTTCCTTCCCTCGTTAATATAGGACCTCTTGGAAATTTTCAAGCAATAGTTTGAATATTGCATAAAGAGTAAGTTTCTCACATACTTTGGAATCTCTGTGAAAGACCTAGATTAGCATCTGAAGGGATAGGCTGTGTTAGATTATGAATTAGTTCATTTCATGTGGTCCATCAGCAGAGAGCTACAATTCACATACCAGCAAGGCAGTATGTACCTCAGAAGCAGCCACAGCATGTGCTGCCTCTTTTCCAGCCAGTTTTTGGGAGATACTAAACGGAGCTGAGCATATTGAGGGTGGGAGCTGGCTATCACAGATGACAAGTGGAATAGAGATGGGATTACAGCGTGTCCTTTGGTACACTTTCTGGATTTCTTGCAGTAAAACTTGTAGTGGCTTAGGCTATTTATAAGGCTTTGAAACATCTTCTGTTTCAAATGGCCTTTAAATAACCAGTACCTGATCAATGTAAATGTCCCATATACATGAAAGAGCTGTCAGCAGAGATGTTTTATTGTTGCCAAAAAGTTAATAGTGACATACCTATCAAAAAGATTATAAGCTTCTGTTTACCAGAGTTATTTATGGAAGAATCCAAGTATTAGTTGGTAGAGCAATTTAAAAAAATGCTCAGTAGATCACAGTGCTTGTAGGCAGTCATTCTTTGATAACAATTGCCCCCTCCAATCTTATGAAAGTATATAATATGATTTCTCAACTCTATTATGAAAGAAAGTAATTTTATAAATTATGCACAATTTGTTTGTAAAAGGTATTTGATTTCCTAATACAGCTATGAAATCAAACACTTTTTACAAACATACTGGGTGTAGTTTATAAAAAAGTAGCTGACTGTAAGTTGTTAAAAATGCTTTAAGTGTATCTATATTAGATACACTTCATTTTTATTGTACCTTTCTTACCGCTACTTTTTTATTTTTACTTCTTATTTACGAAACAGGATGATACATGTCAAGCTGTTTTCAGTGCATTATATGTTCTTTTATTTTGCTCTTTTCTTCTCTGCATTCCTACCTTGTGTAATCATTTGTATTCTTGAATATTTCAATCTTTTCCTAGTTTTGTTTTGTCTCTCTTTGTTTTTCTTTCTGTTCTCATATGCGCAGTTGCATATCTGCAACATTTCTTTTTTTCTGTGAAAAAACGCAAACTAAACCAAACCAAAAAAAATCACAAACAAACAAAAAACTCCCAACCAAACAAAAAAAACCCCAAAACACCAAGGAAAAAAAACCCCACAACCACCGAAATACATTGCCAGATCTCTGGTACCCTTCTTAGTTTGTTACTTGCAGCAGATATTTAGCAGATGTTTAGCAGATAGATCTCAGTTGATCCAGTATGGAGCATATTATGTGAGCTCTGTAGTCAAAGATGTCTTTTTCTTGTCTAGCATATAATAGCTGAAAGAAATTATGAATATGGAGCCAAATATTCTCTTGTATTATATTATTTACACCTGTAGAAAACTACTTTGAGGTCCTTGTAAAACAGTACTATTTTAAGTAGGCCTAATTTTATTTACATTTTGTACTCACTTTGTATTGTGCAGGTCTACAGACTATATACAAAATTTATATATTTTCTTGACATTTTTGGGTTTGAATAAAAAGCAGCCAAATACATAAATCTATATTAAGTATGGAGAGTACAAGCCACAGTGAAGTTATCAGTGTTTCAGAAAAAGTATGTATCTGATCATAGGGGATTTTTGTGGCCTGCAATACTTTAGGACATTTATTTTTTTCAGCAGAAGAAACAACAATTAAAAACTTTGCCTTCAAAATAACCAATAAATATATATGATTACCTTTACAGAATAAAAAGAAAGGTGTAGTTATGTTGTTATTTCTAAGTATGCAGAGTTGCTTAAACATTGTGTCTCATCAAATGGATCATATCACTCTAGAGCCCCTGGGAGAGTAGGGGTGGGGAAACTCTACTTATAGACGATCAAGGAATTTTGGGTGTGGAAATGTACGTAACAGTTGTGAAGACATAGTTGCATCCTGTCATCTTTGTCATCCTGTTTGTGGTAGTTATGACAGTCATGCTAGTAGCCAGTGCAACAGTATCACTCCCAAGTCCTAGTTGGGCACTAGTATTTAAAAATTAGAAATAATTAACCATGGGGTAGTATAAACAGGGAGAAATAAAATATCGTTTCATCAATATTTATCAAGGATTAGGGGGGTTGGGAGGTTTGAGAGAACAGTTTTGATTCCCTTGCCAGTTCACAAATCTCAGTTAACAACAGAGCAGTCTCTTGTGCCACAATTATTGTTGGCGTTATGTCTAACCACCACTTATATACGTGTTGGGAAAATGGTTCTTATAAATTTTAATATGCTGTTTCAATGGTAAACTAATACTTCTTCTGAATAAGTGCAGGTTAGCATATGTATTGAATTTATTGATTTTTTGCAAAAGATGGATGGGACAAGGTTAAAACTGCAGTCCATCAGCAGGCTATATGTTGTAAAACCAAGTACAGATTATCTACTGCTGCCTACACGTTGGCAATCTTTATTGTCCTGCTAAATAACAAAGTATTACCAACTGAAGCCCTTAAAAGATTTTTCACTCTCTCTCTCCTCTACTAAAAAAACAAAACTATGTTTTGGATTGTCATTTGTGATAACTGAATCTGAAGGCAGAAACATTTTGGAAAGGTTTTGTGAATGGTGTATGATTGCCTGCAATTACAAGGCTGAAGATATGCTGGACACTCTCTGCCCCTGACAAGTGTGCTTAGATTCTCTAAAACAATGAATCTGTACGAGGAAATAAGGCAAAAAGTTAAACACCCAGTGTCATCAAGAATAGGTGGCACCCATCTGGCCACTGGAAAGTGGAAGGAGCCTGCATCATTGTCTCCTTTTCCTTGGAGATTTTCTTCTAGGAATTTTTTGAGCCAAAGCTCTGATGTGTCCCTGAAGTCTTAGGGAGTCCAGTTTTACAAAAGAGAAATGTATTATTTCTTCTCTGTGTGAAAAAAGAATTTGAATGTATTATGATTTTATGGTGGCCATTAAATTACCACTTTTGGAGCCTATCTGTCTCTTCTGCAATTAAAATATTATGTAGCACTTTTTCCTTCTCAAGGGAATTGAACCCGTTCTCATACCCTCCCCTGGTGACTGTCCTTGGAGGAAAGAACAAGCAAAATATCTTTAACTTCCAGTGACATAACGCTTTCCATTTGAAAAATTGTCAGGATTTCCTGTATAAAACCGTAGGAATGCTAAGGAGTGGTTTGCTTGCATGTATTTTTCCCAGAAAATCTTCTTTGTAAATGCTGACTTTTAAGTCTTTGAGACTGTCCATACAAAAGAGTTGGGCAGTCACAAAGCAGCTTAGGAGTTTTACATTAAAAACCAGATACTGTTCCCCAGTGGACTTGGGTCTGTGAAGATAAAGCCTATTATGACACCTGAGAGTTTACATTCGGCAGTATCTCTTGGGACTGAACCTAAGCTGTCTTATCTCCTCCTTTACAGCCGTTTAGGTATTTCTGCTGTGATTGATCTGAGAAATAGGGCTCCTTGCATGACAATGGAGGTGTTGTATAATATTAGTCTCTCTTATGTTCATGCCAGGTCTGATTCCAAAAGATTTCTTGAATTTGATTTTTCCCCGTGGGCTGGAAATTTCAGGTGCCGGTAATAGTATTTCCTGAGAATGAAGACAGGCCCTGCCTTGGAGAATCTAACCAGACTTATCTCTTGACCTGCAAAGCTAGTAAATAAAGCCAGGTGTGAAAGTAGAATCATTCCATTCAAGTTTCAACAAGCTTCTAGCACAAAGTATTTTATTTACTTAGCACCTTTCCTACATTTTTGAAGCAACAACTGTTCCACCGAGTTAGAAACCTGCCAAAGATTGTGGAGCTTTTGTTTACATGGAATCTCCTGGCTTCAAGTAAAGATGCAAACAAAAAGTTAGAAGGATTTAAGACTCCGTTCACTCCAAAAAGCTATAAGGACTTAAGATTCCCTTTGCCCACCCAAAGAAACAGGCAATACACCTCTAACACTGGTACATTAAGTGCTTAAATGGGAACCATTACAAAAATTTTGATTACTTATGTGTTGTGCAAATATTATTTGCACCATTGCCTAAATCACTTTTTCCCCCTATAAAAATTACATTTTCCTGTATTATTTTAAAAATACTTGTTGGCATTTATCGCCGCCCACCGCAACAGGCATTGTTGTTGACATTGGTACAGCAACATCAGTTTAGAGGCTTTGTTTAGTCTGCTTGTTTTTCTTCACTCTGAGTTCTGTATTTTCACATCTGAACATTATGTTCCTACAAGGGATTTTTTTTAAGCTTCTTCACCTTTTTTTAGAAGCTATAGTGGGCAATGCTGTATTTCGCATAAAGCCCAGAAATTCTCTGGTCTCCCAAATAAAATGTCCCTGAAATAGAGGAGGCTACCTTAAACAGTCCTCTCCATCATTAGCAGGTGCACTCATTTGTCCTGCTGCTAATCAAAAACTCTCTGGTCTTACCTCTAGTCCACAGTTGAACCATGTGTGCTTCCCCCTTTGATAAAATATGCAAAATTCTACAGTGGTCAGAGGGATGGGACTGCTATTTCAGCTGGTTCTCTGGCATTGGATCTGTTCTGAAAATGACTGCACACAGAGTATACTTTATTCACTATATATTAGGTGTTGCTAGAACTCCTGACCCACTGGCAAAGCCTGTGTAGCTGTGATGGTGATGGTGAGACAACTGATAAATCAGGGGTTGTTTATCACCTTTGTTTAATCCACCCATAATAAATATACAGGCTCTTGCACAGTAGGAGTAGAGTTAGTGGCAATTTCTTGTAGCCTTTTTCTATTTGCCTGCTAACCATAAATTATTAATTCCTGTCCTTTAAAGAGTAATTTCCCTCTTCCATTTCAAGGTACATTACTTATGTATAATTACATATAATTTCTAGTACTGTAAAATATGAAGTTATAGGATGAATTACAAGAATCTAGTGCAATATAAGGGCTTGGAGAAATAGATAAATATCTCCAATGTTAATTCATATAAATATGATATGACCATGTCAGAGACAAGTGATGACAGAGATGAAGTTATATAGCATATTGTATAGAAAAAACTGTCCAACAGCTGTATTCTTTTCAAGAAGCAGTGTTAGATAATAAACTTGCGTGACACATGACAAGCAAAGATTTATGAGTTTTAGATTCAAAACATGAACAAAACAACTGATGTATTTTAAAAGTCATAATGGCAGTATGATAGAAAAATTTTCAGGATGTACGGAAGTATTGCTGAAACTGTGGGGACCCTATAGACTGTTATGGTTTGAGCAGTCAGGTTCTCCATGGACTTAGAACTGAGATAACAGGGCAGGATTTGGGTTTTTTAATTTTGCCCTCTATTGGAACTGGTATTTTAGTAGCAGAATGCAGTGAAGTGATTCTAGCATGTAGATGACTAGGGCTGTGGGAATGAGTAACTGAAATAATGGTCAATATGTAGATTAAGGGTTATTCTATTGTTTGACTTTGTAAGCATTAAAACAAAGCGAGCATGCAAGTCAAAATGCAGAAATAGATCTATAAAAAGTACTGGTTTTGTATATTTATAATAAGGAATTAACTTGTAACAATGAGCAGAAAACATCAAATTAGGCTCAAGAGTGTCACCATAACAGTCTGCAAAGGTAGCCCAACAGTTCACACAGCTGATCAGGGCACTCTTAGTGGACCTTAAGAGTTTTTCAGGCTTTTTACATTTCTTAGGGGAAAAAAAAAATTCAAGGATAATAAGAAAGAAGAATTTGAAGAAGTTTTAAACAGTTGAAGCAGGCCAGCTGGAATAAAAAGGTTTCTTGTTCTCGTTTCACAACTGGATATCTGAGGCCCATAACAGTTAACTGACTTGCATAGGATCACACACAGCAGTTGTATTAAGACTAGTAAATAAATTCAGATAGTCCTTGTCTATATTCAGTTCCTTAGGCCGTCTGCCCTCTGTAAAATTTCTTTAAAAATTTCTTTAATGCTTCAGTCATGTAAAGCGTCAACACTGTTTTGGAGAGACAAAATAGAGCTGACATTTCAATAATGAAGTAATCAAGCTTGTTTTCCCTTTGTTTGTAATTTGGAATTACTTATGGTGGAGGTGTAGTTATAGATTATTAAGTTTCAATTAATAAATGCCTAGATTGTACATGTTAAAGACTCCTGAATTAAGAATTCGGAAGTCCATGCTTGTATCCAGTAAGTCCTTCTTATTTTGTAACTTTGAATGAGATTTTGATTAATTAAATTTTATTTACTGCGTTCCAGTAATGTGGAATAATGTCCTGATTCACGAGGTTACTAAAACCTATCATTTCATGTAGTTAAGACTAGATATATACTTAAGTCTTCCTTGAAATTGTTATTTGTATTCTGAGCACCTTTTATTATCATGCTAATATGTTTTCTTTCTGCTTTCATGTCTCTTTTTCAACTCTGAAAAAAATTAGTGTATTTATCAGACATTGACACACCATTCCAATTTAACCAATACAATTTCAATAAATGTCTGAGAGACCTGCTATGTCTAATTTCTAACAAAAATTAAAGCTATTGTGTTCAGATCTGTGTCTCTGCATAATCATGTAAATTTGGAACTGATTTGGAATTGTTAGAATAAAAAGCAGTGTAAAAATCATATAATTTTTTTTTCCATACACCTTTTTTAATCTCCAAAATTGAAGCATTTGAATCCTAGGTTAAAAATAATTCCCATGTGTTCCTTTCTCAATGCAGCAGCGAACTTCAGTCTGTAAAAATAAATTTTGTATTTAATTTCCAAGGCATTGAAATTCTATAGTACAACTGTGTAATGTGAATTATACTTAAATTACATTTCTTTCCTTCAGAAAGATCAGTCTAAATGCTTTTGGCACCTTTCACTGTAGTGTAGAACTTATTTTCTGGATTACAGATAGGAAGACTTTATTCTCTGAAATGTAGAGGTGTGGAAAAGGAATAATTCAGCTTCAAACAAGCCAGAAATCTGACTAATACATGAGAGGAATAATAGAGTCTTGGTGCAGTGCTAGCTCAATTCACTAAGCTTGAACTCTTTTCGGAGTAGGCAGTCCAGCTGTTACATATTAAAGAAAGCAATACTAATCGTAAGAACTACAGAAAGCTTTTGGATTATAATTGTAATTGGGGTAATTTTGTAAAATTCATTAGCAAGATGATCTCATTTGTACAAATGTAAAAAGTATCACTGGTAAAATATTGTCAGGTTTCCATTGACCCAGGTGCTCACAATGTGTTAATTTACATCAGAGAAACAGCAGTGTGTGGAAACTGGCCAGCAGACAGGATTTAGTTATTTTTCATTAGTGCTTGGACTTTGATGAAGGGGAACAGAAAAGAGTTGTTTGACCTTTCAGTGCTTAAATTATTAAAGAGCAAATAGATTTGAGGTCTAGATGCTTGCAAATCTAATTTGTCTTGTGGAGTAAGGTTTAAAAGACATTTTGAGTTTGAAATTGCTCCAGTCAACTTACTTCTTTAAGTATCTGAAAATTAGTTGATGGCAGGCATTTAAAATGTATGCAAGGAGTAGTGCATGTATTATAACTAAATATGGATTTATCACATGAAAAGGACCATTTTAATGACAGATATGTTACTAAAATACGTATAGTCTTTGGCTTTAATCACTGAGTGAAAAATTAAGAGAATCCTCATTTCAGGCAGTACTGAAACAGGTCATACTATCTCATCTGGTTTGAAGTCCCTCTTACATTCAGTCCTGATGCAAGAAAGAAGTAACTTAGTTCACCATCCATTATGCATTAGTGAAACTGAGGGATTCTTTTATTTACTGCAGTATTAGGCAAGTGTATCCAGCTTCACTACCTTGCAAGAATAAATGTTTGCATCACCTTCCGCATTTTTTTCCCAATACTCCATTTAAATTTGTAAATGGTATTTATTGTAGATTCAGTGCAAATTAGTAGTTAAAGGAGACAACAGACTGTCTTCAAAGCAGCTTGGCATCCCAGTTCTAAGCAACTCTGTTTTGTTCTAGAAAATTATTTGTGAAAATTATGTCAAAATTTGATTTGTAAGAGAAAAACAAGATTGTAATGTAGATATTCCATGGCTAGTTTTTTTACAAATCAGTTCTCATAGGATCAAAGGAAGATTGCTGTGGATTGACCTTCATTTACTAGTCAGCATGGAATTAATCAACTAATTAAAATATTTCTGCTTCATATGAAGACTTTGTTGCACAGAGCTGCAAAATGTACAGGCAGAGGCCTTCAAGTGAACCCTCTAGACATTTCTGTGTCCCTGGTTGTACTAAATTTATGCATGGTTAGATTTCTGTGTGAAGTTCAGCATTAAATTAAAACATTTAAATTTGGGTGTCCACTTCTACATGTGAGCTGAGTGTTTAGTTATTACAATCAATGGAGTCTGAGGAGCAATTAGGTTGACCCAAAAGTAGACACCTTCTTTCTGCTGAGTTCTCTGAGAACTGTAAATGTGTAGATGTCTTCATGAAGGCAGATAGGTTTCAGTGTGTTAACATTAAACTAAGGTTCCACCATGTTGGAAGTCTGAATCAGGCAGAAGAAGAGGTATTGATTGCATTCTCAGTGTTAACTTTCTGGGCATTGTTCGTGAGCATGGAAGTGCAGCATCTCCTACCGGAGATGATGGATCTTAAAAACACAGTCAACAGGGTATGTGGCATATAATCAGTAAGTCTGGTAAAAAACCAGTAAGGTGGTCATAAAAATTGGTGTTTTCTGCCCCTTGGTGATATTTTACTATGAACACTCTGCAGACCTTAAAGTGTGGTGTCATAGAATCATAGAATGGTTTGGGTTGGAAGGGACCTTTGAAGATCATCTAGTCTGATGCCCTGATGTGGTCAAGGGACACCTTTCCCTAGACCAGGTTGCTTAAAGCGCCATCCATCCTGTCATTGGATAGTTCATCTCTTTATTTCTAAACCAGATTTGCCTTCCGAAGGGGAGTAGCTGTAGCAGTGCAGGGACATGACTAAGCCAATAAACCCTCTTGGGTCCAGCCTGAGATGATCCTGCAGGAGCTCAGCCCGTGTGTCCCTGTACTTTGGGCAGAATCTTCTTTGAACATAATCCTCTAGCTACAGATGGCAGAACAGTCACATTTCAGAAGACTCTCTGGATATTTGATCTTTAAGAAACTTACCTTACCCAGAGATAGCTGGTTTTTATGAACCATCAACTTGAAAGATCATAAATTGTTATTGGATGTAGATGATACGCAAAAATGTGGACACGTTGCCACTTTGACATAAATTATCTAGACTGACTTGCTTACTGGGATTCAAGATTCCAGGAGACAAATACTGATTAAGAATCACTGGTCCCCAGTGAAGCAATAAACTTGTAAGCCAGTCCTCTTTAGAGACATGACTTCCCACATCACAAATTTAAAAGCACTGACTCAGTCTTTTACATCAACTGCAAGGGTATAATTATTACACTGTTTGCATATACAGCAGAAATTGCAATTTCTTTGTTCCTGTTGGAATGTCCATAGCACCTTTACAGTGGAGAGGGATGGACTGGTCTCTCTAGGTCCCAGTACAGCAAAGACTGCAAGTGCAAGCTCACTTGCTTTGCGGAATGGAGAAACTTAAAAATATGTCTGTCTATAAAATGAGTAAAAGTGCTTTGCTGAGTGATAATAACTTCCATCAAAAAGTGTTTTATACTTGCTCAGCAATAGTCAATATGCCACTGAAATTTTACTTTACTCTGTGCTTTTATAAATACTTATAATGTCAACAGTTAGGCAAATACTGGTCCCTGTCTCTTTGTAATTATGTCATCATTTTTATCTTAGTACTAATTTAATTTCATTTAGGTATGATAAGCAGGTTAGAGAAGGGAATCTATATCTTCAGGCTTGCTTTGATGAACAAAATAATACTTAATTCCACATTTTAGCACTGACTAAGCACACTTTTTGTGTACAAGAGTTTGAACAAGAAAATGTTCTGTGCATTCACTTGTGTGAAAAGCTGTGGTGTGTATGGCTAATTTTGTTTTTCCAAAATGAAATTAATTTAAAAGCATGAATCTATTCCACAGATTTATGCACCTGGATATTAAAATGACATTTTCTTCCTGTGTTCTTTGCTTTTAACAGTTCTTTTTTTCCAGTAAATATTGGCATGCTATTATGGTTTTAGGATGGTTTGACTGCCCAAGTTCTAAAGTAACCACTGTTTCTTTTGTTCTTTCCTTTCTGCACTCTTAGTGTCTATCAAATCGTTGTTGAGGAAGAGCGCCCACGGAGGACCAAAAAGACAACTGAAATCCTGAAGTGCTACCCAGTGCCCATTCATTTCCAGAATGCCTCACTCTTGAATTCCCAGTACTACTTTGCTGCAGAGATCCCAGCCAGTGGGTTACAAGCTGCTCAGCCTTTTACTATTGGTGATAACAAAACCTACAGTGGTTTCTGGAATACTCCTCTTCTTCCTCATAAGAGCTACAGCATCTATTTTCAAGCTGCTAGCAGAGCCAATGGGGTAAGTCTTGCAACAGACATGATTTCATACAGGGTTTGTGTGTAAATAAATGATTGGCATCAACTAGCAGGATGCCCAATTTAGTTGCTAATGAGAAAATGAAGTAACCATGAAGTTTAACGCACTGAGTTTAAAAAATAGCAGTTTTCCTAACACAATATTGCTTAATGATTAAAGGTTACAGGAAAGAGGAGGGGAAAATCACACATTTTGTCAGTAGTGAGCAAGCAAAGTAGTATGTTACCATTCTGTCTTATTAGCTAAAAGCTGTCCAGTGACTGTGTTTGACTGGCTTTTTTTATTCCTTTTTGTTTGTTTTTGTGTTTTTGCTTTGAACAGGAAAATGTTGTGATTACTTTTGTTAAGTTACAGCCAAACTGGATAGTGGATTTCAGCACATCTGTCTTGGCGTGTCCAGTGCTGTTACCTTAGTTTGTAACATCTTGATCTCCCTTTTTTTCGTTTGGTTGCCCTGATTGGATTAGAAACCACTTTTTTTTTTTTTTATCCCTTTCTGCAAACGAAGTAAAAGAAGTAGATGGAACTGAAATGAAACGTGTAAAAAGATCCTCACAGATCATGTTTCATCAGACTAATTCTTCCTGGAATTGTTTTTCATTTCCTGGACAGACCTACACAGAGCCCTTCAATTCTTGATAAGCTTTGGCTGTCTGTGCTGACAGCCTGGAAATGTTTTCTGCCAGAAACCATAACGGTCCCTCATTCACAGTGCACCAACAGTGCAGAAATGTGAAACACCATTGATTATTTTTTTTTTCTAAAATTGTCTAACATGGTGCCTCAAACTATACTTTCTGTAAGAAAAAGAAAAATCTCCCAAGGTCATTATGTTGCCAGAGTTAAAAAGCAGAACGCCTCCCTGTGCTCTTGTGAATATCTTTCACATTTTCTACTTTTAGACGAATCTTAAGTGAAATGTTTATGTACCATACCCAAGCAGTGTTTGTCCATATTATGAATGCACTTTGGAGTTAGCTAATAAGCAGTTAAATATGGAATGAGGTACATTCTTCTCTGACATTTTATCAGTACTTGCAAGAATAAAACCATGGATGACTTTCTCTGTTTAGAAGCACAAAATGTGACCTTTTTCCTCTTTATTTGACACAGGAAACTAAAATTGACTGCGTCAGGGTAGCCACAAAAGGTATGTTTGTGTTATGTCATGTATTCTGTACTTCAGCTTGTTGACCTACCCCTCACATGGTCTTTGCAAATGTCCAGAAGTGTTTATATTGCTAAAAGACATCACTAAACATATTACAGAATTTTCATGGAATCATTTGCATCCCTAGCTAAGATTTAGGAAATTTGTTTGTTTGTTTGTTTGTTTGTTTTTAATCATAACTGTATTAATTACTTTGGTTGTCTACTTGAACACAGGGTTTTTAAAATATATTCTGTGGGTTTTTATATGATCTCACAATAAATATTTTGTACTTATATATGTGCGTGTATATATATATATATATGTGTATATATAGTAGAGTTGTAAAATTGCCAATTGCAGAGTACCTACTGCTTATGTATCCATAGTGAAAAATTGCCCCTTACTTGTAAGCAATTACCTTAACTTAATTGCTGTATAAAAGAGAAGTGGAGAAATCATGTTCTTCATTTTAATGGTACAGATCAGCTATATTTATTCGACTGTCAGCACATGATACTACCATTTGTGGGACAAATTTGTATAATTGAGACAGCGCTGGCTATAGGTTTTGTCCCCAAACAGGGAAAGATAAACATGCTGCTGGTCTGTTTATCTTTGGGGGCTAGATCTGTCTGTGATTATCTTTGTAGTCTCACCTTTTTAGTACCTTTAGCTGTTGGCAACTTAAAAGCCTGAAAAAGAAGTGATGGAATAGTACAGTTACTTGGAGACTGTAATAGAGGAAGAGGAAAGAACATGCTGCTGTGAGCAGGAGCAGGTGATACCACCTGGCAGTTTGGGCACCTGGCAAGAGCATAAAACAGAAACTGCTTCATCTCTGTACCTCTGCACCTTGCAGGAGATCATGCTTGTCTCAGTGACTGTTCCTAATGGAACTGATTCTACCATTATTTCCTCTACAGGTAGACATCACAATTCCATCACCACCACTAAGTCTAAATGGGGTGGATAAGAATCTCATTACTTTAAAGTAACAGAATTGTTAGCATAAAGTTGCCCCTGTTGAAAGTTTGGATACTCCCTAATGTGAGAAATACAATTTTATGTCTCTTCAAACAGATTCCCGGCTTATTTTCTTCTCCAGACCAGAGGAAGTAGTTTTAATTTTAATTTACTGACTGACTGCTTGCTAAACCATAGAAATCTTTCAAATATCTGAACTCAACCCAAATGTAATACAGATGAGAGATTAATTCCAGATGCAAGTGAAATCCTGTATTGTTTTCAAGTAGCTTCAGCGATACCAGGAGTGAACTATGCTACGTCAGAAATCATAACAGGTGATTAGAGGAATGGATTTTAAATTATTTGAAGATTTGTATTCCTAATCACTAATGGCTGTCCAGCTATTTAAATTACTTGACTGACTGAAAATTTTTACTCTCATTTGACAAGCAAGGGTAACTTTGTGGATTGGAATAGCTCCCATAGCAACAAGCTACTTTGAGCTAACCCATTTGGCAATGGAGATGTGAGACATGCAGCTTTTATTTTAAACAAATCTCCCTACATTTCTGTTTTGAGAGCATGTTTCAGATTTTTTTATAATAAAATAATGCGAGAGGTTGTTGGGAGGACTTTTTTTTTTTAAACCAGAGGTATCCTTGATGGTATTTATAGTCCCTGGTGCAAAACTTTCTTGGGGGGCAACAGTAAAGCATTGATTTCCATGATTTTAAACTGCATGGTTGTATTATATTTTAAATCTATATTCATTTAAAAAAAATTAAAAGGAGACCGTGACATATTTTAATATGGTATTAAAAATAGCTGTCTGTACAGATGTTTTCCCTTTAGATCTAACAGAGATACTTACAGGAAAAGCAGAATTCTGTGCCCTCTTTGGACCTCCCACATTTGGGTTAGAAAAAAATACCAAAAATGCTCTATGTCTGTAGATCACAAATCACTATACCTGCATTGGGACAAGACATAAAATTGTCCTCTCCCATCCTCGTCCCCTCTGTTCAGCCCCCACAAACAGCTCAGGACAGCATTCATGTTGTCTGTACCCCAGTAAGCAAAGGCTGCTCTGACCACTCTGTCAGATTTCCTAGAGACTTGCTCCACTTTCCCCTGGGCTTTGTGACTGCAGGGTAGCTACCAGACAGTAAGCTGCTTAAGCTCCATGTGCTTGTTATGTCCATCTATTGGTGCGCTGTAGTGCTCCTGACAAATAAGATTGGGAACGCTCTCCACCACAACATCTGGTTTTCACACACTAGTAACATTCCTGAAATATTTGTAATCTGGGCTTCTCTTACCTTCAGAAGTTCGAGTCTGGTGGTTTTTGAAGCTAGGGGAAGTGCTTTAGGCCATTCTTGTTTAAAACTGGTGCAATCTTCTTTTGAATTAAGGTCTGATCCTGAAAATACCTACAGCCCCGTGTAGGCCATTGGAATCAGCAGACGTACTGTAGATTTTATTACGTATGTGGGAAACCATGTGCTTTCACAGAATGACAGAATATTCTGAATTGAAAGGGACCTGCAAGGATCATGGAATCCAGCTCTTAAGTGAATGGCCCATATGGGGGTTGAACCCACAACCTTGGCGTTCTTAGCACCATGCTCTGACCAAATAGGCCCTGATCAAGTCAATTATGTACCTAATTTTGAGCACAGAGAATAATCTCATTGACTAGGTCACAACTATTCTGTCTTAAAATAGACATGTAAGTATTTTACTAGATCAAGGCCTGTGCCAAAAAACATAAGCTGCAAAACCAACATGACAGTGCAGCCAACTGTCTGCTTGTTTCTTGAAAGTTCCTGTAATTCCATTCACATGGAATTTGAGAATTGCACCAAGTGCATCGGGAACCCTTCCTAGGATCAAGGTCAGTCAAGGCAACTTTCAAGATGCTCCACTGAGCCAGCTGAGATTGGCCAGCCACCTCGTTGTGTGTATTAAGGATATGTGGTTAGCCTGGTTTGAAGTCTGCCCTCAAGACCAATATGGGAGTTCAGAACATATCACAGGCAGAGCTATATCACTTGCTAGTTATATTCCCTTTAATTATCTCATCTCCAGATAATAAAGTTGTTGGTGCCCTTAAGACCTTCTTAAGATCACTGAGAGTTGGTTTTATCGCTGTCATGCAGTATTCATTCCATGGCCCACCAACACTTTATTTTTTGTTAAAATAAAAATACGTAAGAGTAATATAACAATAGTGTTCTTGTCCCAGATCCAGCAGAACTGTTCTGTATCCTGAGTATGCTTTTCCCTCCCTGTTAATGTCAGCAGGAATAATGCACGTGCTTTACTGTCAAACATGTGCTCAACTGGCAGACACTAAACCTTGTCGCTGTATCAGAGAGCAGATAGCTCATTATCTTATTGACAGATTTCCTGTCAGAAGAGTACAGCCTATCTCCAGAAAGTGCAGCCTAATTCTGCTGGGTCGTATGCGTGTCTAGGGTCAGTAGCTAGATAATACTTTCTCATTCCATCAAATACATTTTAAACAACCTCAATTTGTACCCTTTTAAAAAATGATCTTGTTTTATGACCATTACATTTTTACAGATGAACCCTCTGTTAAATGTGTTCTTTTAGAGATCATATAAAAATCCTGATTGCAGTGATTACAAGTATAAATTAGCATGAGAATGTTGGGTTTTGTAGAGCTGAAAGTTCTCCTTCTGCTTCTGATGAACTCAAAGGAAGCCTTTGCCAGTGACTTTGTTAGTAGAAGGATCATAGAGCACATTATTGTGATGTGGAGTCTCATGATCTCAGTTTTGTGTAGAGAAAGGCTTCTGGGACCTCTGTGACTATTTGGTGTATATACAAATGGGGAGACTGCAGGGTTTCCACTCCCATTATTTTTGACAAGATAATTAAACAAACAAACAAACAAAAATCAGGAACAGCTTTTTGTACCAGTGGTAATAAAGGTTGTCATATATTGCTTGAAATATGGCTTTCATATTCTTACTCTTTCTTCAAGCTAAATGACTGTAGAATCTCAGCAGACTAAGTTGAAAACATTCCAAAACTCCTCCAAGTTTATTACTATCAATTTTGTGGTGGTTTGTGATTTATATTAAGACTATATTTCCTGATATGACTTACAACACTGTCTGGATAGAAACATCTTGATTATCTCCTAGGAATGCAGTTCTCAAGAGGGAGGCATCATTGTTCTAAATTTGCAATATTGGAAGGCTTTCATTAATTATGAGAGAGAAAAGGATATTATAATATTTTAAATCCAATAGCAACAGTACTCTAGAAGCTACTATCAACACTGCATTTCAGTGTTGCAGAGGGATATTTCAAAATATTATGCAGCAGCAGTTTTGAGTTTAATTGTCTGCAGATGGTAGATGATCTATTTTCCTCTCTCACTGCCACATTTCTAATAGCACCCAGGCTGTTCTATGTAAATGAGTGATCTTTCATATAATTTTGTCCTTAATTTTCCAATATTTTTTCTTTGCATCATTCTCCAGCTGCATCATGTTGGATCTGACCTTTTAATTTTTTTTTATATTCCTTAATATATATGTATCACAGTGTGCTTAACCATTTAGAGGCAATCATAGAACTGCTGGAAAACAAAGAAATAACAGATTTTATTAATGTAAGCCATGGTAATATTTGTCTGTAGCAGACACTGGTTGTTCTAGCTCTGTCAGAAAAGTCTGAATATTTGAGGGGTGCAAACAAGTCAGGGTTTTCAGCTTTTTCTTGTAAACTTGAAACTCGGACCTCGGACAGTTACACACATACCTAACTAAAGGCATGCCACCTCTCAGTGGTCATTCTCTGTATGCTGAACATTAAGTATATGTGTAGTGTGCATTTTCAGAACAGTGACCCAAGTGGGTACAAGAAAAATTAATCTTAACTAGCTCAAAAATGATTTACGTAAAAATTATCTTTAAAAAATTATAGGAAAAATGCAGTATTATGAAATAGGAAAACAAAACTGAAACTAGCTCAAATTACTTGGAGAAGTTCATACTAGCGTTATCTGAATAATCAGCTAGTTTTCACTTACAAAGCTTAGGGCTGTGACTAGCAGAGTCAAACAGTCTCCAGTTTCCTCAAATGCAGTAAATAATGTGCTTTAAGTCCTTTCCCTGAATGAAAGTTGCACATGACAGCTTATTAATTTACAGAATAACCACACTAACAACTGAAGATGAAAAGGAACTTGTGGGAGGTTTTTTTTTTTGTTTGTTTTTATTTGTGAAGTTCAGACAATAAACAACTGACCAAGATTCTTCTTGCTGGCGTAGCTTCAGTCTGGCTTTTTTTTCCCTCATGCATGCTGACCTGGAACTCTTCCTTTGCCTTAGCTGCGATAATCGTGACTCAGCTTACAACACCATACATTCGCATCGCCCCTGCTGCAGGCGACGACCAGCTAACAGGTCAGATGTTCCACTACAGACCAGTCATCACAGCCATTCTGTCTCATTCTCTTTGGCTCCTTTTCCCTGACAGTTTCTTCCTTCTCCTCTCATAAACAGTTTCCTGTCTTAAAATTTTCTTTCTGTTCCTAATTTTTTTCTTCAGCTCCATTAAATTCAGTGGTGTGCTTGGCACCAAAACTTATACCCACGTCCCTGTACGTACGACTCCGCTGCATGTGCCCATTGTGTGTGTGATCTGTGGAATGTTCCTTCAAGCCTGATGTTGTACAGAGATCTAGTCTTGCTCCATCCATAAATTAAATGAAAGTTTGAATGTAGATACATATCTGTGTACTTGTTTATTTTTTTCGCTGTTATTAGATCAAGACACTAGAATTTGTAAATAATTTAGGCTCAAGAGTTGCATGTGGAAGTTAGGAGAAAGATCTAGTATTAGTGGATTCAGGTTTTTTTCTGTGTAAAGTTGGGAAGATCATATTTTCTGGCAAAAGGTTAATATGAAAGAAATTCAAATAAAGAAATAAAATAGATTCCTTTTTATTATGTCATACATGAGTTCTAGGATTAAAATAAAATAACCTAGCATGTGACATATGAGAATGAGCAAGACTTAAATATTTAAAACCACATTGTCAAAGTAAACTCAGTACCCAAGTGAAACCATTATTAGGCTGTATGTGGCTTGAAGGATGGTTCAGAATATACCAGAAAATCCTTATGAACCTGGGAAAATGATTCATTTTGTCAGAAAAGAAACCCATGCATGAAACCTTTCAGGATTTTGCAAACCTTTTTCTTTTCAAACAGAACCAAACAGCATTAAAAACTCTAGAACTTGAAATGAGTGTGATGAAATATCTAATGGGGGAAGTAAACCTAGTCCATCAGCTTTTAGTGTATGATAAAATCATTGCCTTTTTGAAGAATACTGGCATAGTTCCTTGGGAAGCACGTTGTTACCATGTTGCTACCAGGGTGTCTAAGAGATGAGGACGAGTTCAGATGTCTGTTATCTGGATACTGCTACAGTTAATAAGAGGCAGTTAAATGATTCAGCTTAAGATAAGAGGATTAGTGACATGTCTACTATAGCTTTTAATTCTGGGATATGTGTTACAATAAAAAAGCTGAGTGATCCATAATGCCCAAGTTACCTTGTCAATCAAGACAAAATTGCTGCATGTATACTTGTATTCTGTAATAACATATGAACTAACCAGAATAACATACTTACATGATGCTAGGAAGTAGCTTGTTCTTGTTACTGCTGCTCAGCAGAAGCTGTGTCTGCATACATTTTTATACCTCAGTTATTTTTTTACTTGACAATTCAAATAAAGAATTGACTAGACAGGATCTCTTCCATAGCCTTGAACTTCAACAAGTTTTGATTTCTTCATCACAGGATTCAAAAAATATGTATTTTTCCACGTGGAGAATGAAATGTTTTTCTTCTCTTGTTTTGTTTTTTTTATTTGTTTCAGTGCAAAACTGGGTAGCTATAGGTAACACTGGAGACATGCCTGTTCCACAAGAAGGAGATGGCTACAGTACTTAACAGTGAGAGAAAAGATATATGGCTAGCATAGGATAGCTGGCAAAGTATTTTTTTCATTGCTTTGTCACTGGTGGCATTGGCAGTCTGTGGTTGTCTGTCTGATCTGTGACTTTATTTCCTTTTTCATGAAAAGAAAAAAAAAGTTCTACCAGAATCTAATTTTATAGTGAAAAAGAAAGTATCAAATCATACCTGCCAACAGCATTTATGGCTATCTGGGAAATGTATTAGAAAGCCTTTGAAATCCCCTCATCATCTTCCCAACCCCATCTCATGTTTGAAAGACTCTGCTCAAAAGGAAAGAAAACATCTTCTTCCTTCTTGTTTACCACAACTGCAATAACCAGTGAAGAAACGTCACCCAACCCACATGGTTGTCCCATGGCAGCAACAATAATTCCTGTTTTTCTAGAGAGACGTCCTGTCTAGGGGTCCTTAGGGCAGGCTTTTCAACTTCAGGGCAGTACAGCAGTAGTGGGATCTGCAGTATCCATGAGAAACACAGAAGTTTTCCTAAAGGAGGTTTACAGAAGCTGGACCACACATGAGGGAGCTGGGAGTGATACACATTGTCCCCACATTTTTGTCCTATAAATTTCAAGACTGTGGAAAGGATTTACATGTAGAAGGATTTGTTTATGTGAAAGTATAGGGCTGTTTCTAACTGTAGTTACCACAAGCCCTACAGCTGCAACTGTTAAATGTCACTTAACATTTTCTGTTTAGTGCCTTTTCCTCACTTCTTTGCTCAGAACCAAAGTAATTACATTTCAGATCAAGAAATTACTTTCATCTTCTAGCATTTGAGGCGATACATAACCAGCAGTGGGAAGGTCAAGGATGGCATTTTTGGGTTTCTTTACATTGGAAGTTGATGCTTCTTGCATAATGAAAATTTAAAATCTTGGCTGCATTCCTGAATATCGTTACCAAATTTGAAAGGTCTTCCTCTTCACAAATATCATGATAATACAGCTCAGCTTTCAAGCCTATTCTGCTTGCACTCGATTCCTTCATCCTCGTCATCATCTTGCCTCTTACTGGTGCAGTTTATAAACAATGTGGTATTAATTTATCTTTGTCCTTCCTTTCTCCTTCCTTTTTCATATAAAAATAATAGATCTTCCATTTATAAGATTACCAGCTAGTTGCCTTAAATATCTTGACAGCCACTCCAGTTTGCCTTTGCAGCCTGTAGCAAAGAGAATTTTTCCTTGCATTTGTACTTAAATACCTACAATGTAGTTGTCTTTGAGTTATAACATAAGACAAACTAGTGTAAAAGCAACTGTGTGATTTTGACTCTCAGAAGCTAAAACAGGGAATTAGTGTTGTTAGTCAATACATTATTATCAGTGATCCAATAACTTAGTAGCTAAGGGATTCAAATTTGGGGGATAGTGTTTAGCTTTCAGTGTTACCTCACAAGAAGTAACTAACTTGAAATCCACTCAGTTGACCCTATCCTCCAACAGAGAGGGAGAATATCTATCTTACACCTGTCTGCCAGGAAAAAAGACTAAGTATACATGAAGCATGGTAGTACTCATGAGACTGTCTCCATGTTTTCATAATAAATACGGCTTAACATACAAATGACGAAATCATGTAGGATGTTATCAAAAAACTTACAACATACAAATGTGACTGTATGGTCTTAACTTTAAAGTTTAATAAAAAATCCATCTTTTTGAGAAAGACTGAAATCATTTACAGTTTCTTTTAGTATTTTGTAAGAGACACTTCATCTAATAGGTTTAAATTGGCCATATTTGGTATTCACTTGGCCCTCATATATTTTGTTCTCTCTGCATTCTGATAAAATAGCATGCTTGGAATCGTGATTAGGGTGTTCATTCTTTCAGGCATTTTCTTAATTGTTGAAATATGTCTGAGGTACTTATATTTAAATTAAAGTATTTCCATTTGTGATTTAGTGGAGCAGCCACTGCTTCTCTGGATATTATTAAGACTGATTTCCATAGAACGCCCTTTTTACGACCCATTGCTAATTACACATCCAGCTGCAAGAGAGAGTTCTGTATTGTACATTCTTCATACATGAAATTCTTGGTACAAATGAAATGCAGCAAGATCTGTCAGAAGTTTTGTAAAATAACTGATACCTAACAATTGGGAAGACTTTTTTTTAAAAAAAAGGGGCAAAAACTTAAATTATTTTTATCCCGCATACCTTAAGGTCTAGATGATCAGCATGTTTTATAAACAAGTTAAAAGCAGTCATAAAATAATCGCAGTTGATTTCTTCTCCCTTATGAAGTTAGCACCATAATAAAATATACCTATTTCTTCAGACATGCATTCAGTACATAGCAAGGTTTATTGTTGTATTCTGGGTCACATTCTGTTCTCAGCCATTCCACTGTAAAAGTGAAAAAACTGAACTGAAATCTTTGACTGATTAAATCTCAACTTCATGATTTTTGTTATGTCAAGAGATTCACTCCAGTTTTGTACTGCATTACTGAAAACGCAGTTTGTTTATTAACACAAAAACCAACAGTATAAATTTCAGAACATATGTTTTGCTATTTACCTCATTCATTGTGCTTTACAATGCATGTGAGGTGTAACAACATGGGCTGGACAGACATGCACATTCATTTTTTCTGCATCCTGAACCAGGTAACATTGATTTAGATGTATTCTGATGTGCTGAAACTTGATGTGCTGTTTTGGGCAATGTAGAACCCACTATTTCCTAGTTGAGAGAAGAGTGCTGTCTATAATAACAAACCTTTGTTGCAGATATGTCTGTCTGCAGGTTCAATACACCATTTCAGAAGTTTATTCTTGTCTTGATACTTCTGGTTAAAATTTACATTAGTGAGAGTTGTGGATAGTTATCCAGGGGAGAATGAGCACCTGTGTGCTGTAATGTCAAAGCCATATCGCACTGCTGTTGCAAGGTCAAGTGACAAGGAAAGCAGAATGAGAATGGATCTGACTGTCCAAAGTGAAATTCTAAGCCTGTTTTTACATGATGGCCCCAACGATTGTTGTACCATTTGTTCAAGGATTCTGGTCCTCTTGCTCAGCTGGGCAGAATGCAAAACAAGGAAATGTTCCTACTTTCTGCAGCACTGGCTGAATGCATTTCAATGGGCTGAAGTGTCACTTGTGATTTATTGCCCATTTTTCTTCTTTTATGTGTTATATTTGTCATTTTTGCAGTGACAGTTTCATCTATAAAACAGTATAGTTACAAAAAAATGTTAAGAGGATACAGGAGTGCCATGGGAGCTGCTGTTTCCTCTTCTCCCTTTTATTTCCCATAGTACACTACAGAGTCAAATGTCAGGTTTTCTGTAAGACAGTGCAGCCAAAGCATCTATGCTTTTAAACATAAGTACATTTTCCACAGAGCACCTGAAGAAGAGCTTAAGTTTAACAACAAGACAAAGAAGGTCTAAAAATAATGCTAATAACATTTCACAAATGGGGAAAAAACCCGTAATACAAATGTCATCTGTACACAATAGAGAACCCAAGCTGATTACAAGTCAGTTATCAATGTGATTATATTAGTTGTATTAAGTACTCCACTTAATGGTTTAAAATAATAATAATAAATAGTTCCTTTAATGTTCTCTGGAAGTGGAACCCTTCCAACTCCCCTGCGTAAGTGGGAGAATAGGGAGGATGAACTGCAGGAGGTCATATCAGCAGTTTTGCTCTGGCCATTGATGCTTCTAGTTGGCCAAGGACAGTTGGGTTCTTCAGCTGTCCTGGCACTGTATCACCAGAGCCAGCGTGGTACAGTCGTGGGACAGGAACAGCTGGAGAAGATCCCATTAACTAGAAGGAAGTATCAACCTTTCCCCACCCTTTAGGAAGGACAAGTAGCCTAATTAGGTATGTTTTCCACGATAGAAACAGTTTGTCTTTCAGAGGAGTTAAACAGTTGGTTGCCACAGAGGTAATACAGTCGTTGCAGGAGCTGTGTTATATTCCCAAGTACAAAACCAATCTGGAAGTTTGAGCATTACAGTACATAGCTGGGAGAAAAATATGATTCCAAGTGTCTAATATCTCTTTCATGAAGACAGTCATCCAAATTTAACATAAGCCACTAAAGATGGGTCTGTTTGGTTCATCCTAGCTTAAAAAATAATAAATTTTCTTAGTAATGTGTAATCTTCATGTCAGGATATCTGTGAGGCTGTTTGAGGTTGGTCTGGAGGGAGAGGGTGCTTTTCTTAATCTCATTACAGAGAATGGAAGCATAAAACCCAGTCATTAAAGTAATTATATGAATGAAATTACCAGGATAAATTCTTAAGAAACTGAAGGAATCTCTGCCATCTGTGTAGTACTGGTACTGGTCAATATTACGTCTACTTCAAAATGTTTCAACATCAGCAATGTACAGAGAAGCATAAAACATAAAACAAAGTGAATATACCAGTAGGTAATTTTTAAAGCATAGTTGTCATATAGTGTGTTATTTCATTTCTGTATTAAAAAAAATACAGCTCTCATTTTTACATTTGAAGCAGAACATATTTTGTATGTACCACAATGAAAAATTAAGGAGAGACAAGGGAAGATAAAGAAACTCAGAGATATAATTAGTAACTCAAAAAAAACTGTGAGTTTCAATGTTTCCCATCTGTAGTTATTGACAGATTCATAAAATGCTAAGCAATTAGAATTTTAAGTTGAAATAAAATGTGGGACCAGTTGTGGGTAAAATCGTCTGCAGTTCTTGGAATCTGCGAATCTGGTGTTTGTACCGCTGGAGAGTCTAACAAATGTTTAAGGCAATATTATATAGATTGCCTCTGTTTTCATGTATAGATGAACGTCCAAATGTGTTACAATTAAATAGAGTAGTGCAGCAAAGAGGAGAGTAATACTGCCAACTTTAAGCAAAAGTTACAGAACATACTGTCTTGGGCAAAATAATGTTTTAGCAATTCACTCTGTTTAGATTCCTTGAAATAACTGAAATCTTAATAAATATCTAAGCTACATATGTCTGCTTGGAGTAATAATTCAACACTGCAACCCATGACTGTAGTTACTGATGAGTTTTTAACACCTTCTTCAGAAAATATATTGAAAATGTTCTTCTCTGCAGTAATTGGAGTTTGACTGCAAGAGCTCTGGGAAAGGCACTGAAGNGGGAGTTTGACTGCAAGAGCCAATGGTTTTAGAGCTCTGGGAAAGGCACTGAAGTATATCTGTGCATTTTCAACTCTTTATTTTTTAAAAATTTTGAATTTTCATTTCCTTCCCTCCATTTGATTTTCTGTTAGTGCTTAGCACTAAGAAGTTTTTGTGTACATAGAAAATTCCTGTACAAATGAAAGTTGAGTTGCAATTTTCCATAAAATTGAGCAGAAGTTGGTGTCTTGCATTGTTTTAAGTTGTCAAGAGGGGAAGTAAGTACTGTCAGGTTCTGTTTAATCTTCTGAGTTCACATTGGAAGCACAAAGTGAAACAGAGGAAAAACAGTAAATTTTATTTGGTCAGAAGCAAACAAAGTATTCTAGAAACCTTTTTGAAGCAAAATAGTTGCACTTTTCAGTATGCTGTCATTGAATTAGACCTCTTCTGGTTATGAGTAAATATGTCAATAATTAAAAATGAAAAGAGCTGATGATAAAAATGACTGTTTAAGGCATTCTTAATCAAATAGGACAAGTGAAGATTTTCCTTTAACCCCTAAAACCTCCAGGAAATAAATGAAAAACAAAATGTAAATCAGTGATAACTATTCAGAGGAGGCCTAGTCTGTTCTTGTCCCTGTACTAGAATATTGGTGCATTCAACAGTATTTCGGTCTGAATAGGCTTTTTTATTGGCAATACTGTAAACATTTCTGAAATGTGAACAAAAGAACTGCTACACTGTATTGGCACAAAGACAGATTTAGAATTCTGTGGAATTATTTTCCCTTTGTTGTGCTGCTTCGCCTTTCCAGTTCCTCTAGACAACCTTCCTGCTCCAAAACAGCATTCACTCTGAAATGCTTTAAAAGAAAAAAAGTTCTGTGTCTTTTTCCCTACTTTTTATAAATTTATCACAAACATATTTTTCTATTTCTGCGTGCATCATTACATGTATAATTCCATTTATTTGTTAGTAGAATGAGCTGTGTTATGCTTTCTTCCAAGAAAATATGTGGCTAGTGAGTAATGATAAATAAATTCCAAGTGTGATTGTTTTTGAAGGATTTCTGAAGAATCCTTCGTAAGGATTACAGTGTGAAGGGAGGCTAGTAGTGGAAGTCACCAGGAATGTCAGCTTCTGTGAGCCAGTGCAGCACAGGCCAAAACATCCATGGGTGTTCAAACCTCCCACGGGGATACATATACTGCATTATCCTCTGCCCCCCTCCTCCTAATGGCAAAGTAACCATGCCTTCACTGACTTTCCATTTGGAACTGTTCATTCGTGTTCCTCTGCTTAAGTCCTTGGCTGAAGCAAGATCAGAAGATGATACCTCACTCTACTACTTCTTACCCATAGATTCAGGCTGCTTTGTTCCTGTGCTGGATGGGATCCCTTGCATTCAGGGATGGAAAATAAAACAGCTGTGTTTGTAGAGGGGGCAAAAACATCTAGTTCTGTAGTTGAGTTTAACCCCTGCATAGGTCAGCTCCTGAAACATTACTGTGATCTGATTTCATGTCTTCTGTGCTTTGTGGAGGTCAGTTGAGTACTAGGGCAGAGTCCTCTTCAGGCTTCAAATCCACATCTCTCCTGTTTCTAGAAGATAGCTGAAATAAACTTCCAGTGATGTCTGGTATTTCTTGTCAAGTTTCAATACACTTTCAGGAGTAGATCTGTAATTGAAAGCAGGAGAGTCAACAAGAGGAGGTCTCCTTCAGCAGCAGGTGAAACTCAAATATCCTTGGTGGGGTTGATGATAAATTGTCCACTTCTTCTATAGGGATGCCCTGAAAGTGGTGCTGACTTTTTTAGAAAATGTGTTATATATGGACAGGATCAATCTGGACTGACTGCTTTCATTTCCTTAGAGCTAATTTGAGAGAGTTAATCTTCTACCCTGAGTACTGTTGGTTTGAGGTTGTGTAGAGAACCATAAAATGAAATGTTTTAGGTCTAAAGGCTACCCTTGTTGTACATTATGTACCTCTGTGACTTCTTGTTCACAGAAGTCAGGACTGTAAGATGCAATTGCACTTACAGTGGCTGCAAGTGGGACATCTTTCACAGAGCATCAGCTTGGAACAAGCCCTGCATTTTAAGTACTGGGACACCTGCAGTTTCAGCCCTTGCTGGTGTCTCTTTCTCAGACCTCCTCATCCTTATTCAGTATGAGACCTACATACATACAGCTAATTTAATGCAAGTATATTCTCATTACTGCTCAGTCAACCTTGATTAGAAATTTGTGTCTCATCATATTGGCCATTGTTGTGTTTGTGTAGTCAGAGAGCAGTTGGTAAAGAAGCCCAGTTTCATCTTTCCACAGAAGTCGGGAGGATTTTAACTTTTATTTTGGTGGCAGAGTCTGTTTTCAGATACTCTGCCATGAATTTTCCCTTTTTTGGCATCAAGGTGTGTGATGTGCACCACTGTGGCTGCCTCTTTGGCCACACATAGTGAATACTTATAAATATGTAACCACTCTTTTTACTTCATAAAATAGATTTAAGTGTGTGGATGTACCCTTTAGGGCCATTTGAAAGCTTAAAGTTCCAAAGACTTCTTTTTTTTTTTTTCCTTAGTAAATTATTTATTTTCAAGAAGGAGAGACACTGTGTCTGTATATTTGGGACTTGTTAATAATTTCTGGTTGTGGTATAGCTATTGAGTGTGTTTTAAACATCCCTTAATGATCTCAGTGCTATTACAATGTGAGGGTTTATGCTTTTTAGCAGAATGAATGAGGTCTTCCAACTCCTTGGGTGCCCACTAGAGAGGAAAATTTTTATGAATTTTAATTATTTAAATTTCTTTGATTAAAAGAAAAAGGCAAAGAAGGGCTAGCAGAAAGGTTGGTGGCTTTGTTTCAAAGGAGGAAATTAGCTGTTTATCAAGACTTGCTTGCTTAAGTATTTTTTTTTAAAAAAAAACAGTCTCCAGAAAAAATCCAGTCTAAATAATCTGGATTAAAATCCTGTTAAAAATAGATTGTGATGAGACCAGAAGATATGTGTCAAACTGGGAACTTCATTTGTTTTAGGCATGTTATGTAAAGTATGTTATTCCTGACAACCAGAAACGCCGATGTTTAACGAAAAAAGTCTTTCTGCTCACATGCACCAACATGAATCATCTACCAGTGAGAGACACAGTTCATTGATAGTCAGTTAAATGAGTCGTATTCATCAGTGAAATAGTTCTTTGCATGTCTTTTCATGCAGTTCTTTGTCACTTATATTTACATTTTCCTAAAGAATATCACAAACAAAATTAATAATTCATAACTATTGTTACACCGCAGAGCATTATTTTGATACTCCCTTCTTACCACAGACCTTCTAACAAGTCTGGTTTTTGCTGCATTTAAAAAAACACCAACTAAAAAAATATACCAAATCAACATGGTTGTCCTATGGAAGTACAGAAAACTTTTTTTAGGAAAAGAGGATCTGTACACAGCAATAGGTATTGTGACGATGATCATAAATTGCAGAGAAAATTGAAGAAAGAACTCTCCTGCTAACATGTAAGTGCTGCTTGCCCTCTTTCCCAGACCTTAAAAAAATAGATAAGTAAGCACATCATAGTGTAGTCTGATAGGAAAATCAGACTACATTGATTTCAACACTTAAATGGCTCCTATGCGTAGCAAAACAGAAGAAAAACATAGTCTCTGCCATGTAGAAAAAGCACTTTATACATGAGCATTTCCAAAAGAAACCAGGAAAAGAAAGGAAAAAATACTATAAACAGACCTTACTCTTGCGACATTTGCCAAACTAATATATTCAAGACGTTGGGTAGAGAGAGAAAACTGAAAAAATGCTGATCAAAACCACCTTCTGGCACAAAGTGTACCCTGCCCAACAACACCTCATAACTTCTACCATATGGACAAAAACCTGCAGTTTTGAAGGAGAAGGAGGAGCATTGATTGGAAAGCTAGCAATGAGGATGGCAAGGGAGAACTCTCTCTCCTAGCTGGAGTTCTACCAGGAGTAATAAAACAAAGACTTTGTTAGCAGAATACATGCTGGCGAGCAGATGAGGACTGAATGCCAGTCACTTACAGTATAAACAGAAGAGCTGGGGTGGTAATTCATTTAATCTACAGATCTGTATGTGTTTTGGGTCTTCTCCAAGACAGGCTCAAATCCTGGCATCTGGAATGAACTTGAAACTGAAATAAAAGCGTGTCAGACTGGTTTGTCTCTCATAGCATCAGTAATGCTGCTGCTACAGATTTATAAATGAGGGTACCATTTTCTGCAGCCATGGGTGAGATGAGGGGAGAAATGCTGAGGAAGTTTCTGGAGGAAACAGGACATTTTGCACTGCTGCCCTATTCAGTGTGTTTTGCAGTTTGTGATACAGGATTGTGTTTCCTGTTTGTCATTTGACATTGACAAGGACCTTCCACTGTGGAGCATCTCACACAGAATCACACAGAATGATCTGTTTTCATACTAGTTCAGACATATTAGTGTTCTTTCTTACTTTGTCATACTGCCTTTTATCCCAGCCCTTTTATTTGCCAACTCTGCTTTTCCTGCCTTTATGTTCATGAACCTCTTTGTTGCTTTCTTCCTTGACACACCCCAAACAACATCATCAATAAAAACAAAACGTCTGTCCCTCAAATCACTCCTGAAGATCTGTTTCTACTGTGGTACTAACTGGAAATGCTGAGTGATGCCAGCTAGCTAAAAGAGCGGGAAGGATAGAACTATTTGGGTATTGCAAATGCATTTTCTTAGGGATTTTTGCCTTCCCCTTCCCCCTGTGATTGCTACACCTGCCTATTACAGCCTAGCTCAGCTAGGTAGTGTGATTTTAGTGGCAAAGATTGCCTAGCTGCATGCCTGCTCTGTTCTTAGCACAGTGGGGCTCCCAGTCTGATTTACAGCTTCTAGCTCCTACTATCATACAAATAATAGAGAGTAATAATGATAGTAGCCTCTGTAATTCGTGTTGTCCTTGGAGAGCGTGGGTAGAGTCTTTAAAGCCAAGTTCTCTGATCTTTTCAGTCTTCTCACTTTGTGGCAGGGACAATAGGATCCTAGTGATGGGTGTTCCAAGGAAGCATCATACATCTCTGCCTCCCTTCTGCCTTGTACCATTTTGCATGATTTCTGCCACCTAATCACAGTGCAGCTGTCACACAGGGGTATAATGTTTCATTTTCCTGACTCACTCTGTGAAATAACTCAGAAGTAGGTGCTGAGATGTGATAGTTGAACCCCACTGCCTGCATAAAAAAATCACAGGGTAGTTACTAACTCAAAAGTTAGTTTCAAGTTTGACTGGAAAATAGGATGATCTGAACTAACTGCATTATTACTTTAAAGCCTTGTAAGGTTAGCTATTACATCAGTCACTGGAACACCTGCGGATGAAACGCAGTTGGAAAGGCTTGCAAGTGTCTTACCAAGCAAGTACCTTTTGAAAGTGTACAGCTGCAGAAAGGAAGTACAAAAGGCAGGAACTATGGTCAGCCTTGAGTGGGAGAAATAAAATGAAACTGGTCTAGTTAATTAATGGAAGGGATTATTTGTTGACTCAAATAGAAGAAGAAACATCTGAATTTTTTAAAGACTGCTTTAGACAAAACAACCTTTAGGTAGCTTTTACTAGTAACAGCTTTAATTTTACCCCCCTCTTTGTAAGTATAACCAGCAGCTCCTGGACTGTTAAGCCAGGGTTATTTTACTGGTCGTTCTATTCTGTAAAATGGTCAATCATTTCTAAGTACATTTTTTGGGGGAAAGAAATGTTGAAAAGCAAGTCCAAACTTCGTTCATTTACAAAGAGAGAGGGAGACAGAGTGTTTATTCAGTTTAGTAAAGGTCCATTTCTTATATTGGAAAACATTTTCATGGTTCTTGAAAAACAAGATAATGCTTGCATCTAAGTTAAAAGAATAATTGTTTTGCTTACACAGTTCATTCAGCTTAGCTTTCATTTTAGTGAAAAGTAGTTTTGTTGCACCTTTTTCTATCCATAAGTGACCTACAAGAGATTATTCTTTATGAAGTTTTGAGGTTGATGATAACATGATACTCATGCCTTCTAAGTGATAAAGGAAAGGGAAATTTCCACCAAAGGAAGTGGCAGAACGAGAAATTCTTCAAAGAGAGAGGAGGAATTTTTTTTACCCAGTCTTCTAGCCCATTGTGCCTAAATAGAAATTTAGCTGCACAAAGTCATTTAAGAATTCAAACTCTGGCAGACACTAAATATTAGCAACTAGAATATAATTCAGTCGTCATTCTGAAGAGGAAGTAAGATGCTGTGAGCTGGCAGAGTAATGACTAAACTTCAGAGGAGATTCCAATATTAAGAAAAAGCTAATGGAATAGGTCTGAGAGTAAAAAATAAGTGAAATACTATATTCAGATTTTTGTAGGTGTTAATTTAAAATATTATCACTGGGGTTTGCAAAGTATGGAAAAAAACAGGATCCGTGAGGAAAAGTCATAAGTCAGGCCAGCTGAATGCCATTCTTTCTAAGTGAAGGGGAAAAAAAGGTATTTCACAGTTTAAATGTTACTGCTGGGAGTGCCACAAAGAATGGGAAATCAATCAGTAAAAGGGAAATTGTTGTTTCTGAGAATTACCAGAAAAGCAAATATCTAAGGGTGTGGAACCAAGCAATGTTACTGTCTTCCACTGTATTTAGCACAGGAAGCCTGGGGAAATACTTTGCTGGGTTTTGCAGCACCTTAGGGTTTATCTATAAGTGTATCTCTGTTTTTCACTTCTGGCAGGAAGCACTCTAGTTTGTTTTCATCAGGTAAAGACTTTCCAAAGTCAGCACCTTAATCTTTTTTAAACTGGCAGGAAACATCTCCTTGTCCTTTCATTTTCTAAGCAGCTCCCTTGAGCTATCCTGCACTCACTGCTCTTTAGTGACCTATTGCCTTTCTAGAGGTGCACCACAGTGTATGTGTCAGTTTGGCCTTGATTCTTGCAGCTCCACTAGCCCAGACAGTCTCAGAAAACAGAAGTGAGGTTATTGTGCGGGGCTTGAAGTCAGTTGTCTGTATGCAAGGGTAGAATCAAAATCTTATAAGTAAAATGAACAAAAAAATCCAAACAAATCATTAGGTCCAGTATTGCAGTGGGCATAGCTCAGTTGTTGGCATCAACTTGAGGATCTGTTTTCATTAAATACAGATATTTTATTGGAGACACAGAATTAGTCTTGTAGCTATATATTCTTAAAGGCTTTAGGGTGATCAAGGAAGTTAAAAATTACTGTGTCAGACAAAGTGGTTGAAACAACAGTAATAAAATAAAGAAATAAGCCACCAAGACTAGATCATAATGTTAAAATAGTGTATAAGTAACACTGTTTCTGTAATGAAAGACTACATTTCACTCAGTATTTTTAGCATCTGCCAGTACAGCAGAGTAAAAGAGAAATCACAGCACCATTTTTTTAAGGCTTGCAATAGTACTTTTCCAAATCTCTCTTAAAAACATAGAGACAAAACCAAATACACAAATTGACATTGCAGTTTATCAGGAGGCAAAATGAATTTCAGAAGTTGCCCAAAGATGCCTTGATCCCCTTAGGCACAGCTTGACCTTCTCTCCATGGTGCCACTGCAATTGCCTGTGTGGGTATGGGTTAAAAGTCAGTTAACTAGTAATTATGAGGTGAGAGGCAAATATCACTCCATCAAAATCCACCTATCAGACAGAAATCAGGCAGAGGTAAAGTGACACTGCTTGTCATAGCTTTAGGATTTAATATTAAATGCTCTGTGGTATGTTTATTAAATGCATGGAAGAGTCAATGTTGAGGCAGCAGCTCTTGATTACAATGCTAGATGGTATGAGTTAGCAGAATTCACATAGGACTATGAAGAATTTCAGTGGGACAAAAGCAGACTGAATGAAGAGGTAGTACTAAGTCAAATTTCAGTCTTGATAAATGCTAAAATGTAAATTTGAATGGCTTTTAACTTGTAAAGGGTTCAAAGCTGAACACTGCACTGAAGAAAGGGATGCATGTTTCACTGTAAACAATGCACTGTAAAAAACTTTCAGTATCCATCTGATGATGAAATAAAACCAAACAGACTGCTAAGGGGGATAAAGAGTGGATTAGAACACAGCAATTTTCTAAAATCCAGTTGTAGAAAAACTGAGGTATGTTAAAGGAATAAGCAGCATTAAATAAAATGCAGAAAGTTAATCCCAAATTTCTAATACTAAAAGACTCAAGGAATCTTCAAGAAAGGTGAAAGGTGGCAAGTTCTTTTAATTTGCCCAAATAGATTTTGGAAACCACTAACACCAAGAATGGAGTAACATTTTGTAAGCAAATAAATAAGCTGCTGAATGGAAATAAAGGAAAATTGAGATAATGCCAATATTATTTTATAATAATTAATGATAGGAGTTTTTAAAAGGCTTGATAAACATCATGCCTCCAGTTTAAGACAACCTCTATTGTGAGTAAGGCTGTGTCCATGACTGTGAGAAGCTTTATTCTATTTTCAACTCAGAGTGGCATTACAATTCTTTTCATAGACAATTTGAGATGGTTCCTCAATTGGATGATCAATAAATGATGCAATATGGGAGTTTGAGTGTCCTCATATTTAGCTCTGTGCTGCTTCTTGTGTAGGCTTTCTTTGCAGATTTTGCATTAGTGGTGGATTTGCCAGCTTGTCCATGACTCCCAAGAGGATAATGCTTTGTGTCACAGAAGGCATTTCATGGAAGTTGTGCTCCATCAAATGCAGAAAACATGTGCTTTGAATACAATTTTGATATTTCTCCTCTGAATAGTGTAAGTGTAGCTGGTTCCACTGAACTGAGGACCATGAGCTGCTAAAGAGAGACATGCCACTGAGACTGAACACATTGGGTAGTACTGTGAATGGTTGCCTTTACTTAATTTCACTATTAAGCACTCATATTCCCAAAACTAATGCTGGAAGCCTTAACAAGAGGAATGAAACTATAAGGCAGAAATTGTTTTTAACAAGTCATTACTGATGAGTATTCCAATAGAGTGGGGTAGCCTGAAGGAGATAATGAAGAATAGGCTTTGGAAGGAACCAGTCTTAGAAGCTGCATCTAAAAAGATACTACTTGCTCTTGGCTTAACATTCTTTCTTGCTTGAGTTTTAGATTTAAAAGAGAGCTTTGGAGTCCTTCATATGTCTGAAAATTTGCATCATACTTGATTCACTGCTTCCTGTTGGCCAACTTCAGCTCAACAGCTGCTTTTTGCATGAACATGCTCTAGATGTCTTCTGAATATCTACTGCAGTTTTGAGTGCTGTGAAGAGTACAGCAATATAGAATTTAACAATATTATTTTTTATATGATACAGGAAAATAAAAACTGTCTGTAACAGAATTTTATGCATCTATATTGAAGAAAACACAAAGTCAGATTTTGTTACCTTTATTCATACAAAGCAAGGATTTTACCAATTTGGAATATATATCAAACTGATATTCTTGTGGGACTGGGCACAGGGACAGGCGGCACATCATCTTCTCTGATTTATCACTCATGCAAAGTACATTGGCCAGAATTTTCCAAGGAACGTGGTTCCTGCAGTTAGCTCTAGATATGTTTTGATTAATGGTTATTACCTTTTCTGGCAAGGTTTTCTGGCATTCCTCCTGGCAAGGAGTTTTGAAGATGTATGCCAAAAGTGTAGCTGTGGGCATTCAGAAGTACTCTCCATCCTAGAATACCCTGGTTAAAATTGAGAAGAAATATTGGAAATGTTTTCTTTCTACTTTTCAGAAAATCTCTCTTCATGTAAATTGACCATTAGTTTGCTGTCTTTCCAGGAAGAGAAAGTGAGAAACAAGTAAAATATACTTGGTGCTATCAGAATCCTCTCTGAAACCCAGACAGTAATATAAGAATGTGGTCTTAAAATACTACAGTTCACTTAGGCTTTACTCTTCCTTCTCCCTTCCCAAAAAAGCTATAGCAGGAAAGGGATCCATAAATCCCTGTGTCCACTTTTATGGCATGGTGCCTCAAATGATGAATGCTGACACGTTTTGATTTTTCAAAAAAAATGTAAGTCCATAAAAAAATAAAATCAGCTTAGTGAATTGAATGGCGCTTCCTTAACGTTTTTCATCCTGAACTCATTTAGTAGGGGAAATGGATATTTCATCAGACATGGATTTGACGTTCCATCACATTATACAGTAAACAGTACAAACGATGTTATTTTTTTTTAAATAGAGAAGCTGGAGGAGCTAAGACAGTAGCTGCTGTAAGGCACTGGTTATCTCATTTAAACAGATATTAAATGTAGGTGCCAGTGGTGTGATCATCAGCTGCTTCCCACTTTGTGAATAAATTGCTTAGAAGGAGTCTTTTTTCCTACCAGATGTGACCTAGATTTAGATTTCCAAAGGCAAAAAAAAAAAGTCTATTGTGTAAAAAAACAATTGTGGGTAAAATGCATGGTAAATGAGCTTATCTCACTTTTCCAGGTGTTTAAGCTAATATGTTACAGAATTACAGCTTCATTTATGAAAAATAATTGAGGAAAATGTTCCAGCAAATCAAATTTGGATAAAGGCTTAGTATAGTTATTGTGTTGTTAGCAAGTTTCTAAATGGAAGAAAGAAAAGGGAGCCAGCACAGATAATAAAAATGTAGAAATTTGTGAATCTGTGAAGAGGCTCCTGTAAAGGGTCAGGGCTGGCTGTGGTATCCCACCTGTATTGTTGTCCTGCAAAATGTCTTGGAACAATATGAAGAATTATATTCCCAACCATGCATATTGAAAGCAGGATTTTTTTCTTAAAAGACCAACCATTGATATCTGTTGGCCCTGGATCAGATTAATGACATTAGTAGGTTAAGTGTATAAACCTCAAAGGAATAACACCTTTATTCTTTGAATAACACCTTTATTCTTTTTCTCATTCCTCTATTTCTGTTATTGATTCCATAGGGGCTGCCACTCGAAAACCGGACCCAGAACCTGAGAAGCAGACAGACCATACTGTTAAAATTGCTGGAGTCATTGCAGGCATCTTGCTCTTCGTCATTATATTTTTGGGGGTTGTGCTGGTAATGAAGAAAAGGTGAGCAATTAGTGGATGTTTTCTATGTCCATATTCATATTGCATCTCCTACGGCAGTACTCAGTTTGATATTGGTAAAAGTATCCAGCCACCTTTGTGCCCACAGAGAATTCGTGTTTTTGTCTTTGTTTTATAGATAAAAACTTGAAGTTAATGATTTTCACATTTCTTACATCAGTACTGCATGATGGACTCTAATAATAGGAGAGTATCTTGTCCTGCGTGTCTCCACCCTATTTGACAGATCAGCTTGAAGCTAGATGCAGTTTCATTCTTGCATGTAAAAGAAATCCCTAGTCAAACAGGAGCTAGAGCTAAGGTAATTTGTGCTAAAAATGAGGTCTGTGTTGTTCTGCATAAACTTCATTCCCTGAAAACAAAGGAAAATGTTCCAGTGCTGCTGAATGTTTCCAAATGCTGGTTCAACACACTCACACACTGAGACTGTTTTGCTTTGAATATCATTTGAAAACTGCTACATTATTAGAAGTGTAAGGCTTTTAAAACTGTTTGCCTTTCTCAACATTGTAAGAGGTAAAATAGAAACAGGAAAAATACAGCCAGGGAGATGGCATAGATAAGAAAAAACCCCATATGATCTTAGAAGCTTAGCCTAGGATGGGAGAAAATTAGCAAATAGAATTAAGGTTTTAGGTTGTATCCTGAGCAATGTGAGATTTGCAGCTGTTACAGGGAATATGTGAGTGCTGTGTAAAGGGGCTGAGTGACAAATTCTCATTCCATTTTTGCCACAGTCTCCTTACTGTGTCCCATAACCCCTCACCTCCTTGCTATTCCCCTTGTATTATTCCCTTTTCTCCTTTGAGAACAATCCTGGCCTGATTTGGCTCATCCCTACCCTGTGTGGTTTAATTGTATGTTAACTAGTTTGGCAGGTCTGAGATAGTCCAAACCCCTGAGCTGCCTGGATTTTTTCCAGAATTTGAGCAGTGGAGGTGCACAGCAGAGGAGGCAGCTGTCTGACAATGCCTCAGGGCAGGCTACAGAAGTAGCTGCTTTTCTCTCTCCTTGAAGACAAGAGCAGGGCCATGAATTAGAAGGGCTCTATGAAGAGAAAGGTGAGCTGTGGCCAGGGCTGGGGGCTAGGTCATGACAAGAGGTATGTAAAGCACTCAAAAGCTGCCATGCAGAAGAGACTGAGACTTAAGCCCCAGGGTGAGTCTGACTGGGGCAATGGAATTGACCCAGTAACCAAGTCTGCTCAATAAAGTACAGTGTAGCAGGGTTGAAATCTCTTCTGACTTTGCAGTACTTTTTTCTTCCCACTTCCGATTTCTTGCATCATTCATACCTTCAATTTTAACAGTTGAACTCCCAAACTCCTCCCTAGGGCCAGACACAGCACTTGGCATGCAGGGAGGAAGGCTTCTTGGATTTTCTGGCCAATCCTTCTTCACACAATTCCTGACCAGCATTCATCATTCTCTCTGTTCCAATTCTGAGCCTCTCCTTAAGTGTTTCTGCCAGAGGTAGACTGTAGTCACCCAAGGGAGACAAGTTATTCTTAATCTTGAAGGGAGAGCATTGCAAAATGATCCAAATAGTTTCAAAGTGAATAAGGTGTCCTGGTCTCTGGCTAAATGGATGCTATGCCAGCTCCTGCTTAATTCTGTAGAGAAAAGCTCTTTGATAATCTAATTGTTAGAGGCAGGAGGGCTTAGATCCTAAGTGTTTGCATTAATGCAGAAGGGTACTTGATTCCTTCTGTCTACCACAGCAGAGTAATTATCATTCATAGTAATTCTGTTGTTAGAGAAAAAGTGCATTATGTGAGATTCCTTGGTTTTTGGAATAAATCTGCTTGTGACAGAGATGGAACTACTGAAAATACAGGAAAGTCCAGGAACTCTGTTGCCAAATACATACAATTTCATTGTGTAGTAAAGAAAGAATGATACCAATAACGCAAACATATCGCAAAATGATGCTGCAGCCTTGAACAAAACAAACTGAAATGAGTTGAAGCAAATATTAAAAAGTAAGAATGGTTCATTTGTGTAACAGGATGTGACTAGGCTTTCATGAGAGTTTTGGGAGGTGGGTATATTGTGTCCCAAGCCTCTAAAGCATCTGCTGTAGCATAGAAGATCTTGGATACAATTACAGTCATGACTTAAGCAGAAGATGAACTGATTATTCAATAGATTGCTATTGGTGCATTAATTCACTAGGCTGCTGAGGGCCCCTACGGTTTCACCTTGGTTCAGTTACCGTGTATACATTATGAATTTGAAGAAAACGTATAAATCGTGCCACAAGCTCAGCGTGACTGTAGTGGTTTTGCAGTTCTGCGATATTTTAGGTGCTACTTTGGGAAACAATCTTATCAAGCCAGTGTGTCGTTTGACTTCTGCACTTGGTAATTTCATTTCATTTACTTTATCAGGAGCTTTACTGGCATAAAGACCAGAGTGAAAAATAAAACAGCACCTTGCAATTCAATGGCACCTTTCCCCTGAAAACCACTTTGTTCTCTGCACTATTATGTGCAGATTCTCTGGGCTACAATGGTGGGTTTCACTGCACTGAGTCTACGTGCTCTGAAACTTAACTTATTTGGAGTTGGCTACAGTAATATCCCATTCACATTCCACTATCCCAAGGCATATCCCAAAGCAAATACTATGTGTTATTCATTCTTCCACAGAAAAGAGTCTTGTGTACTTGATCTCCAGATCACACCAGTAGATGAAACTTACTCTGTCTCTGGGGCTTCACAGTGCTTAATAAACTTAATTTCAAACCATCTATTTCCATTGTCAAGAGATTTGGAAAGCAGTTTCACTTACGTAATAACCACGACTTTGTCCAGCACATTCCTTAAATAGCCACCTCATTTAACTCAACAACTATTCTTTGCTTGATTGGTGCCAGGCACCACAGATTTTCACAGATCAATGTCTTGAACTTCTAATTCAGTAGCCAAGCAGAGAAGACCAATATTGAAGGTTTTCAGTGCAGCAGACATGCTTTGGATATGGCCACTATCAAAGCAGTAGGTAGAAAGTTCTCCAAATATTAATACTCAGTAGGCAGCATTATTAATTTCACTAGATAATGGTCTTCTGAAGCAGTTATATCATAAACCAGAGATGAGGTTGCCTAGCAATTCAGCACATGGTTTGGATTCACTAGTGAGGGTAGAAACATCATGAGCGGTGAAGCATCTTCTGTATGGACACTCAGCTTTTGACTGAAGTAAACCAGATTTGTAAACTTGTCACATGGGCCAGGGCAAGACTGTTAGTGCTTTCCTCTTTTTCTCTTCACTTGGTTGTTTATAGTTCTTTATCTATCCTGTTCTATCGTTATCCATTAGCATTCCTGCACAAAGGTGTCATAATGTAGTCCAGGAACCTGCAAGCTATTCCTAACACCAATATATGACCATAATATATATGGTCATATCAATGAGATTATTTCTCTCTGTGAAGTTAGAATAATTCCAGTAGGCTTTCCTCTCCTCGGGTGTGCTTTGTATGTCTCACATAAGAATTACACAAAGTTAGATGAAAACAATACATGTGTTTCCACAATATTGATCCACAATAAAGTGGATTTTGAATCTCATCCTGAATGTTAAATCTCAGGCAAGGCCCTTGATAGACAAGGGCCAGTCTTTGATGTACTTTAATAGGATTTTATAAAAACACTAAAAATAAAAAATGCACCAAGTAACTTCATCTTTTGGTCAACTTAAAGTGGAGTGAAAATGAGAGTACTGTTGCTACAACCTTTGGGAAAGCAATAGCAGTTAATTCAAGACTCACATAAACTAGACCCTTACTGCTTTATTTTCTCCTTCCTATTTTTTTTCTTTATATTCTATTGAAATTAAATTTTAAAATTTTGCATAAGTTGGTAAGTTAATGGTCCAACATTTGCTTAAAAGCCCCTCATATGTCTTTGGGTAGCTGTTTCTGTCGGGGCTGCCATCTTGTTGCTGCATGGGAGTGCAGTAAGGAAGCAGTTATTAAAATTTTATTCTGTTGGCTTCTGCTTCAGTTGTAGAATAGAGTGTTTCTGGTCATAAAAAGGTGATTTTGTTTTGCCTGTTTTTAGTTTCTGTTTTCAGCTGTCTCTGTGCCTGAGCCTTCCATGAGTTTCTAATGTATGTAATTGTGGCATCTGTTTAAGTCAGAGACCCTGGTTCTTGGCAGTGGGTGAGGAAGGTTTTTGCATTCAGTGGAGCTGGGCTGGGAATGCATTGTTCCTATTCCCTGATAGCAAATCAGGCTGTTCAGTTATACATACACCTTTGCCAACAATTTCAAACACTTAGGATAGAAAATGAAGATAATAAGGCTGAAGGAAAATTCCAGCCTCCTCTCCCTGAACCTTGTTTTTTCCTGTAGGCCAACTACAAAAGAGAGGTGATGAAAGAAAACACTGTGGTAATGGCACAGTTCCAGAAGTTTCCATTCTGATGGGTCTGTCCTCCTGCAGCCAGCCTCCAGTGCTGGTTTTGGTAAATTTTATAGTGGGACCTTATTCTACAAGTGGTATTCATGAAATTAATTTATGTGTTCAGTCCTAAGGGAGTTAAAAGTGCTGAATATTGTCACTATATGCAGAAACAGTTTGTTGGCGTAAAATAACCTCACTACTGGGAAGTGACTGAAGAACCATGCTCATAAGAGAATTTGGCCTAAGTTGGCCAAAATCTTTTCATCAGTCTTTTTTACAGAAAAAGACCTTTCATACATAGACAGAAACTTAAGTGTGTATATATTATGTAGGAGGAAAAATAGAACTTGTCCATATTTCTTAAAAAAGCTAAATCCATTCAGTTATGAATGGTGCTTTAGCGTGTGGCCTGACACCTTGCAATTATAAAACTTTCTGTTTCTGCAGAACTTCAATGTATTCTTTTTACCTGTTTCTTTCAGTGTATGGTATTCTTGAGAGTCAAAACCTTGGTGCTCTTTTACAAGGACTTTTATATGGAAAATCTCACAACTGCAGCAATATAAAAATAGCTGGAGCTTGAGACTTCCAATTTTTCTCATCTTACACAAATTCTTAATGGGACATTTACACAAATTAAGGCTCCTGGATTTTCAGCATTTTTTCATAAGGAATAATTTATCTCTATAACATATTTGGCAGAATTCTGCATATGCAGAAGTACCAGCAGTGCTTCACTGATTAATTGTATTTATTGTTGTTTCTCAAATTATTATACATCTTTTAGAAGTATGAGAACATTTGTACTAATTACACTAAATCTCTCTCGTGGCAACATATGGTAAGAAACAGGGTTGGCAGTGTCATGAGATTCTAAATCAAAGTAAGAGAATGAGTAATTCTGAAAAGAAAGGTAGGGGGAAATATGACTGTACTAGAAAACAACACCTGCTAGTAGTGCGGGTAAGTGCTTTGATAGGACCTGATCCCGTGCTCCCTACTGAATGCAATGGGATATGCGCTGGTGGAAGAAGCTTACAACTGTTTTGCAGCTTGCCCCTTACTCTATTCTTAGATATCTTTTAAAACTCAACTTCAGCAGGTATACATTTTCCAGATGTGCCATGTGATTAAATATTCAGTGTGTAGCCTCTTGTGTTTGAACAATACTGTTTGCATCAGAAAAATGGGAATAAAAACTGGGAAATATTTCTAACAGCATCTTCACACAAAGAAGATGAGAGAGAAAATTTGATGAAAGCCTAGTTTTCAAAGGGATGCCTGAAGCATGTAGCCAGAGGCAAGTTAAGATTAGTTATAGTCCTTTGCAAGGCCTGTTTACATGTTTCCTCTGTAGTCAAAGGGCTGTATGCATGTGCTGTAAAAATTACAAATGCCTACATGGTTCCTTTCAGTCTTTTATCTTGCCAACATGTGAATGATAGTTGACATTATGCTCAGAGATGTTTTAAGATCTTCAGCCTACTTTTAATTGCAGTCAATATATGGAATTCATTTAGGCTGAAACTTGCCCTTTCTGGAGGGTTGCAGTCCTGCTTGTAGTGGGCTCATAACTGAGGGAGGGAGGGAAGGATGTAAGCAGAAGAGCATAGCTGGAGGGCTTCTATGCTTTGTGCTCACACAGAGCATATCTAGGTGGAGTATCTGGCTGTGGAAGAGGTTATGCAAGACTGACTGAGCCTGTATTTGTTAGGGTGGAGGTGCTAGGTCTCCCAAGTTGTTCTTTGTGGCATTCAGGTGGGCAGGAATAACGTGGATACAGGATCAGTTCTTACTTTTATCTCTGCCACGCGGGGAAATACCACCAATATAATTTTAGCCCACAAGGATTGACTTTTTATTTGCATGACATTAAGTATCTTTTTCTTCTGAATTTAGAAGGTCATTTTGAAGCTGAAATATTAAAAAAGCTGTGGCCATTGATTCTTCCCCTCTGGAAACAAGTCTTTTCAAACGCAGAACTGATTGCTTTAAGTGAAGAAAGGGATAGCCTAAGATTCTACAGTGCTATGACAGGAAGATAATACTTAAAATGTTCTGAAATTCTGTATTGCTAAGCTCCTAACAACATGCTAGAAGTTCCATATCCTTATTCCTAATGCAGCTGAGGTGTAATCAGAAGTGGTTTAGCACTTTAATTGGGAATATTTGTGTGTGTGGTGTATGCAGATAAAAACATACATTAAATATCTAACATTGTTTAGTAGGTGTACCTCGAGGTGGTTTTATTTAACAGTTGGAGATGCATTATATATTGTATTGCTCAAAGTGTTATGGACGTTGGATATGTCACCTGTCTGTTCCAGAAACATTGCATGATATGCCCAGATACACATTCTTGCTACCTTTCATTTGTGTCACCAGTTCAGGTCTCAGTTTCATCTTGATTTTTCATACATTAATATTTGACTTTTCTTTCCTTCCATTTCATCTTTTCCACCACTGCCTAATCCTTCCACCATCATGGCAGAAGAAGCTATCACTCCTACACTTACTACCTGTAAGTAACTTCTTTGTCATCAGAGACACACTTTCTGCCATGTTGTTCCATGCCTAAGTAGTGAATGCTAATATTGAAAGTTCCTTTATAAAAACATGCTTTGTAAAAGTTTTACCAAGATAAAAACAACATGGTCAATAATGTAATTAAATATTTAGCTTTATAAGAGTTTCTTATGTCTTGTACTGTGCATTAGAGTCCTTTGAATAACATTATGTAAAGAATTTTCTTAATTGAGAAGTAGTAGGTATAAATATCACTACAATGTCAATGAGAAATTTTCTTGCCTAAATAACTATTTTTAGAATTTATTTAGCAGTTTCTTTCTCATTTGTTCTGTTGAAGATATAGCATTAGTTAGACATGTACAAGCATTTCCATTTGTTGCTGTGTACATATTACTACTTTTTCATGAATAATGATCATGCATAAACATCATGAGTTATCATTTCTGGAGTGAATTTCAAAGGAGAGCACTAAAAGATGAGGGCAGGAGGAAGAATAACTTTCAGTAAGTAACGAATTTTTTGTTTTGATGCAGTCCTTAGTAATACCATTGTATGCTTCTTTATTTACTCAAAGCCTCGCTTCGTTCCCTGTTGTCAGCAGGTGATGAATGAGAAGGGGTCTTCTGTGAATTTAGCAAATCCCTTTCTGAGGCTCTTCACTTTTACTTGCTCTCCAGGTACAAGGAGAACATAATAGGTTAGCAAAATGTTAGGGGTCGCGCTTAGTTGCAAAATGGGATGCATTTAATCTTGTATGATCCTGTTGACCAGCAGCAAAAGTCAGCTGTCCAGCGGTTATCTGTTTTCTTTAAACCTCCGATTTAAAAGTCATGGGAACCAATGAAATATTTTTACGTAGTTACAGAAGTTGGGGTGTTACTTGCATAAAACAAATATTAGTACCAGTTTTTAAGTACATATGGTGGTAGCATGCTCTTGAAAGGAACACATTTCAGTAATGTTTTTATTTAAAAGCAATATAAAGTTTATAATGTTCCTTCCAGTTGCTCTTCAGAGTTTTTAAATACATATTTTTTCAGTTTTGATTTTGAAAAAGCATCAAACATTCATTTATAGAATTTATGGAAAAAATATTAAATGTTTTCTATCTTGAAAACTTAGTAAACAGAACCATTCTTCAATTTAATTAAAGCAACTAAAATTTAAACTTCACAGCTGAAATTCTCAAAGATTTCACAATATATTGAAACTGCTCGTGTGGTTGGTAATTCAGATTTCAAATTACCTTATTTGACACTTTATGTATAGTGCAATTTTTTAAAACTGTTTTTTAAAGCAGTGTATTAATGTGGCCGTCAGAAAAAATTAGCCCTTCCACAGATACAGTATTACAAAATTTGTTTCTGTTCTTGAGATGAAAAGACATCTTTTCCATGAACTAGGCCTTAAAAAAATAAATTCATTTTGGGAACATTTAAATGTAGTTCTTTAAAATGTCAAAAGAATATAATACAGTAAGACATGTGGTATGTTCTGGCCATAAAAAGTAAATATATTTAAAATAATTTTCTAATATGATTCATGTCTCAAGGCTAAGTCAAAAACAAAATTGAAACAAATGGAACATTAAATGAAACACTGTTTCATTATTCAAAGAAATTGGATTATAATTTTTTTCTCATTTTCCACAGACAAAGGAAAATGCATGAATTGAAATGGTTTCTTTAATTTTACAAACAGGTTTTGTCCTTAGTGTTGCACTCATAGACTGTTAATAGTGAATGGAATAGGGCATCTCAGGATTATTTGGAATACTTGCCTAGTGGTTTCAAGAGAAGGTCTTTTTTTAGTGGGGTACAAATTCAGTAACTTTGTGGCTTGGTTTGATTAACTCTTCCAAAAGAAACTATGGGATTTTGACCTTGCAGTGTTTTGTTCCCCATCTGGCAAAAGAAGGGAAGTAAGAGCCCTGAAAAGTGCAGTCAAGACTGGCTATCAGTAGGAGGAAATATTTTGGACCAAATTCTCCACCTGTTTACGCATCACACAATTTCACTGAAATTGGTGGAAATCTTAGATGAATGCAGGATTCATTACAGTTTTATTTTTAGCTGAGGAAGTTGGTATGGATTATAAAATGTTCTGTATTTTGAGAAACATAATTTCAAGTACTCTGCCATTGCTAATTTACCACTTCTATACTGAGTATCATATTCACATTTACTGATTAGTCATTGTAAATGCAAGCTGTAACATCCAAGTGAGCATCTATGCACTGAAATAGTTACTATTGTCTTGTGTGCTGCTTTCCTTGTGTGCTGTGGGCTCCTTTTCCCTAGCAGACTGCAATCTCTGCCACTTCTAGATCCATCCTAAATTAAAATTAAAAAAGAAAAAATTGGCAGATGCCTAGAGCTGCTGATGAATCATCAGAGGTGGACCTACAGCTGTGCATATTTGGCAGAGAATTATTTCTATTTTATCTTGTGTTTACTAGTTAGCCAGTCAATAGATATTACAGAAAAAAGAGTTGAGTACTGCTATTGAGAATTCTTTTTAATGGGCTTAAGTGCCTGTGCCAGTCTTTCCTCCCACTCTTGCATTCCTGACAACCAGCGCATTTTTTACCTTTCACCTCAGTCAGGCAGCAGATGGGTTTTTTTTGTTTTTTTTTTTGTCTGGACATAGTTAGTCCTCTATAAGTTCTTTTGTTCTTAAGATTAGAGCAAATTTAATAGTGCTCATTAACTCTGCAGCAGGTCTTTTGACTTGGCAGTTGATTCCAGGTGGGAAAAAAGAAGAATAGAGATGGTGTCATTAGTTGCACTGGCAGTGAGTGGCGTTCTCAGCATGGGAGGCAGCACTGGCACAACTGCTTGCTCCTGACACATTTTCTGATGGGCAAAACGCCTGCGCCATGGGATGAAGAAGGAGAAGTACATTAGTATTTTGTTGTGTAGTTACAGTTAAATGGACTAGGCAAGCCTGTTACTGAGGCAACAGTGAGAGCCACTGTGCTGGCCATTGGCCTTTTGTAGTTGAGATTTTAATTTTTATAAAGATTCTGCCCTTGGAGCTTATTAATCATTAGTCAGGAGCTAACAACTACATTTCATGGAAATTCAAGCATCAGAAAAGCAAATTTAGTGCTTGGACCATCAGAATTTACTCCAGACACTATTGCCTGATAGTTTTGCCAATTCAATTTACCCCAGATTCTTGGGCAGATAGTTACAGATTGTAGGTTTTATAAGTTCCTTTCTATAAAAGATTTCATTATATTGCTATGAGTAGGATGTACACCAAATTAAAATGCAAAGTTGTGAAGGCAGCTTTTGATGCTGTTCCTCAGTTTGAGCTTGATATCAAAATGATATGTTATGATTATTATTGAAATTAAGTACTTACGCAACAACAGTGCTGCACAGCAGTTAGGTGCATAATGTTATTATATTTTTGTGCCTTTTCACAAGTCATTTCAGCTTGTGAAAGGTGAAGTAGGGAAATACGAGACAATTATTACCCAATATTCTTATGCAATGCTAATCATGTTAAGATCTTAATAGTATGGAGTCTGATATTGTCTGACCCAGCACTAACCATCTAGTTAGGTGCTCTCAAACAGAAGTGTATCACAGGTGCATCATCTGTACGGAAATCTCGATGCCAAAGCCTAGTACTGTATTGGAGTATTACTATAAGGGAGTGTATAGGATTAGAGCTTTTCCATATAAATGTGCATGAAAACATATTGTACATTTAACAAGAATTTGATCGTTTGGGGCCCAGTTGAAGAGTGCTTTTCTTATGTGTCTAGCTTGAGTTCGGGAGCCTGGGCGTCTGTTCTCTCTTTAGTTCTCTTGCTTCACTAGCAGATAGTCAGTGTTGGCTTCTGGATCTCTGTACAGAGAATTTCTAGCTCATTTGCCTGGTCCCATTGCCATTGACCTTGTACTTAGGGCAGAAAGCACAAGGTTAAGCACAACATTTGCAAAATGACTTAAATAATTAAAGTAATAAAGTTTCCAAAAAATCAGTGGTGTCAAAATTCCTAACAGTGATTTCTGGATAATTCCAGAGAATATGCAATCTTCACATTTAAAACTTGTGTAGTAATTCAAACATAGTGAAAGATCTTAGAAACAGTCCTGTTTTCTCAACTACAGCTGCCCCTGGAAGAATTTCAAGATCGGGTTTGCATCTTGTAGATGGAGGAGAGTATTGAACAGAAAAACACGAATGTGTTTGAACTGTTTGATTTGTTAGACTACATCTGTGATCTCTCCTGCATCTGTAAGTATGCACAGTTACATAGGCTTCTATCATAAAATATCATAACTGAAAATAAATGTGGATTTCTGTAATTGTCTTGTGAGCTAGACTTAAATGATTTGGGCATGTGCCAGGAGTTTTATTGCATGTAGCAAAGTCTACAGTGCTAACATACTGAAATCTTTGGATAATATTTAGCACCCAAAATAAGGCAAGAAGGGTGTTCTACTAAATCACCATTGCTATAAACCACATTTTTGTGCTATGTGCTATATGCTTTGTGTACAGATGTGCAATATCTAGCTTTTATTCGGAGATACCAAGCAGGGTCAGAATTGGGTTTTTATTTTTAATTAAAATTTATAACATAATTTTTAAAGATCTATCTAAAGTTATTATTTTCTATACTGAGTCCTAGTATCTTCTGATTCTTTTGAATCTGATCATATTGCTTTATAGCCAAGGCTTACATTCCCATTTCATTGTAGAAAAAATTGTAAATCATCCTTAACACACTGATCAGCAGTAATTTTTTTTTTTTTTAATTTTGCTAACTCTTTCTGAAGTGTGTGAGTCCCCCAGGGAAGTCATCTGACTATACAAAATCGCTTCCATCAAGTGCAGCAGAGATCAGATCATTCATGTGGAGGAGTAGCTGTGCTTAGTTCATCTTTTCTGGACTTGTTTAGATGCTCACTCCAGGTAACTTTTTCCATACCTGCATGGGAAGCCCATGGTCATTTCTGAAGTTACCCAGACTTACCAAAACCACGTTATCCCAGATGCTCTGAAGTTAGAAACCATAATCTGAAATGTGCTGCAAGCTTGGGTTTTTCAAAACAAGTAAATCCCTACAGAGAGAGTGAGGTGAAGCATCAGAAGAGGTTGATTGCTGTGCTGGTCACACAATCTGTCCTGGTTCAGGCCAGGACAGGGTTAATTTTTGCAGAAGCCGGGAGGAGGCCTGGGCAGGACTTGGAGGTTATTCTGTACTACCTCACATCATTTTCCAGGGACAGGGGAAGGGGTCGCTTAGGGTGGAGCAGCCTGGCAGAGGGAGCTGCCAGTGTTGTGTGGGGATGTCTGTGCTGCCTCTTTCTTGTACCCTCTGTCATTAGTATTGCTGCTGTTACTGTTCGTTTTCTCATCTCATTGCTGTTTCCAGTAAATTGTTCTTATCTCAACCTTTACCTTTTGTGCCTCCAGTTCTCCTCTCCTGCCTGCCACAGGGGGAGAGAGAGGGGGAGGTGGGAGTCAGCGAGTGTCTCTTGATTTGGAGTGGTTTCAGTGGGAACACTAAATTGGAGAATGCCATTCCTAAACCACAGCACAAATTACTGTCTCTGTTCCATTAGTGTCAAGCAATAAATTTGCAGATGATCTCGGGTTTGAAGATTTTTCTGTCCTCTGAGGGGGCACTGCTCGTTTGGTGAAGGTATCAGACATTTAGTGTGGGAAACAACGTAACAGTAGAAAAAATAAATACTTGCTCAACCTAAAGACGTCTTTGTTCTTTCCATGCTATTAAAAGCTTTGTGTTGTTTTCTAAACTAATATATGGGATTTGAACTGAATACTAATATGGGATTTGAATTGAATAAAAGCAATTGAGATTGCTTTTAGAAATTGTGGAATCCATATACTCTTCTAGGATAAGCCTGAAAGCCTGTCTTTATTACCTATAACACTGAGACACGATACATATACTTGGGAGAGAAAGAGATGATAGTGACAGGTATGTGTATTTAAGAAGTTACCATTGTATTTGAGTATTTGTGTTGACATCCCATATTACTTTTGTTGAGGTACTGTTACCAGGGTGGACTGTCTTCTTTATAAAACTCTGTGTTGAATAAATTCTTATATTAGCCTGTTGACATTAGGTTTTAGCTTTCTTAAAAGTTTGATTCCCAAATCAATCATGCTTGTTGTCAACAGCAGTCATTCTAGGCACTGAGATTTTGCCATTATCTACCATTATTGTTGAATTATACTTTCAAAGATGGTCTAAGGTGAATATTTTAATTCACTTTGTTTAAAACTTTTCCCTCAGGAAAAAAGGTGCTATTAATGTGGTTTTTACTCTGAAATTGCTTTTCTGTATACACAGACAGCTCAAAACTGACTTTAAATACTTTCATTTTAAATATCCAAATAGGAAGGTGAGTTTCCTATTTTAGTATTAGTATTTATCGTACAAGGGGGTAATGGTGTTGGAAACTTAGTTTCTCTGAAAGCTAAACCTGCCATTACACTTTATGTGATTGTAAATTTGTTAACAGAAAGCAGAGAAGTTATGCTGCATATTAAGACCAAAACTCTCTTCATAATTTGTGTTGGTAAAGGCCTGTATTTTTTCTAAAAGATTGAAGTGTTATTTTTCAAAATGGAAGTATGAAATATTGAACTGATTGACAGAATATGTCTGCAAAAGATGGGACTACAGGGAATAAGGAAAGATGAATTGTATTTCTGCTAGTCTCAAGGAGGACAAGCAGCAGAAAAATGCTTCAAGAAAAATGGGTAGAAGAAATCATACAGTGAATCTAACCCTAAGACTTTGTAGCCTCAGGAAGCCACAGGCTAAGTCACCTCTGTGGTATAGATAAGAACAACTGTAACAAGATGTTCATGTCTGTCGAGTGATGCCAGCATAGGGCACTGAGGTGTTGTAGTCATTAGTACTGGGATAGCTTCTACTGAGTGATTTTTTTTTGTTGAAATTGTTACCTGAAATCTGTTCTCTGCTGCTGAATCCCCTGGGAGATGCTTCACCTGAAGTACATTTCTTGAGCCTATCTGCAGGGGTTAGGGCCAGGTTAATGATGAACCACCTCAAGGTAGCATCTATCACTGTTGACTGTTAATTTCACAAGAAAAATGTTCTAATCTTGGCTTCTTTTCCTGCTTCTCCTTTACATTTCCTTTCTCACCTACAGTGAGACGCTTGAGCTCCTTTAAAGTGTAGACTGACAGATCCCTGAAGGGAAGAAGAGTGGCCATTTGCTTTCTGTAATGTCTGGATGACCAAAGTCATCATTCATTTCCAAACTTTCTTTCTGTCATTTTTCTTGGTCATTGATTTCCTGCACTGATTATCTATTTCTGGCATGAGAGGATAAGGAACCATATCTCAGGTGCTTTCTTCTTCTCCTCATGATGACTCTTACCTTCTGTTTTCACTTGAGAGTCTGTGCAAGGATTCTGTCTGACCAGGATCCTTCCTAATTTCAGGGCAATATTACACATGCAAAGCGTAGCTGGGAAGATTGCATCAGCTTTGAAACTGAACATCACAAAAGCTAGTCAAGCAAGGAACCAGAGGAATGGACTGTGCTGTGTGCTTGCATATCTAGCAAAGCCTGCCTGGCATTTCTTCAGCCCCAGACACTCTGTTGCAAGAGAATATATCTTTTATGAGACTTATCATAATATATTAGAGTCATGACTTCATTTCATTTACAAATGTGCAAGAAACGATTTGTTATTACTGCTATTATTATTATTAGACTGTAACATTTAGTGTAGGCTACAGAGAGAAATATGTAGGCCTGTGAAGAAATTCTTGCATAATTCTGTCAGTTCCTGTGCCAACCAGACACAGTTTTCCAAATAAAAAGAAGCAGTAGTTCGAGCAGAGCAGAGTTTTGTAGGGCTTGTGCTGTGAAATACCTGCTCCTGTGAGTACTGAGCTGGTGAACATAAAGATGCACTTTTATTTTTCTTTTTAGTGACTGAAGCTCAGGGCTGCTTCTGCATTAGAACTGAGATCCCTCGGAGAGATATTGAACCAAATGTCTGGGGGTGTCTCGATTATACTCAGTGCACCTGCAGAGGGAGGTAGCTTCTCTCCTTCATTCCCATACCCAGATTCCTCTGATCATGAAGACAAAAGTTGGAGCTACCAGGGGCATGTGTCTTGTCTGAAGAAAAGGCAAAGGAAAACATTTGCCAACCTGTGGATTTCACAGTTGAACAGGAATGAGAGAATCAGCTCTTTCGGAGCAGTTACGCCACTCTGCAGCTCCTATTTCAAAGTGATAGTGTTCTTTCCTCCTGTGTGGTGACATCAGTAGGCAAAAATAAAATCTTCCAGTATGGATTTCACCAACATGTTCTTATTGAGTATAATAATGCAATTTACAATATTTGCTGCAGCTACATAGTTTTTACTTATGTTTTCCTTATAATGGCATGTATAATGAATTTATGGTCTTATTTGGAAATTGTCACTGGAAAGGTCACTTCAGATCAACTAAGTTCATGGCTTACAGTGTATTTTCAAAAGCAGATTAAATACTGAATGCTTTGTATTTACTGACATTTTTCAGGTCAGATTGACATGTTTATGATACATGATAGATTACAGCCCTGTTCCTTAGCTATAACATCCAGGTGTTACTGGCAGGACTTTCCTTTCTGCTTACCTGAGTAGGGAGGAGTCATGGCTGTACTTTAACGTGATTAAGATTATATAAGATAATTTAACAAAAGAAGAGAAATAAAAGAGTTTTAGTAGACCAAAGGAATTACCTACTCTATGTTCTAAAAATATAAATTAGAGAGAGAACAGTATTCATTGGTTGCATGGTGAGTCCTAATACATGCTCCCAGCAAGAACGGGGAGCATATTTTTTTTTATTAATAGGTAAATGCAGTTTCAACTGTCTTTTGCTGGAATCCAAAACACCATAAACCTATGTTGAGGTAATAGTACTGAGAATTCATGGAAGTGTCTTGTCCAGTCCTTTGTCCAAAAAGTGTTTTACCTCTTTTTCCTTAGATCCTGCTGTTGTTGTCTTCCTTCCAACTACGTTTTCAACAGTAACGTATGTGCCCAGTTCTTAAGCCTACCTCCTTTTTCTCCTGGCCATTTCCTTTTTCATCTGTTTCTCTTCTTCCTCTGCTCCTCCTCTTACTTCTTCTATTCTTTATCTGTTTTTCCTTTTCCCCTGCCCCAGATACTACAATGTCTGTCATGCCCTGAAAAATATTTCTTTAAGACTGTGTTTTTTTCATTCTCTGTGCTCTGCTTTGTCTCTTGATACTTAATGCAGGCTGCCTAGTCATTTGCTCTTTCTCCATGTCACAGAATCACAGAATGGTTTGGGTGGCAAGGGACCTTAGAGATTTCATATTTCCAAACCCCCTGCCATGGTCAGGGATGCCACTGACTGGATTAGGTTACTCAAAGCTCCATCCAACCTGGCCTTCAACAATTCCAGGGATGGGGCATGCACAGTTTCTCTGTGAAACCTGTGCCGGAGTCTCACCACCCTCACAATAAAGAATTTGTTTCTAACATCTAATCTGAATCTCTCCTCTTATAGTTTAAAGCTGTTACCCCTTGTCCTTTCACTACCTGCCTCTGGATGTCATCCCATCCTTCTCTTGTGCCAGCTGCATTGCTCAGTGGCTCTTGGTGCCAGCTGCAAACTTGCTGAGGGTGCACTTGATTCCACTTTCTGTGTCACTGATTAAGATACTGAAAAGCAGCTGTCCCAGAAGAGCCCTGAGGGACACCACTTGTCACCTACCTCCACCTGGACCAAGAGCCATTGACCACAACTCTCTGGCTGCATCCATCCAGCCAATTCTTTATCCACAAAATAGTCCACCCTTCAAGTACGTGTCTTTCCAATTTGGAAATAAGGATGTTCTGTGGGATTGTGTCAAAGGCTTTACAAAAGTCCTATCATCTCTCTCCTCAGAGCAGTGAAGGAGAGGCATGTCTCAGAACATCAGAATATCCTTCTATTGCTGTGCAACCTTTTATTGTAACTATTTTTATTCTTGATAATTACTAAAGGGTTATTGATTAGAAAGAATGACTCTGTGGGAGCACTTAACAGACTAAAATGAAGGAAATACTGTCTTTACATGTCTTTAGTTTCCTGGAAAAACCATACGCCGCTTTTATTTGTTTATTTCTTCTTATCTAAAAACTGATATAGGCTTTTAAAATATTCACCTCTAGGTTGAAACATAGCATCCAATATTTTATATTCAAAATTGAAAAAAACTATCTTAATTGAAAATTATTTCATCGTGAAAGCCGCAATATAACACTAATTCTAAGAAATGTTTATAAATACTGTGTGTTTGCTTATGTCCAAACAAGGTAATGCCTCCTGTATTAAGCACAGCTATTCATTTTATTCTCTCTTGTTCTTGTTTGAATCTTAACCTTCACTCGTTTCTTTAATTTAGGAGAAAAAGCCATTAAACATAGATATTCCTGAAAGTGTGTGCTGCGTGAAAGCTTTAATTAAATCTACAAGTAAAGCTTTAAAAGAACAAGAATCAAATTAATTGCAACAAGGACCATGCATTTATTTCTGTGACAGGCCCTTGCACATTAGAGAAAAGGCAATCTGTGTACCCTTATCTGAATTAGCAAACTCAATATCACTTTTCATTAGCATGGTAGGTCATTGCCATGCGTCTTCAGTGTGACACTGTTTACATGTTAATGACCTCACAAATAGAGTCTGTTCCAAATGGTTTGCGGTAGCAGAAAGTTGTAAATCCATGAAGTGGAATAAACTGTCCTCTGCTTTCTGCATCGTTGCTTCTTGCGAGTTCCCCTCTACACCGAGCTTCATAATTAGGCAACAGTATAATTAAGGCAAATTCAGTAAATGCAAATAGGGCAAAAGGATTTATGGCTGATTATGGTTGTTACAGCATACCTGAAATAAATTAATTTATAAGCATCACTATTAGTTGACTTTTCAGTGACATGGAGTCTAGAAGTAGAAAGTATTGTTCACAGAAAATGTTCATAGCTTGAGTTAGTGTGAGTCCATGATGATGTATTCAGAATTACATGCTGACATACGCATGAAAAGACTCTGAAAGATTCAGTAGAACATTCTGCTTTAGTTGTTTGGACTGTGATTGCTTTATATTAGATAAGAATTTTAAGATTATAAATGTATTTTTCCCCCACTGTATAATGTAATGAAACCAGCATGCTCCCTAAAATCATATCCTTGAAGAAAATATTGTATATTACATCTGGTAATTTGACTAGACAGTGGAAAGCTTCACTGCATTAAAATACTGGAATGATAAAGCCAACATCAAATGAGTAAAACAAACTCAGCATAACCACTTAAATTTGATTGCCTAAATAGCTAAAACAAGGCCCGTTCTGATAGCCTGCTGTGTGAATTCCTTTAAGTGCTGAATACCCTCGGTTCCCATTGACTTCAGCACCATGCAGAATCTGGTCCTGTATTTGGCTGTATTTGGATGTCTCAGCCCTGCCAGAACACAAAGCTTGTTTTTCACTGGGCACATGCAGCCTATACCTGGTGTTGCAAAGCTCCGTGGTTCTGCTGCAGCAACCTTGGGAGGTGCTTTGCAGACAGAGAGTAATGGCTTCACTTTAGCTGCTCACCTAATATGCAAAGCAAGTTTAATTATATGCTGTCCAACCCTCTCTGCTACATATTTTTCCACTTGCTGGTTCTGAGTGAAATACATACTTTCTACGTGCAGAGGTTACTAGTAAGTGTACAGTGCCCCTGGAAGCATTTATGGCTAGTCTTGCCCTCGGCATGCGTAATGCAGCTAAGTACTAATTAAAGGTCAAAGAATAGGGATCCATCTTCTCTGTGCCTGATGATTAGAGGGTTGTGTTCTGCATGGAGTCAGGTGTGACATTCAACTGGACAGAATTGCTAGGGTGTTTCAAAACCTAACTATATGAGGCTAAAATTCGAGAGACTCCAGATTTTCTCTCAGCGTGACAAAGGACTAATAAATCACTGTCTTGTGTTTTGTAATAAATTAGCTGGTTTACCGTGTTTCATATAAATATGTGATGCTGCTAGGCATACATGGGTAGAATGTAGATTTGATTTCATAAGGGACATTTCTTTTGTCCTATATACTGACTTCTGGGAATTATCTATGGTCCAGTTGGACATTTTTTCTGTTAAAAACAAAGAGAGATAAAGTTCTGGTAAGGCAGTAAAGTCACCATGAACATTATTGCCGTGTCTCAGATCTAAATAATAGCTGATTAAAGCAAGTTTTTGGTGATTTCTAAATAGTGCCATAACTGCTGGCATTCAATACAAGAGAAATGAACAGAGGAGTGATGCAGCTGTGGTGGCAGATAAAAATTTTGGCTGTTCAGTGGAAGTCTGTCCTGCAATTTCCCCACAATTTCCAGAGGTTTTGTAATGTTATTACTTCTGCAGAAACCTTCAGACCAGTATGGTGTATAGTTTTGCAACTGTTTGAAGTTATCCTTTCAGAAATCCTTTGTTCACTTCTTTCGAGTAGGCTTCTTCCTGACATAAAAATCTAATCACAATGGATTTTCAAAAAAAAGTTTCCAAATAAGTTATGGAAAGAGCAATGCAATCAAGAAATCTGGTTTCTGCCACCAATGCTGATGAAAGTTCTTAATCCTTTGGGTGCCATATTCTCCCCATTAATTACATTTTGATTGCTATTAACTGCTGCAAAGCAGTGGTATCAGAGCTATGAGAGGTCTGATAGTCAGAGAGGCAGAGTACTTCTTGCTTCCTTTACCATCACTTGGATTTGAGAAGGTTTGGTCTTTGTGTTTCTAAACAGAGAGCCAGCACTGCCTGAATATATATGTTGCTGGAATATTACTACCTGAAAATCAGTGATGGAGACATCACCAGCTCAGTCAGGATTACCAGCATATACTTGCAGAAACACATGTTCTCTTAGGAGTAGCCCTTGCAAAAGCACCAGGGGAGGTGTAAAGTGTTTTCTCTGACACTAGCTGCTTTGACACTTCAGTGGCTGCAGAGCTGCCTTTCCCACAGTAGGAATAATCAGCATCCAAGCTTCACTTCTTGAACTCTTCTGCACTTGGATTACTCTTGACAAAAGAAATTATCAACATGTAAAGCCCAGATACTGCAATAGTAGGTTCCTTTGGATAAAGGTATGGATACAGTAAAACAGCATAATGCAATAATTTAGCATCTCATAATTTTCAGAAATGAGCAAATAAATTAGCTAAGCATACTATGCCACTTACAGTCCAATAATTTGCTGTCTGGTTAGAAGAAGTCATATAGCCATAGGGTGAAAATAAGATGGAAAAGGTCATATGATTAAATTAGCTCCATTCAGACAGGCATTACTTATATTTTTTTGTGCTATGATTAAAGAAGATCAACATTAACTCAAGCAAATATGATTAAGTCAGTGACCCTTAGAAATGGAAATTAACCTCAATGATAAATGAAAGGTTACTGTCCACTACGAGCACTCCAAGATATGCTACTCTTGGTTAATCACAGCTTTCACTTTCAGCTACAAACTCTGCATATAACTGCCATTCTGATTATTGGCAGAGGAATGCACATCCTTAATACAGGATACAAATATTAAAACTTATTTTCCTTTTATTTTTGACTCACCCTGGTTTTTAGTAACACAAGAAATGCCTACGCTGGTCCTACTGCTCATTCCATTAACATTCTATCAGGTTTGTCAGTACTTTCTTCTTCTGTTGCAAACAGGAAGTTTACTTTCTCTTGTAAACAGAAAGCACTTTCATCTGAGGAGTGCTGTTTTCCACGTAATTTAATCTCTTGTGTTTCCAATCACTACATTATTGCCTAGTGGGTAAAAAATACTGATAACAGGTGAACATTTTGGTCACATGTTTCTCCATTTTCAGTGTTGGGTTTATTTTCATTTTGTAAGCCTTCTTGGGAGAATAGGGTTTTTTTCTGCTGTGTCCTGCTAGAGTCTAGTGAAAATCTAGGCTTAATCTATAGCACAGGACTTTCACAATATGTATCTTGTATTTGTCTACTCATGAAGGATCTAGACTTTTAAACTCAAATCACTTCTCTTTTTCATTTTTTTTTTTAATATGGGTGAGAAATTGCAGTAGTCCAAGAAGTTGTAATACACTATGAAGAGTAATCTAATGTTATTTTGGTACTTGTGAATTTCCTTTGAATGAAAAACTTTTCTGTCTCGCATTATCTGAGAGCCAAGAAAAGTGAATATATTGGAGTGGCTAACCAGGAACAAAACTCAGCAGGAAAGGTCACTGTCCTGGTTCAGGTTGCTGATTAGTCACCAAAAGTTCAGAGCTAAGTTGGCCTGTCTTCATCTTCCCCATACCTCACTGCCCTCCAGAGTACCTGTGATCAAGGATTTTACTACTGGACTTGATGATCTTAGAGGTCTTTCCCAGCCTTCACAATTCTATGATTCTCTGTAAATATTCATGCAGATCTTGTCTGTGACAAAGGTGATTTCCGTGCATATTTTAGCCATTTGCTATAATTTTACTAAGTTCTGTGTGCTTGGTTTCTCTTTGGTGTTGAGAAATGTCCACTTTGCAGACTTTACAGTGGACTCTGGCAGAAGCAAAGACAGTGAAGGACTGTCTTGTTTTGTTGCTTGTTTTGCTGTTGGATGCTTATCGGAAAGTAAATCAAAACAGCTATTTTTAAAATCATGCTACACAGACTTTTGCATATTTAAGACAGTGGCGTAGTTAGCAAGGAAACAAGAAGTAGTTAAATGGTTACTTAGAGTTTTTGCATTTTGAAGTGATATCATCCACTCAATATTGAGTAATCCTTGAAAAACTGAATTGAGATACCAAGTAAACCTGTCACATGCTACTTCTTCAGTATCAACTGACAAAATATTAGTGTCACAGTTTCTCCTGCTCTCTACAGGCGCTTGTTTTACTGAATTAGGTCCTATGATGATACTGTCATCTTTACAGAAAAATAGTCTTTGCTCTCCTTATCTGTCCAAGGTCAGTCAGAAGGAGAATGCTAGTTTGTGTCATGTGCATGCAAGTCAGGAACGAAATGTTAAAGAGAGGTTGAATAGACCAGCAAATGTCCTAGAAGTTCAGATGCAGGTAGTTTGCCCTTGCTTTAGCTAGTGAGAGTGATTTGACAGCTGTACTTTGTAGTTTCTTCCTTCTGCAGCATGTGATCATGCTTTGATAGCAGCCCTTAATCTATTATTAATGTAGTTGTATGTAGATCAAAACTGAAGAACCTTGGTCATGTCAGAAAGTAATGCAAGTCTATTTTTATATCATTTGAGGATGTATCTAAAGGGAAGGAAGAGAAGTGCCAGAGTAGTGGCATCATTCATACCTCTGTCCCTCTATGCAAGCTGTAATCTGAAGCTCTGTAAGTGTATGTGTACATGTGCTCTGCACAATAAACCTCCTCAGGTTTTTGTCCCAATATCTAGTAAATAAGTGCCTCCTTGGAGTCTTTTCCACTTGTTGATTTTGAGCTGTGGCTTTTTATCAAGCTTTGAAGAAGAGACTGTGAGACCTTTTTTGGATGAAGTCTTACTAACATCCTAGTTAGTAAGACATTGCCAACATTTTGATGATAATCCACATACACCAGCTTTCAAAATTAAGGGGGCTGATGTAGTCCTCTTATAACATCATTATTACAGGCTGTTTTAGAAGAAATGCAGTATGGGTGATGTTCACTATCTCATCCTGAAGTGGGTTTTTTGTGGATTTAAGATGATGTAATAGGCTATAAAACTTCACTGCAGAAGAGCTCATGGCCTGGTCTGACCTCATCTTCAAACAAGCTTTTCCCCTCCTTTTGCATCTGTCAGTATCCCTGCATGGATGATCTTTAAAAAGTGAGCAGTGCAGCTCTTCACATGGCTGTCTTGTAACTCAAAAAAACTTTTTGAGAAGAAAATTTGGAAGCTGGTGCTAGGGTGCCTCAGGGTGTTTAATTCTGCTTGTAACAAGTCTCAAGACATGAGGCAATTACAGCTTCCCATCTTTACTTCAGGAGACAACTGAAGCAGCACGTAGACACCAGATAGTACGACATGAGACAAATGACTGTGAACTGGTAACAGTCAGTGGGCTGTATCATCCCACTCACATCCTGATGCTTTCCTGGAAGGCCAGTGCATCCTTGGCCACTAAGTCCTTCTTGCAGGATCTCCACTACAAGGCAGATGGACACCAGTGCTAGTTTTTTGAGTATGCTGGTTAATTTGGATCCCAAACCCTCTGGACTTGGGGATGAGCATTCCCAGTTTCACCTGAGAGCCAGGATGAAGTCAGGGTATGCATCAGGCTGCTGGGACTAATGAGCAATCCTGGTTTCCTCAGTTTTAGCCATAAGCTGGGACACAGCTGTATGTTTCATCAAGGAAAAAATGTGCCCCAAAATAGCTAAAGAAATGTCCCAGGAGGCAAACCAGAGAAAGAAAATATCTGTGAGACAGCAGCACTTTCAGTAGAAGGAAAAGCATTGAAAATTGTCACCTGACAGTGCTTCAGCTGCTGACAAATTTCTCTTACAGCTTAACATCCACATGTATCCATTCAACCAGAAAAATAATTAGCTGGTACCACATGGACTGTAATTTTTTGGTGATACAGCAGCAAAGGTACTCTGTGGGAGGGAAAGTACTGTGATCCTTCTCTTCTTTGGACCCAATACCCACACGTCTTGTCACAACTACCAGACAGTCGCTCTTCTAGTATTGCTGAAGTGGAGCTGGGGACAGCAGGAACTTGGGACCTGTCATCTGTTGTGGTTTGCTGTGATGATGTAACTTACTCTTTTTCCATATATGGCATAAAAAGCTTTGAAGAATGAGGTCCACAGAAGCTTCAGGATGGCCCAAATTTGAAGTTTCAGTTCTCAGTGCTTAAGTTCTATAACATAATGCAACAAGACATTCTGTTATTAAATTCTGCCTTTGCAAATCTAAGGGAATAGGACAGTCTTATGTTTCCTTCACCATCTATCAGCTCCACTACAAGACAGTGTCATATCTTTTATTACTAGTACTGGAAAATTCCTACAGTAGCTAATTTACCAGTGAAATATAGACATTTAAACATGTCAGCTGCATTTTTTTTCTTCTTATATGCTGCTTGGAGTTTATATACAGATGGCATTTTTATGCTTATATCTAATAGCTATTAAATTTTCCTATGCCTTATTTCTTTTGAATGTCTCTTTACCAAGCCAGTCAGCTTTTCATCTCTGAAGCTAAAAATAAATGTTTATACAGAAATCAGAAGACATTGAAATTACGGGTTGATTCACAAATAGAAAAAAGAAATTACACAGCTTTCATTAATTATTCCATGGATACTTTTGTTTGTGGGAGTGGTGCATTGAGCATCTGTTTTTTTCAATCCTGAAGAAAGTTAAGTAGCTGAAAACATGAGATTAGAGAGAAACAAGCCAAAGTTGCACATTGCATTTAGTCATAGGAAATATCACTTCTTGTATTACACTGAAAGAGGGACTGCATATCCACAGCTGGAATTTTTGCTACCCTTTATTGTAGCAGCAGCAGCTGCCATTTTTCTATTCCGTAGCATTAAACCAACCCATAATTTTGCAGCAAATTCTGCCAGAAATGTGCATGTGAATACTGATACTCTATACTGAACCAGGCCTCGAAATCTTTTTTCATTCTTGGCAACATGTAGAATGTTAAAGGAAATGGCATTTTCACGTTGACATGGAAAAATAATAGTAAAAAAACTGTAATCTTGTGGCATTTTCAGGTGTTAAATGACTTTACAAGGAGCAAGAAGGATGAGCATTTCCCAAGAAAATGACACTTCAGCCATAAGGAAAGGAAAGAGCACTGTACTTTGGGCCTTTCAGTGGTCCTGGAGTTAAAGATAATGTTCATTTTCAGAAAATGCATTTTTCTTACCTTTACTTGGTTACATGTGATAACAAGGTTAAAAGTGTGATAGATGAATGAGCTTCCAGAAGTAGAGTTGATGTAGCAGTATAGAAGGCTGCATTCCAGGAACAAATTTCCATGGAAGATTTTAAAAATAATGATGTTTCACAAAGAACATTAGAACCTAAGCTAGAGGCAGCACTCTGTATCTTAGTCTGTTTTTCACATCAAAAAATTACTTGAGCTGAATGTGTTCCTCAGCCATCAGGTGTTCTTTTTTCATGTATATGTAGCTTGCACATAGTGCAGGGTATTTATTCAGTGCTCAACCTTCATCCAAATATTAGAGCATTGACTCCAAGGGCAGAGGATTCTTGAAGGTCAGTACTGTACCTCGCTTGGTTATGAAGGTTTTTCCCTTTTGCTCTATTCGGATAGATGCAGCACTATTTCAGGCATCTAATGATTGCTCTCACATATGCAATTATGCCAAACAGATCTAAGATAAACAAATCAGAACTGCAGACGAACTTCACTTTCAGGCAACTCTTCAGTAGATTACTTTAGCAAAGAAGCAGACCATCTTTCTGAAGAGACCTGGTAAATTGCAGAAAAGCTAAATCCAGCCAGCGTAACTTATTAAGAAGAGCAGCCTACCATGTCAGTCCTGTAGTACCCATTCCTTTTGACACAACTGTTTTTCTCTCCATAACTCTCAGTGATTTCATGTTCACCTGATATTTGCTCATTATACAGCTGGCAGTTGAAAGGCTGATTCTGAAGTCAGGTGGCTGTATCTCATCTTTCAGCTAGACTTAATCGTCATTCTTTGTCCTTTTTGTTTGCTAAACCCCTCACTTTGGAGACATTCACAACACTTGGTGATACGGCAAAGCTGCAGTGTGTTTTCACAGAGATTATTTTATCTGTTGCTTGGAAAACAGTTAATATTTGAAGATGAGTTGTGTAAATGGTATTTCCACATCAAATATGTTCATATAGTTTATGCCAGCCAAGTAGAAACTGAATTTTTAATAATGGGGATGAATGTCAGCAGATGTACAGAAAAAAGAAGAGAACTCCAAAACAAATCAATTTATGATGTTTCATAAACTTATGTAATGCCACAGTTAACACCTGTCCTCTTAGCTAGTAAGAAAACAAAAAGTAGAATGCTTTCTGTCTGTTCTATTATGAACTACAAGGACATAGTATGATGGAAAAAATATACACAAATTGCTTTATGAACAGGAGCACCTTGGCTTGTCTAAAGTAGCAATGGTTATTTATTAGGCCTTGTTTCTTTGCTGTGATTGCAGCAGAGGAATTGTTTCTTCTCTACTCAGTCTGAAAATGGCATAGGCATTTGTTTGTAGTTAACAGAAAGATGATGTGGAAATTTTTTTCTTGAGTTTCTTTTTCCCCCCGTGTCTGAGGTACCAGCTGTGTACAAATTCCTACCATATATTCAGACTTCTAGAGAGGAGCAGTGAAACTCATGATAAGCCTTTTAATAATTCTTTGTTTACTTGTAGCCATTCTTTGATAAGTTTGGGCTATTCTGGACATCAGAAGTACCAGTAGGTAAGCAGATACAGGCTTACAGAATAATTTAAGTTGGAAGGGAGCTTGTGAGGACAGCTGGTCTGATGACACTTATCCCCACATCACATCATCATATGGAAATCATTGGGTCTGTTCTAGCAAAATGTCCTGTTATATTCAGAAATGCATTTGATAGAGCAATCACAGGTGTTTGGAATCTGGCACAGTAAATCATTATGACAAAAGGTAGGAGCAGGTGTGATATGTATTTTGTAAGCAGAACATCCTAAGATATTTGGAAATAAAGTAGGAAATTACCTCAGCAACTTTTTGTCATTCAGAATGACCTTTCAAAAATTTTTTTTGCACTTATCCCTCACAAACAGTACCTTTAACCTTTACTTGCTCTGTTTTGTTTATTGGATAATGAGGCTGTATCATCAGTTTACAGCTGACTTACATGGAGCTTTTTCACTAAATGAAATGTGAAAGATCTTACCAGCTGTGTTGCAGTTATTCAGCAAGTCCTCTGTATGTGTTCAAGGAAGCTCTTGTGAAAGTGTGCTGGAAGAAACATCTTTGCATCCCCACAGTTCTGGACTGGATCTATCCTGAGTGTGAGGTCTCCTCCAGAATGAACCATGCTGGCAATATGTAGGCTGATTTGAAGGAGCGTGTACTGTGGGGCTCCAGACCCAGATCTTTCCATGTTTTCTTTCCGTGAAACCAGGTCACGGAGAGTGAAAGGAATTAGACTGATGGAAAACTAATTGGAATTCAGTATGAAAAAAAAATATGCACAAGAAGCCAGGACCCTAAAATTGTTTCCAAGTCTCCTGTTTCACCTGTAGTTGTTATCTGTTCTAGACGAAAGAGCATGATAGATACTCTGTAGTGATCTAGGAGTAAGGAGTGGAGTAAGTACTCCAACTGGAGTAAGAACAAGACATGTGCTTTACATTGTGTCAGACTGTCTGACACTGGAAATTCGTTCTCACAGCTGGTTGGACTGCCTGAAGGTTTCTAGAAACACTGAGCATGATTGTTCCCCATGCAGTAAGTCCATTGCATCACAGCTGGAATGTGCATGCAAAGCAAGCAGTGTGTTTGTCATGTTCATTGTCAGATCTTTTGAATATTGTTGGGAAGATCTTGGGGCCCTTTATAGCTGTGGGCCTGGAAACTGGTCAGGTGGGTCTGTGTTCAAAGGCAGGCTGAACATCAGCTTTTCACTGACCCGCTCCCAAATCAGTATATTGTGCACAGAGGCTCTTTGATTCAAAACATAATGGAAAAAATGAGTGATAATCATTTTAGAGCAAGAAAGAGTTACTGTACCTTTGCATTGAGGTGTACTGAGAATATTATATCAAGATTATATCAAGCATGATCTAAGATCTCAGACTCATACATTCTATTCCTTCTCAGCCTTTGACTTGATAGTTACCCGTCTGTTCAATATTTCATTAATCCACAGTAAAGTTGGAAAGTAATAATAGGCAGTACCAATCTTACAGGCGATAATAGAAATCACAATTCAACCATGGCATGCAGGATGTCATTACTGTTTGTTTAATTTAAAACGTAATGACCATTTAAGTAGTACAGGTATATATTGGTATGCTTTCCTTCAGTGATCGACAACACACCATCATGTGTACATGGTAAATGTTAAATTCCATATGTCTTGAATAATTCCTTGTACATAGATTCTCTTTCTTAAACGTTGTAATCATAGACTTAATTTGAAATTGAAGATAGAATTTTGAAGCAGCCATTTGTGACAACTGGAAGTAATATGATCACATTATTTCTTGTTGAGCCTGAAGGTGCTACTGGCCATTGCTCTGAAACCTTTGTTTTTATTTGAAGAAGAAAATTACACATAGAGGTCCTCCAGGGCATACTTTACTCTGCATTAGATGTTGATATGCTCATAAATGTGTAATCCACATTGTGATCTAGTTATATGTTAATGCCGAGTTCACAAGATTAATTGGGCCACATGCTGTCTTGTGGTTCTGCTAATACACTTTTGAGTAGCATCAGCATTTTCATGCCTTTAATTTGCAAATGACCCTTGCATGGCAATACATTATGTAAGCAGACATCTTACAAGATGTTTTCAGGGTCCATCATCCAGACTGTGCTGCAGATTTCCTGCATCTTGACCTGCCTCTGCAGTTTGCCCCCAGTTGCTATAAACCTATTAAAGACCAACATTCACTGACCTTTAAAAACTGCCCTATTTAAAATAAAATACATAACTCAAGCAACTTTTAAAATAAATCCTCTATTAAGGGATATTTTTGACCGTCTCTTTAATTATACATATGAGAAACCATTTTCCATTTTATATCTGAATCCCCAGACTTCATAATCTAGCACTTGATATTTTGTTCAACATTCAACTGCAGGATCTGGAAAAAATAGCTGCTTGCTCCTGCAGTTGGTGTAAAGAGGTGGGGAAAAAAAAATTGAAAATCTAAGATACCTTGTGTACACATTAACTTTATAAAATATAAACTCTCTAATTTTATTGGCAGAAAAAAATGCTTCATTGGAGAAAATGCATTTTATTTGTTAATTGGATTTTTTTTTTAAATCACAAAATCCAAATCAACATCATAAATTTATCCTAAAATACTTTAAGACCGACTTGAGGATAAAAACAAATATACTTTAGACATAGGAGAACCTCATTAGAATGTTGGTATTAAAGACAAAATAGAACTGCAAATGCCAGATCCACTTGTACACTCCAACTGCTTTGTGATGCTTTGGAGATTGAAACTAGCCATTAACAGGACTTAACTACCCAGTTAAGTCAATTTTATGTCAGTTTTCCACTGTGAAAGCAGAATAATACATCCGAAATGTATTGATCCAACTGTTCTAAATGAGATATCTTAGAGGTAAAGCCTTTACAACCAGCATTAACTGAGATTAAGTCTATGTCTTTGTCCACTGCAAAGGCAATGGAAATACAATTCTGTTCTGTTTCTAATATTCTCTCCTTCTGCTCCTGAGGAGTAATAAGGGAATTTTCTCCTTGATTCCTGGGAAAAAAATAGCCAGCTTAGTCATGGAAGGCCTAAATCACATCTTTGTATACATCACAAATCCACTTTAGCCCTTTAATAAAGGCACAAAACTCTGAAAGTAGCACCCAGCACCAAAGCTTCAGCTTAGGGAGCACATTCCTGTGCTCCACACTCGTTGTTTACAGCTGGATTCAGTGTTGGGTTTCTATTTTATAGTATTGCTAAATTGCCAGGCTCCCTTCACACACTGTCTTGGGCAGCAGAGGGTGCGTAACTCTCAGTAAAAGTCAGTGATGATTGTAAATACGCAATTCTCAACCTTACACACTTAATGAGGGGTAATTTTAATTAATAATACACAGATGATATTCTAGTATGATACAGTATGATCCATTCTAAGAATAGGGACTCTTTTCCTGACCTTTCAGGAAAAGGCATTTGTGAGATGCAGGGGTTCATAACATTTCCGCTGATGTACCACATTCACGTATGTCCTTACGCAGCAAACTGAACTGAATTTGAGCCTTAGGTGTGATCGGCATTGCTTAACTCATACCTTGTTTATGTCTGCCACTGTCTTGAGCACTCACATCTGTAAAAAGATCAGCCATGCTTCTGCTGATATCTGTCACAGAGGGTTGTACTCACTAACCTCTTACTACAAATCTTCTGTGTGGAACAAATCAGACAAGGGAAGTACAGGGTAACACAGGTGGCATCTGCCCTTGCTTTGTAAAGCTACTCCGCCTAACCAGGATGGGCAGCTCCATTTAACCCAAACACTCTTCATTTAGGTTCTACTTTCAATTTAATTCAGTTGCATAAATTGTTGATGGTGAGCGAAAGCTAAGTCACAAGCTAAAGGTATAGCATATGTTATCTATGTTCCACCTACTTTCTACTTTTATTGAGTGCCTTTTTATTACTTACATACTGTCAAGGTTTGGCCCATCTTGGGTGTTTTTTTCTTACTGATTTATGAAGAAAGTAACTTGTAATAGTGTAAAAACTTCGCTAAAATGCACTAAGCTTGCATGGTTACATGCAAGTCAATAGTCAAACACTGGTCCCCCACTGAAATTCCGTTTGATAAATATGCAATTTATCTGGCATAAAAACCTTGTGTACAGATAATTGCACCTTCCATCTCAATATGGGATACCTTACTTTGCCAAGTTGTGTAAATCAGTAAAAAAACGTGCAGAATGTCATGTATGAAAATTTTGCTCCTGCTATTCTGATTATCACAGCACATAAATTTCTAAGAATGTGGAATCTTCAGACTAGGAGACTCATCAAATCTAATCACTTTCTGAGTAATAATGTCATAAAATTGCTTTCATAAATTTACATGTACTGGGAAGCTTCCTCTGCTTTGATGTTTGGTCCATACATTGACTACTTTGGCCTATATTTGACTAGTTCCAGCACATACACTTCATAGAAATTTCTTTTCCTTATGGCAGCATTGGCCTCTAATTTATGTGGTTCTCTATCTCTAAGCTCCTAGTTGTCAAAGACATATAGTTCTCCCTAGCTGCAGGTGGTCTTCATGGGTCTGTCATGTGTCATATCTGTATGTGAGGAGCTCATTTCTTCACATGAGCTTTCCAAAAATTCTCCTCTGTTAAATAAGGTCTCTGTTCCAGATAACCCAGAACCCCTTTCTTGTATCTGATCCAGTTCAAGGGAGTTTTGGGGGTTTTTTTTCAATCTAAAGAAGTCCAGATAAGCTATTGCCAGTGCCTTGTACACTGACAATCCTGACGTTAATACTTCTCTGTCTCTGGAAATGCCTGTCCTGTTACAGCCAAGAATTGAATTTCCTTATTTAAGTCTGCATCATATTGATGGCTTATAATAATCTGATGAGAAATAATATACCCAGGTCTTTTACTTCTTTGTTAAATGTGCTGTCAGCTGTTACCAGAAATTCTTGATACTAGAACTAAGTGTGTAAGTTGGTATTAAATTATAGGACTTTGAATAGTAAGGAAGGAAGGATTACTTTGAAATTGCATCCCAAGGCTGTGTTAGAATTTCTGTCATTGTTAAAACCTTTCCTGCATGTCCTGGGACAAGTCAGACTTTCTGTGTCTCTCTGGAACAGAGCAGTGTGGTATTTTACATCAGAGCACCAGCACTCAGCAGTACTCAGGCACAGGGATGATTGAAACCACAAAATCAGCACAATTAGTATTCTTCCAAAATAATTTCTTTTAGCTGTGAATTAAGGTTATTATCATAAGGTCCAATTATTACATAACACACCAAGCAAATCATCAAAGATGTGAGTATAATCATTTGAGCTATACAACATAATATCTGTTCTGCTTGCATGATTTATCTTTCTTACGCTGTTTCTTCCTGGTTTCCATGCTGAAAAAGGTTTCTTGAACAAAGACTATGTTTATATCTTATGATCGTGGTTAACACAAGGATAAATGCCTGTAGGAAGAATGACTGCCATGAATAAAGGAAATATATGGAAATTACCATATAAATAAAATAAATAAAGTAAAATAAAATAAATTTAAAAATGGAAATTACCTCTGCATGGGGGAAGCAAAACTCAAAGCTTTTAATGCCCCAAGCTGGAGGAAGCAAATGATACACCTTCTCAAATTCCAGAAGAAGTGTCAGATGAAATGACAGGTCCGCAAGCAAAAGCTTTTAATAGAGTTATTGAGTCAGAATGGTTGTGTATGACTGGAAAATATTGAATGTAGTCTCTGTCTTCAAGAAAAAAAACCCATGGGCAATTGTTGTCTTAGATAATCCTACTTTTATTCAAGACTTTAGAATGTTTTTTAATTAAGTAACTTGGAAAAGAGATTAAAGGTAAATCATATGAAAGTAGATTTACTAAGGTAGGTCATGCTAAATTAATAGGATATTTTTGTGTAATAGTATAAATTATCTTCTGCACAGCGGGAATGTAATTGGTCAATCTGTCTGCTATTCAGTAAGACAACAGGTTCAGTACCATTTGGATGCGTATTACTTAAACTAGGCAGGATGGCAATTATTACAGAAATGGAAGCACACGAAGTGATCAAAGGAGAGATGGCAGTGCTTGGTTGTATTAGTGGCAAAACCCCTTTTTTGACATAGGAGCTTCTCAAGTGTCGCTCTAAAGACTGATCTGCCTTTATTCATCATGTCACAGAAAACCCCAGAAGTGTGCTAATGAAGTTTACTGATGGGTAACTAGCATTATAAATATCCTGGAGGACAGGGAAATGAGGTTGAACTGGGGACAAAAGTACTGGAGAGAGGATGGTGGAGTTCAATAGTAGAAAGCAGGCAATCTTAGAGAATGCCTTTTAGTACGCATAGGATGCATATTAATTGCTGTCTAGCAGACCAAGAGGTGGCATGGCATGCTGGTTGGCAGTGTTGTTCTTTGATCTGTGGGTTCTTCGAGGTTATAATCACTGTGCCTGCAGTCCTAGGTCTTCACTCAGACATGGAGGTTTCACAGTGATGAGGAGGATAAGGCATAACTGGTTCACTGAAGCAAGTTGCACTGATTCCATCTTTGTTAATTTGGCTGACATGCAGCCTTCCTCCAGATAGTGTCTTCTGCTTCTCCTGGCTGTACATACAGTCTTGTGCTAATCTAAAGCTAAGTTAAAGGTAGATATTTTGACAGCAGAGAATAATCGTGGATCTTTGTGTGCTTTGCCGTATTTAGATTACTCCTTTGAACTGCTTGGAATCATTACAACACAATGCAAACAAGAATAGAATAAATCCCTGAGTGGTACAGTATATGTGTACTGAAAACACGTTGTGTGATCAAAATATCTTTGCATTAAAACGGCAGAGGTTTTTGCTAGCATTTTTGATGTGATAAATAAGCAACTAATTAAATATTGCAAATTATATAGAGCATAGCTTTAATAGCTGAAAGGCAGTTCGCTAATGTGTAGCTCCTTGTTCAGAATTATGCTTTCAAGACCAACCTTCATTATATACATAGGACTGATTTATTGTTTCTTGCCTTATGTCTATGAATTTGTTCTTAGTAAACATACTGTCATGAAAATGGCAGAAAAAAGACACAGAGGAATTCTAGTGGCTGGTACTGAAGTTGAAAGTGTCCTCCTTAGATTATTTTGCAATCATCTCCTTAGAGTAGAGGCACTCTTCCAAAATAGAAGAAAAGAGGAGGAAAAAAGACTTGAAAAATCTTCAAACAGTCTCACTATTTACTTAAACTGCCATTGCTATTTTCGTAGGAACAGAACACAGACAAATGCTATCACTGTATTGTGAATGCTAACAGAGACAATAGTGAACTCATTTCTGTTGCTTTAGTGTCAGTTAATATTTATTGTAGATACACAGATTACAGTCTTAACTATCCCCTTTTTTTCCTGCCCCTCAGGGGTGTGTGTGTGTATAATTGTTGTCATTAGTACCCACTTCCTCCTGTTCTTCCCCCAGATTTATCAATAGCTCTCTATCTAAATGTGACATTTTTTGATTGGTAGTCACTCACTACACTTTGGGATATATTTTATCCCTTCTTTGTGTGTGCTGAATAGCATGGTAGGGCGAATTGAATCTTGACATTTTGAAGTGAAATAGGCTTGTTTTCTTTTCAAATCCCTGAAGTTGTTTAGTGAAATGCTGCAGTCTAGGCTTTCTTTTATTGATATATAAATAGAAAGAAGATTAGTTTTGAAAGCACAATGGCTGCTTACAGACTACAAAACAGTGGGAAAAAGGGACGAGCATACCTTGATGTCAGCAACAGTTTTCTGGGGTGGGGATTGTGTGGAAGAGGGGAGAAAGGAGGGAGGGAAAGATTCAGAGATGAAAGGAGATGGCTCTCAGCCTGGTATCTGCATCAGTGAAGTGTGCTGAATGGAAGGTATGGTAAGAAAGGTCAGTCTTTGCAGTTCTTATAAAACTTACCTGAAGTTGTATTTGCATCTGATTCAGAAGAGTGATTGGGTTGGAAGTTCCGTATCTATACATCATCTTCAGCCTATTATTCCATGTATGCTGATTTATTCTTTTCAACTTTCTTTCATCCTAAGTTACTTTTATTCCTTTGAATTCCCTTAGTTCTTTGTGATCTGTGATGCTCAGGTCTAGTAATGGAGATAGCTACAATATTCAAAAAGATTATATGAAAACTTCAAAAGATATCTAATTTCTGAGGTTGCTTTTACCTGTACTGCTTGTAACTTTACTGCTGCTTTTGTGGAGTGGTTTCTCTGCTGTTATTGACCCAAATAGTGCCAAGTAAAGTACTTCAGAGTTTATTGAATTTGCCTGTCAATTAGATAGGTATTCTAGCCAAAAGAGCAAAATCATAGAATTGTAAAATGGTTTGGGTTAGAGGGGACCTTAAGAATCGTCTTACTCTAACCCTCTTGCCATGGGCAGGACACTTTATACTAGACCAGGTTGCTCAAAGCCCCATTCAGCCTGACCTTGAACACTTCCAGGGATGGGGCAGCCACAGCTTCTCTTGGCAACATATTTCAGTGCTTCACCATCCTTATAATGAAGAATTTTTTCTTAACATCTAATCTATACCTATCTTCTATCATTTTCCTCTGACTACATGCCCCAGCTCTCTGTACACCCTTTAGGTACTGGGAGGTTGCAGTAAGGTCTTCCTGGGGCCTTCTCTTCTCCAGGCTGAACAACCCCAGCTCTCTCAGTCTGTCTTTTTAGGACAGGTGCTCCAGCCCTCTCATCATCTTTGTAGCCCTCTTCTGGATTCACTTTACAGGTCCCAAGGGGACCCAAGAGCTGGGGACCCCAGAGTGATGCTCTCTCAGATGGGTTATGGGATTTAAAGTCTCATGACTCGCCCAGTGGAATAGAATGATTGTTCTCAAATGCTGAGAGTGCTGCATTCACAGAACTGAGATACAGCATCCATTGAAGACTGAAATCTGGCAAGAGCCTTGTATATCAAACCATCACAGTTGTACTCATTTGTCAAGGAAATGTATTTTGGTGCTATCTGAAACAGGAAAAATTAATTTTTTCAGCACAACAGTTCTATGCTGTTCAATTAGCTTTATCTACCTAATGATTCATCCATCACAGACAAACATTCCAACAGTGTTTTATACACAGCCTAAACACAGCATGCATGAGTAGGACTTTACTGGCAAGAGCTTTTTGCAAATTTTCCAGCTTTCAACTAGCTGCCAAGCGTCTTAGAAAACTGCAGAATCCCAGGAACTTCAGGAACACCTAGAGATAAAAGAGAAATGTGTTTACACTAGAATAGGCCTCTGATGAGAAATTTCTGTGTCACTCTTTACTGCAAATCTGTGGCCAATCCAATCAGCACAGCTTCAATTCACACCCTTCTTGGGATAAAGCAGTGAACTGAGGTGCAGTACAATTCCACTTTCACAGTAAATCAAGAAGATTTTTTTGTTTATATTTGTACTGACACAAATCACCTCTGAAAGTGTTAAAATAATACCATGGCTGTGATTGTGCCATTTTTTGAGGATACAACCAGTTAAATCATAGAGTTTCCAAAATTCCTGAACAATAAATAAGTGCTTTTGACTTACCTATTGCAGTGATAGATGCCTAAATTAGCCTTTCTGGAATGTAAAACACTTCCTTCAGAGCTTTCTGTGCCTTTTGCACCAGGACTTGCGGTTTGTAAATCACGTGTTCTAAAATGAATATGAGAGAGTGTGGGGAAGTTTTTGTTTGATTCCTAAAAGCGCTTAAAAGAATTGATAAGTGGGATGAATGAATAATTTAGTATTGTAAGAAAAGTTCAAGAACCTATAGCTATAACAACACCAAATTATCTTGCAAATGATTTGAGGTACAGACTCTTGAGATGTGTCAAGCATTTACAGCCATAGCTCCCACTTACTTGCAGTTACCAATGCAAGATTTTCACTCATTATCCCCAAATGTCAATGACAGAGCAGATTCAAAAAATTTTAATAGACTTTTGTGAAGGAAAGAAACAATTTACAATTCAGTAATGTCCTAGAGCACATTTAAGTTTATGGAATGAATTAGTTCACTGGGAAAGGTTTTAAAAAGAAGCCGTAAGCATCATCAAATTAAAGATATAATGGTAAAGTCAGTTAACTGTCTATTTGCGTATAATGTGAGTTCATAGTTGGAAAAGGTTGTTTAAAAGGTTATATAACGGAAATATAGAAAGCCTTGTTATAATTTATTGCACTGTACCATTAGTCTGGTAATGCAGAAAGATACATGTACACTAATCTGTATTATACACACATATGAAAATAATTTGACAGATCAGGAAAAAAAAGACATTTTTAGCTGTGATCTAGACTGCCAAGAATACCTCTGTTTATTCAGTTAGCTTTCATATTTAATTGCCTACCTAGTCATCTGTGGACATAATGTTGGCATACTCTGTATAATATGATAGAGTCTCATTTTAGGTGTATAATGAACTTCAGTTTCCTAAGTGGAGCTTATATTAGGTGACATTTTCCATGTTGAGAAAATTGCATTTCTTTGAGAAGAAGCTTTATGGCAAAAGATTAGAAATCTAAGTTAGTTCTGTCGGTTTTAGCAAAACATTTACAATGGCTCACAGTTAGAAAGTAAGCTGAATGTTTTGATGGTAGATTCCCCCAGACTAGGCTGAAAAGACATTATCAGTAAGAATTCTATAATTTCTTGAACTCCCGTGAGTTCTGTCGATTATACCTCAAAAGACTGGCACAGGTAGAGTCAAGAGTTTCTTGAATGACTCAGGAAATAAGACATGCTTTTGTTGTGCTGTTTAAATTAGCCAAAAAAAAAAAATCCCATGAATTTGTGTTAATTAGAATCCACCAGAGACTGTTCTTCATAAATTTCATCTCAGCTTTTAGAGTGCAAATGTTGAAACTAATTTTAGACATCATTCAAAGATAGGAGCATTTCAAGCAGAACCTTCAAACTGGATGTTTTATTCACAGTTGTCTTTGTCTCTTCTGAAGACCATTCTCACAGAAGTTAAAGGTCTCTTGATTAGAGCGTGTCACTTAGAAGAGCATGAAAATGCCAGGGATTTAATTACTGCTGTTCTGTTGCCACAGCAATTGTTGTATATTTAATTTCTCTCTTAAAAGTAGGGCAAGGGGGAAAAAACAAGTAAGTGCATGCAATGTGGTGTTTTTCTTCTCTTCTTCTCATGAAGCTACAGAAAGGTCCTGACTGACTAAGACAATCTGTGTTGGTTTCTCCAGCTTGTTGTAGCATGATCAGAGGGAGGAAGTTTATGGAGAGGGAGGGCCACACAAAGCCCAGATGAAATAATTGCTGTGATTTTTGTGATGCGCAGAGCAAACCTTGCCACATGATCCCAAAGACTCTGGTAAGAACATTGGTAGTTTTCATATTTGAAGTCTGCTAAGCTGACCCTAAGGGCTGGTTCAAAAGGCAAACAAAACCAGCTCTGAATAGTTTACAGAAAACCTTGTTATCTCTACCTCCACCACAGATATAAACCAGATTTTACAAGACCCTGACACTTAGGGACTTCACTTTTGACACAAGTAAGAAAGATGAGAACATTCCCCATACATTTATTAGCTTTTCAAATGAAGGTCAGTCTTTCCCATTTTCCCTTGTCTATGGAAAATTTGGTGCCCTGAGGATAGAATGGATTTTATGTCATTCTAGACACTCCCAAGGGAAGAAGTCCCTCCCTCTTCTTGCTAAGCCAGTGGAACACACTAATTACATGTGAGGGCTACCAATGTGTGCTTGTGCCTCTTTGATTTTCCTTGAAGGCCATCTTGTCTTACCATTTACCTAGAAGAGGAAAAGTTAACAGCATCAAGTCAAGCATTGCTACTTAGAATTTGGAAATAAATAAATTCTCCTGTCATGCAAGTTTCTATCTCAATTTGCTCTTGTAAAATCCATCCCTTGTTGTTAGATCAGTTCAGAAACACAAAAGGCTTTCAGATGGCTTTTCAAGAGTCTGTGTTGCAATCGATCTCATAACAAAGTGGAAGAACTCAATTTAGAATAAAATAGTGAAAGAATTCAACCTAGAAGGGCTAAATGACCATCCAAGTCATGAACCTGTAAAGTGCTCATAATTTGATCAGTTTTCATCCAAAAGAGAATATTGAAGGGGGAGAGAAATTTTGGAGTCAGGCACATAATAAGGTACATGAGTGGGTACTGAAACACTGGGCATTGACCATTAGAGGAAAAACCTAAAAATAGGAACAGTAAAAATAAATTAATTAATAGTAAATTGTACCAGTAATCTTTATTCTTCATAAGTCAGCGAATACAAGCATAAAGGGAACAGTTTTTTAATAACCTTCCATTTAAAATAGAAGGGAAAGCTTTAATATAATGCATTTCACGGTACCTCTCATACTTTCCCTGAAACATCCAGAAGTTTGTGGAAACAGGCTATAAGACCAGTTGGGCTCAGGTCTAATCCAACATGGCAATTCTTACATTATGATTAATGAGGTTCCCTTTATCAACAGCTGTAATTCTGACCTTTGTGGCTCTGCTGCTTATCTCCTGATTTATACATCTTCATAACCTGCATCTCACTTAGAATTAAATAAAAATCTAAATAACTTCCATGCAATTACTGTAGCCTTTTCAAATATTTGCTCATTCAAACAATTTATTCACAGAATCTCAGACTGTACATCAGCAGCACTCTTCTAAAGTATAATACTGCTATTAGATTGGTTTTTTTAAATGCAGGCATTCATTATGGCATGTAGGAGAGAAATAATATGCTGACACTAACCTCTCTGAAACTTGCTTTGGAGACCCAGTGTTAGAAATGTGCGTTTCTCTTATTTAGTATTGTGACATGGTCAGATATATTCAGAGATTTCTTTTCTGGTTTGTAATGTTAGTGGGATTCAGGACATGTTAGCTTGATGTGTTATAAAATGAGCCAGTTTGTCTTTAGTTTAGCCTGTGATCAGTGGGGAGAGTGCTTTTCCTTTGGGAGCTGAATGCAAAATAACTGAAGCAGATTGAAGTTGGCAGTGACTAATGAAGTCTTGTGAAGGAGTCAGGAGTCAGTGGGTTACTACATAGGATGGATTGAGAAGACAGTAACAGCAGCCTCTTTGTTGAGTTTATGGTTTGTTTTTTTTTTTTTTTTTTTTGCATAATCAGGGCTTCTGTGAAGAAAATCTCCTCAAAAAAAAATTAAAATTTCCTGATGTATGTCTCTGAAACACAGACATCCGCACACACATTTGTTAGAGTGGAGATAATTCTAGGCTTCCATGTTTAATGAGCCAGCATGGTTGCCTAAAGGTGTTCTACATGTTAATAATTTTAATCAGTCACACAGAATTTATGGAGCTAGAATTTCAATTGAAATTAGCATGAGTTAAAACCTCAGTCATTTATTTCTCTGAGAGCTCCCCCTACTTTGCCAGTTTTGATAATGTGCCCTGTTGTCACCAAATCTGGCACAATAAATCAGTTGTTTCTCAGGCGCCACTGAGCAGCCTGGTGTGGGACTTGCACACCGAGCATAACTACTGGGAACAGAGAGCACTGCAGTTGGGTTTGCATTTGCTATACGTGTAAAATCCGTGGGCATGGAACAAAAGCTGAAGGAGCATAAGGAGGAGGAGTATGCCAGCCTGGCCTCGAAGGTACTGGGAAAGGGGCAGTGACAACGCCAGCCAAGCCCCTGCCTCAGGCTGGCAGCTGACCCAGGTCAGGAATCACTGCAAACTGCTTCTGCCTCAAGCCCGTGATTAAATGACTGGAGTGACTGCCCAACCTCAGCTGTGTGCAAAGCAGGGTTGCAGGAGGTCAGGCAGGAAGGAGGGAAGCACACCCTCCTTATGCAAACTTTGGAGAATTTAGCTGGGCTTTGTGCTTCGGGTAGCACTGATGCAAAGTTACAGCCCACACCACAGTTATTGGGAATTTTTCAGCAGTGCTTCAGCAATTCAGAAAAATGCTGTGGTGTTACACTATTTTTGTTCCTGAAATACTTGTCAAAGCCTTTTGTTAAACAAAAGACTTCTTTAAGACTTCTTTAAATACCTAGACTTTTTAGACTTTGTCTTTTTTAGGCTCACAATACTTTGGGGATTTTGACTGAAATGTTGTGAGGCAAACGGATTCAAGCTCTCTGCAATCTGACTGTCCCAGCCTGTGTGCACAGAGTGCAACAAGATTTGTGTTTTCCACCTCATTAAACTGACAGCAGAAATTAGTTTGTGGTATTAAAGACTAAAAAGTTAAATTACAGCTACACATGTCCTTTATGCAATGGTGTGTGTGAAAGATGTTTGATTTTAATGTTTGCTATAATGGAGAATTTAAATTGCAATGTTTGTCAAATCTCTAATCTTTGTTTCAGAGTGGAATATTAATTATGCTTTTAACTACGAGAGGTAAATAAAATGAGCATCTACTGCCTGCCTAAGGGTAAATTGCAGATTACTGACAACGTGACGTGGCGTACTAAATGTCAGTTTTGTCAAACAAATTTAGAGGAACAGTTAAACTATTAGCTTCCTGTTGTTACAGGGGTTTTTTTTTGCAATGAATGACTGTTCCTAGCAGCAGGGGCACTGTACCATATGGAACACTAACAGAGCTAAATCGAATAAGCGAGATGAATGAGGAGATAGCACTACAGACGCACTCAATTAGTTTATAACTGTCTATTAACTTCTGTTGGTGGTTTTGAATAAACAATAGATTAACCATTACACCCCTTCTCTTTCTTTATGAAACCAGTTGAAAGACAGTGTGGTGAGGGTATACAGTGAAGAGGAAACTGAGCAGTTTCTTTCTTTTTGTTTTTACCTCCTACTTCTGAATAACTCAACTTGTGTGGTATAGGCAGTACCTGCAAGTAACAAATGCATTAGATCCAAGAAGCAAATAAAAATATTTCAGATGTGGTTATGCATGCAGAATAGTTCTTCAAATTACCAGGAGTAACTCTGCCTGATTTTTTTTAGGACCTGTTTTAGTAGCAGGGAAGCACTAGTATGGCATGTGAACCTAAACCACCAGGCATTGCGATTTATTTGGCAGTTAAAGGAAAAGTGTTGTGATCAGTGCAGAAATAAAATACTATGAATGTGTCTGCCAATCTGTCTGTGCCCCAAACTACTTTTAGACCTGAACTACTTGAAGCAGGTAAGAGGTGATACATTAATATGCCCCTGACTAGGAAAATTTAAAACATTTGATTTTGTGTACCAGATTATGTCCTGTTAGAGTCATTAGAGTCAGATTGTTTCCTTCTCATTTTAATCCTAAGTAAATAAATGTAATATAATATATTACTATCCCTGGTTTCCATTTTAAGGTATTGGAGAGAGATGAGAAGCTCCAGAGGGTTTTGAGCTTATCTCATATATATACTGTGATATTTTTGCCTGTTATTTAATTTAAAATAGTTAGTAAAAAATACCTAGACCACTCAAGCTATTTAATGTCACACTTTGACACTGGGTGTTCAAAGACCTAATTGATGAAGATCTTATCACTGCTGAACCTGTAATCCAAAATACCAAGCAGGAAAAGTGGGCAAAGTAAGTTAAGAGAGGGGCACTAGATAGAGGGGATAAAATAATAAATACAGCAAGACATGATTAGCTCCCACTCTCTCAGTCAGTGTGATCAATAACTTCCATAAGCCTTGTCATCACATGATTGCTTAAAGCTCGGTTCTTTTAGACATAATCCTGAATCAAGCTTAAGTTGCCAGCTTCTCTTAAAATTCTTATCTAAGTTGAAAATCCGTAAGATTGTTTTGAATCATTGTCCCAGTGCAGTGCCGAGGAACACTCTGCCCATCTGTTGGATCATCTTAAACGAGGAATTTATAGATACTTGGAAACACTTAAAATTTCATCCTATTTTTAGCCTACTTGCTGTTAGCAATTAGTGCTACTTAGTTCATTATACCGATAGGAGAGGTAGCTGGGAGATGTTGGGGAGCAGGTGCTGTGGGCCCAGAGGAGATCTGGGAACGCAGTACTTAGGGAACGCAGGACATGAATTCATAGAAAGCTTGAATCCATTAAATGTACTGCACATAAACAGAGTTGTTCGAAAATGCAAAGCTTCTATTTCCTGGACCAACCCTCTGTTTGGTTAATAACATTCATCCTGCTGAAATCCTTTCAACTGTCGGCTGAATGCAATAGTCTTCTCCATCTTCTGTGGAAAGACTAACACTGCTGTCAGCCTGCTGCTAACTTCCTTCCAAGATCCATATTACTGATGAGTGAAGTGGTTTTTGTCTGTCCCCTTACCATACATATTTCACATGGCATGATGTAAGTTTTAATTAGCAAAACTCCATGAAATATTTAAAACTCCTCAGGTGAAAGGAGTGATACTAGTAAAGTGGAAAAATAGCATGAGAGTCTTGTATTCTGTAGGAACATGAACTTCATAGATCCTAGTGGAAAAAAAGTAAGTTAAAGAATTGGCAGAGAAAATCTCAGGCTGGGACTACAGAGGAGGGGTAAATTGTCCTTGTCAGATTCAAGCCGCAATATTAATACATTCCTATCTAGGCTTTTTGACATGTAAAACATGATGTTCGAAGTTATGCAAACATTTCTGTCTGCTTCTGACAGAGTAAGCCTCTTTTTTCAGTTTTACCTGCACAGGACAATAATTCATAAACTTTACCTAATTTCTGAAATCAGCTGTTGTAGTAGAGGAAATACTGGTTTACTGCCATTTAAAACTCTACCCAGACTTATGTCCAAGTATCACCTTCAGCCTGCATTTCTAAGTCTGGATTTTGGGAAAACTCTTGTTAATCTAGCTTCTTGTTACCATGACTTCTTATCTAAATTCAACTCAAGTCTCCTGACCTGTAATTCACCTATGCCAAAATACTACTGCAGTGCCACTGCCCACTCTTTCTTAGTTACTGTTATTTATAGCATTACAGTGTTTTAAAGGCAGGCACTGTTTAAATAGTGAACATGTGTCCCTAATGAACCGCACAGATGTCCACTCATCTGTTTTCAAGTTACTTATTTCCTTGCTGTTGAAGAAACTATCACAGTACTATTTTTTATCCAGTGTTTGTAAGCTTAAAGATTACTAATGACTGTTAAAAATTACCCCCTGATGGAGGGTAATGTCATTCCATGCAGTGACTTGCATGAAACCACATTACCCTCGGTCGGGGGGTAATTTTTAATTACTATAATGCACTTGCAAGTACCCATGGTGCAGCACTGAGGTCATCTTTTCACTGAGAGGATTCCATTACTTGTTTACTAAGTAAGACTGAGTTTAATGGATGTACAAGAGACCCTGCTTTTACATTTGGTCTCACACAAGTAAAAGGTAGCAAGTGGAAGCCTGTTAACCTCTTAAAAGAGCACTCCTTTCTCCAAGGGCAGGAGTGGAATGCTCTGTTCTGAATTCCTTGTGCACTTAACTGCCCACTGAAGTCAGCTTTAAGGAGTCTCGTAATTTCCTTTGACTCCTTTTTAACAAGTTGTGTAGATAGCCTAGGAAGTGTCAATCTAGTTAAAACGTTTGTTTGACATCTGATCCTAAGGTACTTATAATTTGAATCACACAGTATGTTAAAGAGAAATTGCTGTGATGTAGTTTATGAATGTGGTATCCTGCCATTGTGCATTCATATTTCTTTAGGTTTGGAAAACAGTCACAACACTATATTTTCAGGTACTTTTGTAATATTACATAGCCATATATTCTATTATGGCTTGCCTACCCCATTTCATTAGAAAATATACCAACATTTGTGCCAAAACATGGAAAGAACCTGTTCCACAGTAAATGCTATACTATTTCAGAAGCACTCCTGTTCACTGCTTTTTGTTTTTAATGCAAAAAAAGATTTGGCAGATTCTTTAGGAGGATAAGATACCCACATATTCCCAAATGTTATTGACTGGTATTTTTGCCTTGCAATTTAATCTCTTGCTAACCTCTCTCTCTCTCTCTAATTTCTGCTAATGGGGCTCCTTCCCAGACCTGTCTCTTGACCTAACCTACAGTTTATTACAGGCACTAAGTTACTCCCTCTCAAGTAACCTCTCCCAAACCATGAAGAGCTTTAACAGAGAATTCTGTGCTATGTTAGTCAATAAAATCACAGAAAGGATATTATTAACCATTACATTCTTCAGGGGTGCAGAATCATTTTAAAGGAACCTCTTCTAAGTTTTGTCAAGGAGGTGTGCTTTGTTTGTTAACAAATTATGATGTGGAGTTCTGTTGGTTTTTTTTTAATAAAGAGCAAGCAGTTTACTCTGCAGCTGTCACAATTTGTATCCCTTCTCTGTAGATGATGAGTTAGAGAGTTAATTTTAGCACTAACACATTATAGCTTAGAAGTTTCACCGCTGTTACTGCAAAAGAATACTTAGTTATTTTCAACACAAAAACCTGTTAGCTCTCTTTCTGGACTCATGGCCGCCTCCCTTCAGACAGGTATGTGTATCTATAAATCTCAGTGTACTTACTGTATTGCATCACTGCTATAAACTGTAATACTTCAATACATTTGAAGTACTGGACTGTGTATTGTAAAAACAGCAGCTATCATTACTCTTAAAATTGTAGATTCTAACTGACTGATGTTTTTAATGATATAGTAGTATTTTAGTTGTTCGAGGTTGTTGCCTTTCAAAGAGCAGCACAGTGCCTAGCAGCTCATATTTTTACGTATTGTATTTTTGTGATGGATGGGGATCAGGGAAAGGGCTATGACTATTTATTGCTTTGACTCTGTTTGCTCAAAGGAACTTTACCGTGCAAGCTCTGTTTAGAAGTTTCAGATTTTTCCAAGGATAAAAGATTTTGTTCTGCCTTTAAAAGTGTATTTTCACAGAATTTAGAATTAGATTTGAGTACAAGTACAAGGTATTCATTTTTTCTTTGTGTTTCTGTGACAGAGGTTTAGGCTTAAAGGTAGTGCAGTTCCATGCAAAATTTGATTCATCAGTCTTTGGATTATCATTCTGCTTGTGGGTGGCAAAGCTCTGAGTGAAAATCCTGTATTATATGCAATCATTAATTAAAATTCTTTTCAAATGTTAAAGTTATTGTGGCTGTAAAACTGATTGTATTTTTCAGATGAAATTGTATTAGAAAGATTTAGAGAAGCTTTCCTTGACACCTTTCTTACATCTTTTAATTAAGAAAGCCTTTGGTGTTAATAGGTTCACGTTTGCCAGAATTAAAAATGAAGGTATCTAAATATTTGAAATGTTCTTACCTAAAGCCACCATGGTATGCAGCTGTATCAGCTGCCCTTTCCACCATGCTATAAAAAACCCCTAAAGTGGATTAATCAGCCTTCCTTGCCATACAGCCCTCACATTAAAATCTTCCTTATGAGCCACTGAATGTAGCAGAAAAGGCCCCAGCACACATACCTGCTAAAAGAGAAGTAAGGTCTGGACAACTTCATTAGCCTTTTATACAGGGGACAGATGAGAGTTTCTCCCAGAAGTTGCATTCTGCTGTGTGGGATAAAATTGGATTGAGCGTGCAGCTGCATCTTAGGCTGACCAAACAGTATCAGCCACAGGGTCTCAGCTGGAGTGCTTCCTCCTCTGGTCATGTCTCTGGATTAGCAGCAGTCCATCTGCCACCAAGCTTCCACTGCCAATTAAATTATATACCCATGGCCTGGGAGAGCACTTGGATGCTTTACAAGCTACATGCTGCTAAGATCCACTGTTCAGTGCGTTCCTTCCTGCAGTGAGCACAGAGCTCTGGTGCATTAGTGCACTTCCAAAAATGCTCCAGGTGTGTCCTCATGCATCCCACTAATTATTCTACCTGCCCTAAGAGGATGGCCCAATTTCAGCAGCCCCTTAGGAAAATTTATTTTCTTTCTTACATGACTGAATATTGCCTATTCTGAGATTTTAGTCAGCGACTTTTGTTGAGACAGATTATTTCTTGTGGAAGCAAAGGAAGATAGACTCCTAAAAGACTGATTAAAACTCTATGCAGTTGGATATTTTGAACTGCTGAGGTATATTGAATATTACAGAAGTCTGATAGATATAGCACATGATAGAGTATAAGTGGTGCAGAAAAAATTATGTGCAAGTTTGTGAATGCTCAGTACCAGCACTAGCAAATGTGTTTTACAGGCCTGCTGTGTGTATTAGGATACAAAGAGGCAAAAATTATCTATTCAAGTAAGGACTGTGGATCAAAAGTCAGCATGAACAAGGAACTCTGTCTTTCACAGAGGGCAATATATTCAAGAACTGAAGAAGTACCTCCCACTGCAGGAGTCACACAGAAGCTAGGTCAGGATGCTTATCTGTTCACGAGAATATCTGTACAGTCACCATAGAATTTTTCATCAGTAAAAAGCCTTTTGCTCTTTTTTATTCCTCTACTAGGGAGCAACAAGGCAGTGAATGAGTCATATTAGGTTAAGCCTGTCAAAACCTTTCCTTTTGATTCTGCACTACACCATTGCATATATTTGTAAATTATATGTTTACATATCAACATGCATGTATATAATAGATACAATATATACAGTACATTTACATGTACTTAAATAGAATATATGCTAAAGATAACTCATTTAAGGGATGTTTCAGAGAATTTTAAATGATTTATTTTGACTGCATTTTATGTCCTTATACTGATAAAGCCAAATCATAGAATGATTTGAGTTGGAAGGGACCTTAAAGATCTCTATTTCAAAACCCCCTGCCATGGTCAGGGACATCTTCCACTAGATCAGGTTGCTCAAAGCCCTATCCAGCCTGGCCTCACAGGACTATGCCTGTCACAAGCTTGCTTTTTTTGATGTATACCCAGCAGACAATCCATTTGCCCTCAAATGCCTTAGTTTCTGTCCAGTGAGAGAGGGATCTGTGTAGAGACCTAAATACCTTAAGGAAAAACATCTCCTGTATTTTAAACTGTCACAGTTGCTATTGCTTTCTATTAACTTGAACCTAGGCAAGCATAGAGCTAACTTGTTAAGAGATCTGGGGATCTGCCTCCTCCACTGGGACTTGCAAGACAAATTTTCTAAGCCCACAGCGCAAATAACAAGATACTGCACATTGAAGACACTTGTTCCATACCCCGATCAGCCTCAGGTAGTGATGCACTTTGGGGCTAGGGATTTTCTCTTTGTGGAAGGAAATGCATATGTGGCAGATAGACTTTGGGAGACATTTGCCTGGCCATGTTTAAGGACTTTGAGAATATCATAGCAAACCTCAAAGACAGAGGCTAATGTATCATAACACATACATCTCTGTAATTCATGCCTAGAACACCTCAGAAAATATTGTGAAAATTTGGTGTGAGCAAAACCATCCCAAAACAAATTTCCTTTAGTTTAACACTGCCTCTTGTTTTGGTTTGTGAAAGCAGAGGGATTCTGGATACCTGCAGTGCACACTATGCCTGGGAGTTTGAGGCTCTACTTAAACCTGACAGCTATGGGATAAGAAGGTGTTTTCTTTCATCATTAGCCAGCCTTTTCTAAAATGGTAATTAGTTTCAGGAAGAGAATTTCAAAATCTGTCGTGGATGTGTTCCTGTGAAAAGCTTTCATGTTCATGTTGTCTGGCACTACACATCACACAACTACCTCCTCCTGAGTAGGTCCCAGTGTTGTCTGTTTAGTTTTTTATTCAGATCATAGGATAATATGATGGGGGCAAAGAGGAAAAAGAAAAGCTGTTGAGACAAAGGGGAAGGATTGCAATGTCAAATGCAAAATATATATTTTACAATATGTTATAAATAGGGACTTCTTCTACCTTGTGCAGGATCTTTAATACCCATCTAAACACTACAATGGAGAAAACATCTCTCTCTGAGACCAATATGATACACACATTTTTGATTCATCTAGTTTCCTTAAAAATTTTAGCTTTTCAAACAAGATCAGGTATATTAATTTGCATACAAAAGAACCTAGGTACTCCTTGTTTAAATGTAGATCTGGGGTTGTTTAGCCTGGAGAAAAGGAGGCTCAGGGGAGACCTTGTCAGTCTCTACAATTCCCTGAGAGGAGGCTGCAGTGGGGTGGGGCTTGGCTTCTTCTGCCAGCAACCAGCAACAGGACAAGAGGACACAGCCTCAAGCTGTGCCAGGGGAGGTTCAGGTTGGATATCAGGAAGAATTTCTTCGCTGAAAGGGTGGTGGAGCATTGGAATGGGCTGCCCAGGGAAAGGGTGGAGCCACCATCCCTGGAAGTGTTCAAGAAATGACTGGATATGGCACTGAGTGCTGTGTTTTAATTGACAGGGTGGTGGTCAGTCAAAGCTTGGACTTGATGACCTTGTAGGTCTTTTTCAACCTCAATGATTCTGTGATTCTAAGTAAAATTGCATATATGCTAACAAGAGAGAAAGTGCAGGTTCTGTGTAAGTTTTCATAATACTGTTCTTCAAACAGAGTTAGCTAAGGGAATGAAATTTCTTTTTGTGGGGGAGAAAGTATTCTCAGGCAAAAGGAAAGGTCAGGTGTGTAATTTTCCTGTGACCATACATTTCAGAAAAGTATTTATTCAAAGACTTCGAATACATAATTTCAATAAACTTGAAATACTGTCATGAAAGCATGTAAAGTAGTGTAATGTCATTCTACATTTATGTACAATTAATGTAGCAGAATTAATACAAATAAAACATAATGGAAAATGGAACACTTCATTTTCATTAAAATAAGAACACATTGTTAATACCATTTTAGAAAATCAAAACATAATTTGTCTTTTTTCATGGAAAATTTTTATGTTTTCATTATGCAGTTCAGTGTGAATATAACTAGCTCACTAATGAAAGAGCTTTATTGATAAAAATATATTACAAGCTTCACTCCATAAGTTAGAAAGGTGGTTTAGTACAGGCAGCAGAAAATAATTACTAAAAATGAAATTATTAACTAAAAAGAATCTATATCTATCATCATATAAATTATTTGAGTGTTTGTAATTTTGCTAGTATTATTCTATATTAGTTCTGACTGCATCTTACACGTAGAACTATTCACAGAAAAGGCACAATTGAGGATTGTGTTCAAATCTGTAATGCTTTAATGGCTTCCTTTTTATGAAAAAAGTCCTATTACCGGAACACTTAATGGGAATTCTAGAATAATTTGGATCAGAAGGGAACTTTAGAGATCATCTTTTCTAACCTCCTGCTCAAAGCAGACTTGGACTAAATCAAGTTGCTCAGGACATTGTCCAGCAGGGTTTTGAGTATTTCCAAAGATGGAGATCCTACCTCTCTGAGCACCTGCTTCACTGTTTGACTACCCTACCCCAATAGTGACAAAAACTTTACTAATTATAGTAAATAGGAATATCCTGAATTGCAACTTACGTCTAGTGTGTCTTGTCCTTTCATCTTGTTCTAGAGTCTAGGTTTGTCTCCTCTATAAGCTCCCATTAGGTTAAAACAGCACTAAAATCCCCTGTGAGCTTTCTCTTCTCCAGGCTGAACAAGCAGAGCTCTCTCAGTCTCTCCTTGTCCAGGATTTGTCTGTTGCGAGAAATCCAGGCTGAATTTTCTGCTCAGTCATAGTATTTGAAAGTCCATTTCCTTTTCTGTCAGAAAGACCTGCCAGTGTTGCAGCTGGGCTGCTGGGTTCTTCCCTCCATACTTTGGCCTCCTCCATATTCTAAGTGGCACGCTGATCCTCATCCTGCAAATAGTTTTACATGGCTGCTCTATTTAATCATTTAAGTAAAGAAGTCTTTAGTGAAATGAACAGATTCATAAGCGTTTGCCTTGTAATTAGTTTGTGGAAACAAAACGAGTTTTAATATTCTGTGTGTTTTTCTTATACACCCCTATAATTCAGCAGGACCTAGTCAATTAAACATAGTATTCACTATTGTCTTTGTTAATTTGAGGATCATAAGCAAAACACAAATTAAAACCCATATTGCAAAGTTGTTAAATCTTGAAACAGATTGAGACAATGTGTGGCTTTTCATTTTTCCTTCCTTTGTTCAGCTGAGTAGAATGGGACATTTTATTGCCTAGTTCATTACTTACAGTATTCAAGATCATGGTCAAGATTAGGTAATAGTAAATTATGGAAAATATTGCTGCTCACATCTCATTACTGTTTTATTCTATTGGGGAGGCAGAAGGTTGTTGGATTTTTTTTTTTTAAATGTGCAGGTCCATTTTTCTGAAGACCAAGACCAGTGACTAACTTGAGCCAAAAATAGTGCAGCCAGCAGCTTTGCAGACATAGAGTTCTGCCAAAGCTTCTCAAACTCCTTTTTAGTGCCATAGCCTGGAGCCTTCCCTGAAGAACCTGTTAATCACACTAAAATGCATCGAGGCCCTCTTGGGTGGACATGCAAGAACTAAACTGTAACCACAAGCTGAACTTTCTCTGAGAGCTAAGACAAGATTCAGCCCATTTCAAATAAATGTTAAATTAATCTGATGCACCCCATAGCTCCATTTTTTGCAGTTGGTCAGTCACCAGTGTTCCCCCTGTGCATCAGCCATTGCATCAGCAAATTCTGTCAGTGCAATGCCTCCTTTGACCTGAGGCGTTCTTGGGTTTGATGCTATAACCCTCACTTGCAGAAACTCAGATTACCTGAGCAGGAGTTCATACAAAGGAGAAACTGAGAAACAAGTAAGCAGAGTTTTTAATGATGTCACTGTAAGCAAATCTCAAAGCATGTGCTGTATACTTGGATCCAAAAAGGAACACTTAGCAGCAAACGTAGATGAGCTGTGTGTCTCTGACTGCAGCTGTGCCTTACTTTTCCATCACCTTTTCCCTCTCTTTTCCCATTCACCTCCATATTCTCTTTCCCTTTCCTCAGCCACTGTTTCTCAGGTCATGCCATACCTTCCCTGTAAGCTGACAGTGATACTGGGATCTTTCCAAATAACTTTCCTATTTTTGCTTTGATCTCTTCCGATGCTAATGAACCAATCTATTAATAACAAAAAAGGGCAAAAAGACGACTGAAGTTCTTACATGCAGTGAGTAAAAAGCCAAGTTAAGAACCATAGAAATCAAAACTGAGTTTGTTTGTGGTAATAAAAATCAAAACAATTTTCATTAACCTCCACCTTAATGTAAAAAATTTGCACTCTTTTTTCACTCAATACTTGTAACTCTGTAAGTTAAAGGAATCTTTCCCCCCACCCCTTTACCTGTATTCTTTTCTGCTTCTCTCTTTACAGCGAGTCCTGCTAGTATTGGAATGTCTTCTTGGTCTGAAAGTGCATTCAAAGTCTCTGTGGCAAAAAAATGAAAGCCACAGTGAATTAAAGGGGGAAGGGGAAAATTAAATCCTATCATGTCAAAAACAGTTTCCAAAATTCGAGCATCATCACAGCATTTGTTTAAAGTTAGTTCTTTTTTCTTTATCAGAGAATGCAAGTGTATGATAAAAATGAAATGAATAATGTTAGCATTTGCTTTGAAGCAGGAAGCTGATAATTAGAATGGAAAGAAGGCACCTAAAATAAACTATAATAAACCACCCCTTTTTACATCAGGTGAAAAGGCTTATGCACCCTTGGCTATATTAAACTATTCGTAATCTCTAAATCAGTCTTCCATACTGTTGTACCTTTAATTCGTTCTGATGTCAATGCAAAATATATGTTTAACTTCTTAGGACAAAGAATAATTTTATGATCTAATACAGGTTTGCATACTAAGAGATCATAAGCAAGGAACAACACAATTCAGTGTTATCCTGCCACCTCTTGCTTTTTTATAATTCTCCTGACAATTACTTTCCCTGTGATTGTTCTCTAGAAATGCTAGTCCTTGAAGTGGGGACAGCTCGTAAAGTATTTTATTAAGTGTTCACTAGTTCTTGCTGCAAAATGTAGCACCTTTAAAAATATTTCTCCTAAACTCATTTCCTGTCTGATAGAATATTGACAGAACACAGTTTAATGTCACTGTGAAATTGCAGTCTTGAGCATATTGCATTTCAATATAAGACATATAAATGTTAAATTGAATGACAGAAGTTCAGATGAGCAGAACTTTACTATCTCTAATGCCATACTGTTTATATTTCATTTCCTTATTTGATTTCAATTGCTTCATATTTGTGGCTCAGTCCATGTAGGGGAAATAGAAAGGGGCTCTGGGTAGAGTGTTGCTGTTTTGAGAAGAAATGTAAAGTCGACTAAAATACTAATTACTTTTAGTTATAGTTATTTAATAACACCTAAAGAAATTTACCATTTTGATTGGATTAGATATTCAAGTTCTGAAAACTTGTTTTTTATAAGGACTTTTTAAAAATAGAGGACCCTTTGTTGAAGACAGGAAAGCAATCGCAGTTATCAAGAAGGACTGTTTTGTTGTTCAGGAAAAATTTGCAACATAAGTTGGAAGAATATATAAAAAACTCAATAAACAAGGAAAAAGTCTGTTATCTTTGCAGACCTTTTTACCCTCTTCCGTGTAGAGCTTTTATCACTCTATGTCTTCATACTGAATGTTGCTAAATCAGTTATGTATATTAAATTATTTCAGGATGAAGCACATTCCCCAAAATTAGCTATGAATTTTCTTTTAGCATATCCTAGGCAGCAAAAATAGATGGGGAAAGTAATTAATATAATAATAATAATAATAATAATAATAATAATAATAATAATAATAATGTTGGTTAATACTGCTGGTATTGTAAGTAGCCTAAAAATCAAACAAAGTGAGTAATTCTGAGTGTTACAAAAGCAATTAACATATTCCAATCCTGTTTCCTGCATTATCTGTTGAAGGGATTGCTAATACAATAAAAAAAGCATCAAATTTTGGAATAAAAGTCCACATCATGTCTGTGATAGTGGCCAGTAACAGACCTTTAGATGAAATACAGGAACAGAGAAAGGTAATGCATTCACTGTCCTCTGCTCAGCCCTTAATCAGTTTTTCTTTTACTGATACTAACTTTTGATATCTTTAGAGTCCTAGTGGTGATGTGTTGCGACATTTTCATAGAATCATAGAATATCCTGAATTGGAAGGGACCCACAAGGATCATTGAGTCCAGCTCCTGGCCCTGCACAGGACACCCCAAGAGTCACACCACGTGCCTGAGAATGTTGTCCAAATGCTCCTCAAACTCTTTCAGGATGGTGCTGTGACCACTTCCCTGGGGAGCCTGTTCCAGTGCCCAGCCACCCTCTGGGGAAGAATCCTTTCCTAATATCCAACCTAAATCTCCCCTGTCACAGCTTCAGGCCCTTCCCTCAGGTCCTGTCCCTGGTCCCCCCCGAGCCGCGCTCCGTGCCTGCCCCTCCTCTTCCCCTCACGAGGAAGTTGTCACTGCAGTGAGGTCTCCCCTCAGCCTCCTCTTCTCCAGGCTGACCAGACCAAGTGACCTCCACGACTTCTCATACAGCTTCCCCTCAAGGCCCTTCACCATCTCGGTTGTCCTCCTTTGGACACTCTCTAATAGCTGAATATTTTTTTTATATTGTGGTGCCCAAAAATGCACAGACAACTCAAGGCAGGGCAGAGCACAGCATTTTCTGGGTTTTGTGAAAATACTCATTTTATATTTAAAAAAAATCTATATACTTCCTGCTTCTGGTTCTTTCTTGTTGAGAAGTAATAATGCTTTATTAATTTCTTAGTTTTCGCCATGGTTTTTTATATACTTTTATCATATTCTCAGTTCAACTGCTTCCCTTTTTAACTAGGGACTCCTTATCTGTGTAAGGATTACTGCTCTTCTGGTAGGATCTGCTCCTTTGATCTTCCTATCACCTCTCTGTATACATTCTCTGCTTTGTGAAAATATTTTTGGATAGGCATGTATCAGAACTGCATGCAGTGTTCAAAATGTGGAAGCTCCATAAATCAATACAATTGCTTAATCACATTTTCCATTTTGTTCTCTATCCCTTATATTTCTGACTTCTTTTTGCCTTTTTGACTATACATAGTGCTGAACTTTTTGTCTTCAGAGAATCAGTGACTATCAGATTTCTTCCTTCAGTAGTTTATGAAGTCATTTAGATGCAATACTGTGTGCATAATTGGGATTATTTTTCCCCATATGCATGACTTTATATCTTTCAACACTGAATTTTGTCTTAAGTGAATATCCACTCACTCTACCTCATGAGATAAAAGAAATAACTTTTTAACCCTATTTCTAGTTTTTACTACAGTTTAAAAATTGTGTTTTGTTCAAAAAGATAGTGGACATTTTCTAGGTCAATGTGTATATGGTAAATAGTGCAAATCCCAACATGCACTTATGTAGGATAGCCACTAGTAATGTATCTCTGTTGTGAAAAAATGACCATTTAACCCTACCCTAGGTATCACATCTTTCTAACCAGCTGCTAAAGGATTTTATTAAAAGATTGTTCTTATTGTAGTTTAGATTCTTTTAGGGGTTTGGTGAGCAAACTGTTAATAGCTTTTGCAACTGCAAATGCACTGCACCACTGGGTTGCATGAAAGCCCCCAATCCTTTCTTCATCTGAACCGTTTCTGTGATTTGTCCACAAGCAGAGAAGTAACATTTGAAACAATAAGTAATAATAAGCAGCTATTTTATCTTGAGTTACAGTAAGTGCAATAGATCACAGCATTAGTTGAAAGAAAAATTCAGCCCAATTCCTTTAGCAGGACAATTACAAATTTCATCTCACTTTGTTTATTAATATCTTGGTGATGGTAGTGTGTTGCTAGAGCTGTGGGAAGTAGCAGCATCTTGTTTCTCCTTTCTTTGCTTGGTAAGAAAGGAGGGATACCAATACATAAAGGAGAGTACCACTCGGCTTGGAACAGGGAAGGAGGAAATGAGAGTTTTTGTCAGATTCAAATTAATATGCTTTTCTCATTATTCCTAAATTAAAATGGAAGGCACATTTTTGGCAGGGCCTGAGTTCATTCCAACCCCAGTCACCATTATTGAAAAAAATTTATTTTTACTGTTGTTACATTTCTCTAATTATGGTAGTGTCCCATTGTGCCTTATTCTTTGTGCCCAGAGCTTTTTAAACACAAAAAGGCAAGCTGGGTCCAAAAGAGTTTTGTTATTTAAGTCAGGACAGGACAGAGAAAATGGATACAGGAAAATACATGGAAGATAAACCAGACAGTGGCTGACAATGTAACAGCAACTTAACAGTTATTGGAGTTGGTTTCGTGGAGTGTTTGAGGGAGAAGTCACAGAGAAGGAGGATTTTGAGAAAGGAATTGAGTTAGGCTTGCACAAGTTTTACAGAGTGAGCCTTTCAACAAGAAGGGACTGTACAGGAGAAGATGAATCATTGGAGAGTTTCATCATGGTAGATAAAATGAGGACAGATTATGCTGAACGGTTCAGCTTATTACTTTCCTGGACTGTTTTTATTAATATATTAAAAGAACAGAGCAAACAATACACAAAATCCCACACAGTTTTGCAGGGGAAGTCTGTATGTTTTTCTGATTTGCATGTTACTATATTTTAACCATTACACCAGTTCACTCCATGCTATTTCTTGTGCCTTAAAATTCCAACGGTTCCTAGTTAGTCTTGAGATTGTTCTTAGTATCAGGCTCCTCTTTCCTGAGACTGATATAGTACATTCTCTTTCCTCATATAGTCATGGTAACACTATTTGTGTGATAAGCTGATCTTTTTGCTTTCCCTACAAAAATAATTTCATCCTAGGTAATCACCATGGGAGCTTCCATCTGTTTTATGTTTTTCCTTTGGTTGTAGATCTCTTTTCCTTTAAGAAGGATGAAACATCAGATAGTAGCTATGAAGTGTCTTTTCCATGAGTGAAGATGATCAAATATTTAAACCTTTTTATTCCCCCCAAAATTTACTTCAAGAGTATGAGTGGTGTGGTGATGTGAGGTACCATGGTTTTACGAGTTTCTTAAATCTTGTATAGCTAGAGCCTCTTGGGGATTGAGAGATCCAAGGAATGGATGAGAAGCAGAGACTGCAGCACTGCAACACTTTCAGCAGTATCTGAAAAAACTGCAGATGCTAAAAACGTTATATTCAGCTGAAGTTTACTTGACTGAGTCCAGTGGGTGTTTTTGTTCACAGTACAGAAGTCTGGCTGGTATTGCTCTCTTCCTGTAATAGTTGTTTCAGATTTGAACTTTTCCCACAAGACCTATTTCCAGAATTAGATTCAGATTGAGAAGCACTGTACAGTTGTTACTGTCTTAAAAAATAAATCTGCTGTAGCTTGATCATGGGACCAAAAGATTGGAAGGGGAGCCATGCACGATTGCCATCTAAATGTACTGCCACCTAAGGGTAAAAGAGGAAAAAAAATACCCATTTCATGTTACCCCTTTGATAAGCCTGTCCTTACAAAGGACTTCCATTAAGTTATTCATGTATTAGGTGATAAGTCTCAGATTCTACTTTGAATAATATATTACTTATTCATTACAGTTAGATATGAAGGAGGGGGAAGATTGAAGGATGCAAAGATCTAAGAGTTTTGTTTTACTTATGGTACTTGAATGAAATTTAACTGTCTCTGATACGAAAGAGTTCAGACCATTATCTAATGCTGCTTCTGCATTTAAGCACTGTGAAGTAATAAAGAACCAGTTTTATTATCAAGTCTATGGAGTAAGCAAAGGCTCAAGCAAACACAGGTGACTCCTGAGCTGGGATGGGCAAAGCATTACACTGCTCATGCTGCAGCAGGTGTTTAAGGCAGTGTACTTCATTCACTTTCAGTCGTGGGGAATGGGGAATCTATCAGCTTATTGAGGGCCAGATGTGACCCTTAATTCCTGTGCAGCAACCCAATACCATGCCTGCACTTACTATCCCTACTTCTATTATTAGCAAGACTTTAATTTCAAAGGCTTTTTGAGCTTTAGTCATGGATTAAGATACTGCTGAGCTTGGTACTACATTGGTACAGAACACAACAATCCTGCCCAAATGGCTTCTTATCTAGGTGAAAAATAAGGGATAACAGGTGGATAGATGGGGAACATGAGGAGACTGGGGCAGTACTGATCAGCATAGGGAGCAGTAATATTAGTACTTTGTAAAGTTTGTCTGCAGGCTGTGATTTGAAGCAGAAGAGCAAGATATCAGTCCGGAAGGTTGCAGAAAGCCCCTCCTGTGCAGCATGAAAGGAGATAGATGATTGAAAATATAGGGGAGGCTGGTGTAAAATTTTTGTCAGTGGTGGGAACCATCTTTTCATACTGAATAGGAGTTAACAAAGAGAAAGGCTTTGAAAGTTAGCACAAGTTGGTTATGCTTGTCACAGTTGGCCTCTAGAAGTGGAGGGAACCTAGATGAGATAATAAACTCCTGTAACTTCTAGTTGAAGATATGTAAAAGATGCGTCTGGCAGATGAATATGAGCTGGGTTATTATATTTTCCACAGAGGAAAAGTCACTAAATTAACAGACAGGACAAGTAAAGTCTGTGGAGCAGTTAGTTTTTTTGAATCCATACCCTGACGATACGGAAGGAATCTGGAAAATTTAAATTAAGGCTGTAGGCAAGAACTTGGAGAAAGGCTTGGTCTAAGACAGAGTCACAGGCCAGGATCCACTATCATCAGGATCACAGATGTCTCACAGAGGTTGAAGGAAAAATCAAGAGTTTTGGACATGTTGTTTTGTGATGTAGCTAAGCAGAACTCAGGAGGAGACAGTGAGACTTTAGACTGAAACAGACAGATCTGGGGAAAAAAAAACAGCTATATGCATCCAAGGCAGTTAAATAGTTTAATGAATCACTATTGTAGTATCAGATTTAAGATCTTGTCTCTGACAGACCACTCCTGCTGAGAAGCAGCTAACTCATGTGACTAATTCTCCTTAAATCAGGAGTGATAGAAAATAGTATTTAGGAATGCAAGTCACTTTAAAATGTCTCTTGAGTGTGCAGTGTGTATTCAGAGCTCCAACATACACTATACAGTATTATATAAACCAGATTGCTGTGTTACACAGGGTCTCAGTGAAACCTCTCCAGACTGTTCTATGCATGTGAAGTGAACATTGTTGTATGCCAGTTCCAGTGGAATCTCTCTTCTCGTTTTTATTTATGTTTAATCAGATGTAGCCTCTGATGCTGTAGGTCACATCACTTTCATATCCAAGTAGTTCCCTTTAATTCAGTGGTGGTCCCCAAGGATTAAGGTGCTGTTGACAACATGTCAGTGCATTGGCAACTACCCTTTGATTATCAGATAGAAAGAGATGAGAGTAAAATAAATTTAAAGTTCCAGAAATGCCAAAACAAATGTAAATGTTACTTAATAATATGGTTACAAACTACAATACTGATGTAAACAACGTGGAGACTATGTCTGCCTACTGAGAGTTGTTTTTCTCCTTTTTTTTCCTCATCATTCATTTCCTAAGAAAATTGGCTAAAAAGCGGAAAGAGACATTGAGTAGTACTCGGCAGGAAATGACAGTGATGGTGAATTCAATGGATAAAAGCTACACTGAGCAAGGCACCAACTGTGATGAAGCTTTCTCTTTCATGGACACGCACAATCTAAACGGGAGATGTAAGTTTTTCTTCTCTTTTCTTTTCTTTTCTTTTTCTTTTTTTTTTTTTTTTTTGAAGGTGAAAGAAAGGTGCAAATGGTTTTTAAAATATTCCTCATTACTCAGTCATGGAAAATCCATGGGACCAAGAGTTTCCCACTGTGCAGCACATAACAGTGTCTATTCAAATGAGCAAGACACTCAGACATCAAGAATAGACTTCTTTAAAAATAATAAGGATAATTGAGCTTTTTTCTGTCCAGCCTTTCTTCTGCAGAAGAGCAGTGACATTACTGAAACAGTAGTTTTACCTTCCTCCAATCTCCATTATGCTGAAAATTTTATATCCCTCATGCTGTCCCAAGTCCTTCAAATGCTTCCCCTGCTCACTTCTTTTTTAGTAGTATACATTTATTTTTGAATGTAATAACTTAATAATGATAAACTGATTGTCTTATTATTTCCAATTCTAGATTATGCTCTTTCTGTTGCTTGTGCAAAGGAAGAACTCAGTGGACTTATCTGTTCTGCAGTTTCATAAGAGATTCTCTAATATCCTAGGTCTTCTTGGATCTACCCTGAAAATAAATAAGATTTGGGATGTAAAATTTCCTGTATTAGAATTTTAGTCAAGATCTCACTCATGTCAGAGGGATAGCGCTGAGCAAAGACCATGAAAAAACAGTAGTTTTTTATAATTGTTTAAAAGAATGACTAGGTTTAAAAGATTTTTGATTTTGTGGTTCTTAAGGAACCTCAGGGTTTTTTTGTATGCCAGTGGTTTTTTTATCATCTTCAGAATTTGTCAAAGATTAAATTTTGTTTCAAGTACTAACAGTATGCAAGGCGCAACTCTCATTCTTTAATAATATGCTTAAGAATTTATCTTTGATGAGCTCAATTGTACAAACACTCTGTGAGGTTTATACAGTGAGACTTTTCTCAGCAGCATTAGGCTCAGAATTTGCAATGTTAATTTGCTTTTGAGTTACTTTTGAAATTGATTTGAAATAGATCTTTCAAATCAGACTTTCCTTTCTGGTGAGAACATACCCTTGCAGTTAATGAGGTTGCTTATTTCTGTGAAGAGATCAAGAGGTTTTACTTCATCTTGCATCATCATGATACAATTTTCCAGTGGTGCTACTGGAAAATTGTATTGCTACTGGCCATAATTAAATTGAAGGTGTAATGAGTTCCTGGGACTAAATCCTCTTTATGTAAACCACCTCAAAACTATTTGAAATTATTGCTGTAACAAGTTTTTTATACCATGCCAGAGCTAGAACATCTAATTAGACTTTCCATAAGAACCGTGGTCACCAGAAGGTGCACACTGACAGTCTTCAGGAATAATCTTTGTGTAAGGCCTTGCAGTCCTTACATTCCCACTTCCTATGAAAGTTCATTACCCTGTCTGCATTCTCTACCTAGCAAGTTTTATTGCCTGCAGCAGCCCTGACCTCAACTAATCTCTGCATCCATAGCCAAAAGAAGTATCCCTCTGTTCTGGCCATCAAGGAAATGTAATCTCCTCATTCCAGAGACACAATCAAAGGAACATGGTCTCGGATATATTATTTTATTTGATAAATTATAACTGTCAGCATTATCTATGCCCATTTTGAGATATCCCCATCTTAAAAAGGGTTAGCAACTGTTTGCCCTAGAAGATCAACTGGAAAAAAAAAGATGGATGAAAGCCAGCAGGAGTAATCTCACTCCTCATCCAGCAGATCCTGTCTTCCTCAACTCTTTTGTTTCACACATTCTGTTAGTCTGTTTATCCAGAGTGTGCTTGCATTCACTGATCAGACTGAGTTTGAGTTGTGTAGACAAGCAACTAAGGCTGAGTTTGCAAGGAGCTTTGCTAAAAAGCCTCTAATGACTCTTTGGCTGAACATCCTGTAAAAGGTTGTGATGAACTCTCACCTGTTTAATGCATCTGTGTTTACAATGGTAATTTGCATGATATTTGTATCCTGGGGACAAACTGAACTTAATTTGTTCCATTGGGCTTTCCCATTGGTTTTACAAATGGTTCAATGATTAAATACCAATGTGAGCATTGCTCTGTGTATCACTCCCTGAAAACCACTGTTAAACAAAGACTAATATTCAGGGTCTGTTGGTATCTCTGTGCATATTATCCACCTGTCTAAACAAATCAAATTAAAAAAGGGGAGGAAAAAATAAATTACAGTAGAATATCTGCATACAGTATTTATAGTATTATAAGGAAAACTTATTAATGATCAAAGCTTCTGTCAAAAACACCTGTTGTCATTGTGATGTCTCGTTTCAAGCATCAGTATTCAGTCTGATCTTGTGAATTAAGAAGTACATTTCCCATCAGCGATCAAAATGCTTTCTCCAATGACACTTCTTTTTAGAGAATTGATCAAATTCAATGAGCTATCTCATTCACTAGACTTGCCTGGTTTTCCCTAGGTCCTGATTCCAGTGCAAGAAACACAACAGGATGAACTACAAGCCAAATCAATCCCATATGCTGTTTCACTCAGCTTAAGTAGCTGTGTATCATTTCTCTGTCTCTAACCAGCTTTGTTTCTCTTTGCAGCTGTATCTTCACCATCTTCATTTACAATGAAAACTAACACACTGAGCACAACAGTGCCTAATTCTTATTACCCAGGTAACCAGTTTTTTTCTTGGTTTCCACACTCTGTAGACCTTTCCATAATAAAAGCATACATATTTATGTTATTATACTTCTTGCCATCAACATTTAATGCATATGTAAGAAACATACCAGTTGCTAACAGTAGCTTTCTGAAAGAAAACTCAGGAACATGTATCAATCATTTACTGTTCTCTCTCTTTTTACCTTTTCTGCATTGACCTGCTTATGATGTATGACAGATCCATTTGTGCCAACTGCAATTTTAGGTGAGAACATTTCCCTTTATCAAAGTTTATTGCTGAAGTAATTTTGGAAGTTGCAGTTCTTGGGGAGCAGACAATAGTATGCAAAATGCTGGAGCTTTATGCTAAAGGGAGGGGTGATAGACTTGGCTACACTGAGGTGCTAAGGACAGTTATCAGGCTTGATTACTACTGTCATAGTGCAAGTCATGGGAGAAAAGACAGAAATAATTTTAACAAGTGGATTTGCAAGGAAATGTTTATGCATGTATTTGGAGTGACACAAAAGAATTTGATTATCGTAGCAATTGAAATAGTTTCCTTCATTTTTTTTCTGTTTTACCTCAGAACTGAAGATGTCACTTCTTAAAAATAACTTTTTTCCTAGTTAAACTATTCAGGATACAGAAAATCCCACAAAATATAGTTTTGGCCATCTACCAGCTATCGTGTCTTCTGACAATTCTGCAGAGTTTCTGACGGGCTTGTTAAAGTGAAGCTTCAGAGAGGAGATGGTATTTTGAACAGCAAAATGATAACATGACACATAGAGTATATAGTTTATTGTGCATCAGATGTCTCAGGAATGAAATAAAACAGTAGAACTGTCGGTTAAAAACATACAGTTAAAATGTAAAGCATTTCCACTAGAAATTGAAAATCTGCTATTGTCCAGTGTCAAAAAAAAGAGAGGTTTCTGCACAGTGATAAATAGTAAGCATGAGGCGCTATTGCATTTTCAGTGCTAACTCTAACCCCTTTGTGGCTTGTATTCATTTACACCTCCTTCCCATGCTAACTTTAAACTAAACAGGGGCAAATTTTTAATAGTAATTCAAACCATAACAGTGCACTGTAGCAAGAATTCAGACTCCAGTGTTAAGCCTATTTGTTAACTCATTTTTCAGTTTATATTTTCACGCCAAATATTCTCCACTCTCCTCTTTTTTCTTCTAATCACTGTAAAAAAGTTAAGACCCCTTAACTGATTCCTGCCCTTAAGCTGTAAGTTAAACAGGCTTACATGGAAGTAGAGAGAAGCATGTAAGAATTAAAAGTTTAGGAAGGTGATCTTGAAAATTTGTTATTGTGAAAGAATATTTAGTGCAGTGCACTTCAGTGTGCTAACTTTGAGAAGGAACTTTGCTGGTTTTATACATTATGTAAATCTGGAAGAAGGTAATGGTAGTGACTGTAACAATGTAATAATCTGCATGCAAATGAAATTTGCAGTGCCTTTTAACTGCCTGAGATGTTAGATTTTTTTGTGTGCTTAGCATTCATTCAGCGCTTCATCCAGTAGATGTTCTTTCTGACCTTGTGGATGGGCAAGGAGAAAAGTACTATTATCAGGAGAAAAACTTCAAGATTTCCTATCTGTATTATTAAGTTTTAGTTTATGGTTTCTTTGATTATTTTTGTGAACCTTTTCTATATAATAACAATGGCAAAATTATTTGTGAGCTTTTTTCCCCCCAACAAATAATGTCTAAGCAAATAATTCAGCTATCAGGCAAACACACACTGGGAAAAATAAATTCTCTGATTTTACTAAGTCTGTAAAATCTTTTAATTAGTTAGGTGTGTATTTTATTTTCTACTACAGCAAGCCTGTGCTTACTCATTTCAGAAAATATTTCGTTTATTTCACTGCATAAAATAAATATTTTTGTAACTTTACATGTTAAAAATTTAGTACCATTTTATGAACGGTGCTCCATTCAAATTAGATCTCTCCCAATATGTGTTTATGACTGTCTGTATAGGAACAATGTTGTATCTGAAGTAAATCAAATTAATTATGCTTGAGTTGGTAGAGGAATACAGCTATTAACAAAGTATGCAGGGTTTTAATTACAAGTAATACCTGCTCTTGCTGTCTTCCACTGTCCAAAGGAGTTGGGTTAAACTGCAGGGTCAAGCCTGTAGTTAGAACTAAATGACCTTCAGAGTGTGACCTCCTGGGAAAGGTACAAGTCTGGTGAATGGTTGAGTTTTCAAAATCTGCTAGAAAAGCCACAGCACACTTACTGTTTCCAAAATGTATTATTTAAGAAATGTTGTATAGCTCTACAGGAATGGGTAAGTGTAGAGTAGGACAACTGCAGCTGTAGGAGTATTTAAGCCAGACAAACTTCCCATTGCATATGGATACTGCATCTGGAGGAGGTCGCCCTTTAAAAAACTCACAGCCTGAAAAGCTCATGCTACAGTGCTCAGAGGCAAAGTACAAAACTGTAATATACGTGGCTCCTAATGTACCATAAAAACCAAGGACTAAAAACACTTTATTTTAAACAACTTAAAGGATAAATCCTGCTGTATTAATGCAGCTGTAAGAGATAAAGAAATGGAGAAAGGAACATTAGTCTAAAACTAGAGAGCTTGCAGGAAAGAGATTCGTAAGTATTAAACTGATGCTTTTGTAGTACAAGACTTTGATAACTTTGCCTTCATCTTAGTTACTAACAGTCTGTGTTGCAAAGAATTTTGCAGTTTGCAAAAAAGAAAAAAAAAATTCTTATGTTTTCTAACCTGTTTCTAAAATTGAAATAAGCAACCCAAATCATTATCAACTTTCTACACTTTTTTTTGTCTTTTGTGTCTTAGCCACCTTGTAGTTTTCAGGTGCCATTTCAGCAGCAACATACTGTACCTACACTTGTATACCACGCTTCATGCCATGCATCCCAAGGTGCTTTGCAATACAATTTTATATCACATCAGACAAAAGTTGTAAAATGTTATGACTAAAGGATGAATCCCTTTCCTCTGCATTAAACCAAATTAGCAGAGTGGCAGGAAAAGGAGTGAAATGGCCATACTCATACCCATACATTTCTCTGCTGTTTTTTGGTTTAGGTGTCAATGCACAGTTCATATTGACAGTATGCTTAGTGAAGGCCAGATTTCATGTGTCTTAGTGGGAATTGAGAGGATCTCAAACCATCCTCGAAAAATGATTCATTGAGCTTTCTGGCTTTGACAAGAATTTTCAGTAGTACAACTAAGACCAGAATCTCACCTTTAACAAGGTGTGTTGGTATTTTTGGTGTGTACATGAGAATCTGGGACCTTTTCATACAGAGCATTTGTGAAACTTTCTGCTATAATATATCTAACTTATGAATGTGGAAATATTATTTTAATGCTTCCCTTTCATACAGCTTATTTTACAAAGTAGCATTTTTTGATAAATACCTTATTTTGTAATATTATACAGATTTAGGGTTTTTTTTTTTCAGTGTGCAGTCAGTGAGGAATAGCGTGAATGAGTCAAAGCACCGTATTAACAATTTTCATTAAAATTAAAAAACTCCAAGATATATAAAACTATTATTTGAGTAAACAGATAAAATATTTATGATGATTCTTGGACCTTAGGTTTGGGGATGGGTTTTTTTCTTTTATCAAGTCTGAACAAATTTTTAGAATTCCATCTAAACAGGAAGAAAGTTATTTTGCTTCCTTAGGTTGAGTGCACTTTCACATCTATTTACTTCTAAGTATAGGTTTTGATCTCAGTTCCATCTATGTGAATTGACTTACAGTATGATACCTTGGTTTTAGTAAATCTAATTTATACTGTGAAACTGAGATCAGAATCTGACTCATTGAGAAAATCATTCTGTAAAGACTAAATTAAAAACATAAAACTACCTGTAATTATTAATGTAGTACTGATGCTTATGCCCTGTTTCCTTTTTCTCCTCCTCTTTTTTTCTCCTGATATGTATCTTCTTAAAAGTGCCAATCAATGGTAAGTTGCCCATTTGCCCCATGGAAGAGATGCGGAGGGTTGGGAGAAGTATGTGTCTCATAAAAATTTTAACCAGCCCACGGGGGTCTCCTGTTTGTTGGCTTGCATGTCAGTTGACACATAACATTCCATGCCTAATGTGGTGGCTCATGATACACCATGGTCCTAAAGCATGTTCAGCAGTCAGTCAAGACATTTCTCCTTTCCAGATGATCCTTTGCATTTGTCCTCTTGTAGTTTGTCTCCAAGTGTCGTTTTCAGATCTACATTTCCATTGCAGTCCTAGCTTGATGAAACCATAAGCCATTTTGTGCATCTTTTTATTTTGCTCACTCCAAACATTTGCTCTAAATTTGCAGTGTGAAATACAGCACTTTAGTAATCTATGAAAAATACAAGTCCAGTTTCATTCCATGGGACTTGTTGAAGTTTCAGAATGAAACTTCTATGCAGTTTGAAACTAAATGCCTGTTTTAAAATTTGTTTGCAATCAGCTAGCAATATTTAAAACAATATTAGAGTTTGGACTGCTCTGCAATGCTTCCATTGTAGAACTATGGACTTTGCCTCATTCCAATCAGTCTTGCAATTTCCGTGTGTAAACTGCTCCATGGATTTACTGTTCTTCTGGTGTAGCCTTCACAGACAGAACCAATGCTGATGGTGTCAGATTTCTGCCATTCCTCTAGAAATCTCTGTACTTTCTATTTCTTTTAATAAGTGAAAATGAGCCAGTACATGATGAGATGCTCTTTTTCTAGATGAAACCCATACGATGGTCAGTGACACAAGCAGCCTGGTCCAGTCCCACACCTATAAGAAGAGAGATCCAGTGGATGTGCCCTACCAGACCGGACAGCTCCATCCTGCCATCCGTGTAGCGGACTTGCTGCAGCACATCACCCAGATGAAGTGTGCAGAAGGCTACGGGTTTAAAGAGGAGTATGAAGTAAGTGTCAGGTCTAAGGATCTGATTATTATGTCTTCTGCACTGTTGGTTGTATGTGTCTGATGCTGAGTTTTTACAAGTGTGCATACTGCTTGCATTTCATAAGAGGTGGTGTTTTTTTGGAACTTCGCGCTTTGTCATGCCAACTTCAAGTTCTAAAAATTGCTTAAATATATAATTGCTTAAACTGGTATGTGTAGAATTAGATTTCCAAAACCCGTGCTTCAGGCCACTTCCAAAGTCACTGATGACATTTTTTCCCCTGAAACGTAGAAAACAATTCATTCCCAGAAGGACCTAATCACTTGTCAACTTTCATTTGTGTAGCTGACTTAAACAAGTTTGTTCCTGTGAGGTTTTTTATGCCACTTTTATTTAAAAGTGATAGAATTGAAAATTCTTGTGTTTGAAAAAGATTTGCTCATCAGCCAAAATCTTTTATACAAGCATTAAGCCTAGGGGAAAACTACAATTAAATTATTAAAAAAAAAAAAAATCAAGACCGTAAAATGGAATTTATAGTGCAACCAATGACATGGCTTTTTAACTACAGTGGATCAGATGATTCTGCTGAGAAACAATTTCCAGGAAAATCACTTAATTTTCAGCCTACCAAGCTGATGAATGGCATCCCATTACAGACAGTAGGTATAGTCATGACTAATGCCAGTAGATACAATACATCAGGGTGCAGTTTGTTAATAGTAGCAGGGAAGGAGGACTTAAAATAGTGAAGCTGGAACTAAAAAACTCCTCTTTATATATGGAAATTGTTATAATCAGAATGAACTATAACTAGCCATATATTTGAGGGGTTTTTCCATTGCACTACTGCCATAATGCTGTTTTTCCTCCATATGCAGTGAATGACTACACAATATATTCTAGCACTGCACAGGTTGCAAATCTCTTTGTTTACACTTCTGTCAGACTGATACTGTCCTCTTTACGAATTTGAACTAGACAACAAAAGAATTTTTTCTTTATATATTATCAGAAGGATAAATGTCCAAATGAAAAGGAAGAAATAGTTTGACAGGGGATTTGTTTTGAATGAAGTCTCATAGATGGTTTTTGCTGTAACAAGACAGCAGGATTATATAGTCTCACCAGGGAAAGAGTTTGATTCAGGAGAAATTCACACAGGATTCACTCTGAAAATAAATCTGTGGAACAGAACAGAAGGTAAAGTAGCACATTGCCCATTAGGAACACTTCAGAGGAGTGAAAGGATACAGAGCACTTGGTGTCATGTGTAGTTTTAAGTGCTTTAAAATAAAACTTAATAATTAGGGCCACTATTCTCAATAATTAGGGCTATAGTTCACCATCTAAGCACATATATGTAATTTTAAGTCCTATTGGTGTCACGCACAAGTTTTTGGAGTAGCACAACTGACACAAAGGATAAAGGTTGAAAAAATCGTCTTTGAGCAATGGCAAGATGGTACTTAGCTCACTGCTCAGCTCTGCATTAGGATTTACCCACTAGGGATACTGAGTATCTATAGGTCCCAACATACAGGGGCTTGGAGGAACACCCTGCTTTGCAGGATTTTGCCCTTTTTTTCTCGTGGAAGATGGCTCCTGTTCCCGCAAGCAGGATCAGGCCTGGCTCTTGGCTGGAGCGACTGATACTGTGCCTGTCTGTGCCCGTAGAACCAGAGCGCATGCAGACATGTCCTTAGGGCCACACCAGTAGTGACTTCACTGCCTGCTTTCCCATCTGTTTCTTGGGTGTGAAAAGAACAGGAATGCATTTCTGTAGGCTGTGGACGTAAATGCAGACCTTCATTTGCGGCCTAGTGGAGTGCGAATGATCAGGATGGCACAGAAATCCTTAAACTCGGGGAAATTTCCACATAGCTAGTCTGCAGCGGATCTTTAAAATCCTTTCTATCCCCTGCCAGACCCTTAAGAAAGGAGAGATTTTACCTTGGTTCCAGTGGTGTTAGATTGACAGGATAATATTGGCGTGATTTCCCAAGCACCCCTACACTAATGGTGAGTTATTTAATCTGTTCCCCAGTATTACAGCATAGAAGAGCTTTTACTGGTCATGGAGGAGCCTCGTTGCTCATCTTCTTTCTGCATTAAAGAAACAAAGTAAATAGAAAAGTGGTTTCTGCAATTCCTCACTTCTTCCTCCTTATACCTGTCACCTTTTGGTTTTAGACTCAATACTTTCACAGGAATTTCATTATATCCCTTCTCAAAATCTTCAGTCAAAGGGCCATAAATCCAAGTAACGAGTTCGTCTGCTTCCTAAAGAGATCAATTAGGCTACTGGAGGCCAGCATGGCTTGGTATAGCTAGGGCAGAAACAGATAAATTCATTAAAGTCTTCACATTTCAGATAAGTTTTATTTTCAACCCTATTTTTGGATCAATTTAAATTGGTTCCTACTCAGTGTAAAGTGGTTCTTTGCCAAATTGAGGTTAGTTGACATAAGACAGTTTCAAATCAATTTCAGAGTGTCCACACAGGAGCTTGGACTGGTTTAACAACATTGATTTAAAAACACACCTTTAATTAAACCAGTGCAACTTTGTGTAGATAAAGCCTTGAAAAATCAATTTCACATTATGTTCCATGACAGGGAGTTCTGAGCTTCCATTATCTCAAAACCAGAGGTTCCTTTGAAAAGCCAGGATTTGCAAAGGGTATCCTGGTCAGATCAGCCACACTTACTGTCGTTAACAGGACTGTGTCAATAACAGAATTTTTAAAAAGGTTCCTCCATGTAGCTTTATCTTTAAGGCTTTTCAATAAAAGGTTCTTCCATGTAGCTTTAAGGCTTTTGTCTGTCTCGTCTTCCCTTTCCTCCCCTTCTGTCAAACACATCCTTTCTCAAGGTTTCCTGGCAGTTAACTGTTTCAGTCTGCAAATTATTTTATATCATTAAACCAGTACTGTTTCAAATACAGTCATGTTATATACTGTCAGGATAAATTGCACTGAATATGTTCCATCTGTGCTGCATGGTCTTCATCCTGATGTGTTGCACCAATGTAACTGTACTAATATCTAAATCATCATAGTTAAATGGATGAATTCAGGCTCAGAGTGCCTGTCAAGGTCAGGAACATGAAATATATTATCTAGCGCGTGTTAAACAATTCATTTCCGTTTAGCACTTCTAAGCACCTGTTGTAGATTGGTAAAAGTATTTTAAAATAGGTTATCTGACCATGGTCATTGTTCAGCTATGCCTTGGGGGATTGTGGTCAAAGGTGATCATAAAAAAATAGATAATTTGAAGAGAATTTGGAGATGAGTGTTGAAAATAATTTGGGGTATGAAAGAAATTCTGTCTTAATAGCAGTATATCCATTTAAATGGAACTTAAGAAGACATGCTAATACAGATATGCTAAGGTAGATGTGATAATCATCAGTAAAACCCAACGTACTGAAAAAATTTCATTGGCCAGTGGAATATCTGGGGTAAATACAAAATGGTTTTAAGAAACAAAATAGAGGAAAAAAACTCTCTAAAACCAGAAGAAATACAGATCCTTATTTGGGGAGGCAGCAAGTTTTACAGACAAGCAGGAAATTTTTCATGGAGGACGTTTGCCGCATAGGTGCCTACTTTGGGATTTTTTTCCTCCAAACCACTGTTAGATTAATGTCTGACTTTGAAAGAAGTCTGATATAATTTCCATTTTCTGCTGTCATGCAAAGCCATAACAGACTAGAATCCTGTCACTCAAACCCAGTCTCCAGTCACATCTTTTCTTTCTCTTTGGTTCCAGCTGGAAGACAAATTTGCTGCAACATGACACTTTTAAGCCTTGTGCTTCTGGGGGGGCTGTTCTGAAATCTTGAAAATAGTAGGAAAATTGAGTATTTTTTTAATGTTATGTTAATATAGCTACTGGTAGGACCCAGCTGGCCCTATTTTTTCCTGCATGTTCCTTGTGACTGCAGCTAATCTTTCTCACCTCCAACCTGTACGTTTTTATCACACCTTTTTCTCTGATTTTATTTGATATTCTGCAGCCCCAGCTGAGACAGTCAGTACCACAGTCAGTGCAGGTTATTTTCTATCTCACAAGACACAAGTTACACAGAAAACAGAAAGACTCGGGAACATTGGGTGAGGATGGGGGCAATTACCCACAGTGTAAATAAGGGAAGGACAGCATCTGTGTCTTCAAAAACCAGGAGCAGGTAACTGTTTCTCTCTTTGTATTTTTGTAATACAGAGGAAAACTCATTAGGGATCATGAACGTAATAGAGATGGAGATAGCAGTGAAATATTGGGAACTTGTCCAGTGAAAGTGGCATAGAAAATTGTTAAGAAATACTCATCCATGGAGATCACTGCTATTATTTTTATCTGTTTAGATGGAGCTCACAATAATCAGTGAATGCCCGGTTCAATTGTCAGTCTTTAATACTGGAAGGTTGCGGTGGTTTGATTAAGCCGTAAGGTTTGATTAACACTGTGTAAGTGTTCTCTCATATACAACAAGGGATAACCCCAATGAATGGGGATATAGAGGTCCTTTATATGAGGCAAGTACTCTTCCTTTATCAAAGAACGTTGTTCAGACATAACCAGTTTCTTCACATTGCTGTGGGATCTGCAAAAGCCTTCCAGCAAAACCAAGTAACTTACTCCTGGTTGGGATTATTCCAGACTCTTGGGCACTGGAAGACTTGGCACTGTGGAGATCACATGTAGGGAGGTCGAAAGAAGTAGTAAAAATGAGCAACTGCCTTATCCACAAAGCATGTTTTTGGTTTGTAAATCCTAAGGTACTCCAGATCAATACCAAATTGTTGAAATAAAGTAATCCTAAACCTGAAACTACATTCACTGGTGAATCGCCTGTGTTAGTAGTGACAGCTTCCCAGTGCATGCAATATCCATTTAAGTCTTGTAGAAGAATGGGTAATTTCCAGTTGATCAGCAAGAATCAGTTGTCAACAATTTTAACTGTATGGCAGTTTGGGATTTTTTTTCAGTTCAGAGGAAGGACACTTAGTTTGCTGAATGTCTGTTGTTGTCAGCGAGTTTTATGCAATTCTAAACCTATCCTTTATCACCCTGAATTTCTCTTCTTAACAGATTTCATATGGATGAGAAGTGCTGTCACAGTGCTTAATATCATTCACGTGACACTGCCTTGTCACAGTGTGGTTAACTGCCCAGTGATCAAGATGTCCCATAACTTTCTAAATCACAGTTTCCCTCTCCCACTCTTCCTAAATGCATTCTCCTCCAATTTAAATAAAAGTGCATGTATATGCAGAAACAGCTCTCTAATTTGTTTTGTTTAAGCAGGTTTAATTAGAATTTATTCTTATCACAGAAAATAGATTTAGGCAGGTCATGGCTTCATTAGAAAGGCTTTGTGTTTTATCTGTTTGAATAGTAAAATTGCAGAGGTGTATAGACTAGAACACTTCCAGTATCCTTAGGATTACTCTCAGTGGGGTGTAGGCAGCTGTTTGCTCATGCTGTGATTCAGCAATTTTTGGTACTGATCAGTCTGTGACTTACTTGGATATGGATCTCTTGCTTTCTTCTTCTCAGTAACCTAAACAGTCTGAACTGTGTGTGATCTCAGACAGCAAGGACATCTAACAAGAACAAGGATAACATACTCAGCCAAATGTTTTCCTTCATTAAAGTCTGCTAGACTCAGTCTTATATGTAAATTTTAGACCGTGTTTTAGGGAAACCCTGGTAGCTTTAAAGTGCATCTTTCATGACCATTGTATCCCTCTAAGCAGTTAAAACAGAGACTGTTGATATTGATCCACTCAGAAAAATGTTGGTCCACTCAAAAGTGGTGAGGTATAGATTCTTAAGCTGATCAATTGGATGGATAAACGAGTGCAGGTTGTTCTTATGTAGGAACTCTGGCAGCTGTTTCAATCATTTGCTGCTTCTACTGACTCTGGTAGTCCTGGTTCATGCTGAGGCAAACATATGAATGAGTACAAAATATGTCAGCAAGAAAAAATGTGCTGTAACATACCATTTCTCAAGGTCCTGAAGACACCCTGGGAGTCTTTTCCATGTTCAGATATTTAGCAGACATTTATTTCGTATCTCAGCATAGCTGGACTGAAAAGCTAAATCTAATTTAGAACATGATAAGCACCTCTGATGTTACTCCTGATCCTTAAGGAATGAGTCTACATAAGCATTTAAAATGGATAATTTTAACTGTTGCATGCAGTTTTGTGGATGTGCCTCTGGCACGTCATTATCCCATGGTAATAAAGTTTCACTTTGCTTTAGGAGGTTGTGGGGGTTTTTCCCGTCTTGAGTCCAGCCTTCACAGCAGTCTTTCAAAACTGGATTTAATCTTCCTCCCCTTTTTTCTGACCTATGACTCCCATCATTAGGATTTTTTATTCTCTGAAGACATTGCAAAATCTTTCTCAATTTATTCTGGAAAGATTTGTGGGCAATGTAAATTTGGAGCAATAAAAGAAATAGTTTCCAAGTTTCAGTGATTGTTGTCAACTTAGTGTACCAAGCAGATCTTTAAAAATCCTGTATCCACATGTGATAAGTCCAAGTAGTTAACACAGGCGTTATATAATACTAATGGAAAGAATTAACCTTTCCTTCCTACTGCTTCCTTCCTACATGTTTGGATGTACACAGAGATATATTCTTATTAATAACAAACACTCACACATCATTCCACTCTTTTAGCATGTGAAATCTGTTGAACATTATTCTCCTGCCAGTCTTGTCTCATCCCCTTTGGCAGCCACAGGTTGAACAACAGTCAAACTGTACTAAGCAGACTTCTCAGTATATTTTACTCTGGTTTTCCATTAAGTCAAGTCATTTTTGCTGACTGATCTTGCTACTATGCTTTTGCTATTATCAAATTCATGCTCTCTCTGTACCTATTGAAATCAGGGTTTAATTTCAGATTTAACCAATCTATGTATTGTTATGGGCTATTGAACACGACAGTAGGAAACTAAATGAGGCCACTGAACATCATTTCAGTCATAATGTGAGTTTCCAGAGGGAAATTCACAAGAATGGCTTTAATGCTCACAGCAGTAAGGTGGTAGGTTAAACATTCTAAGTGCTAGTGACAAGTATGATTTGAAAGAAAAGTTTTTGAAACGTTGCAGGCTATTTGCTGCATATTTGCACCAGCCTGACTTATTAATTATTCAAATAAGACATTGAATATTTGATCAGAATCTGTAATCCCTTCTTCAATTAACATATTATTTACTTTTGAAAAGTGCTGATGTACCATACTTTTCCCATTGCACCTGCAAAAATGAATTGGTCCAATTTATGTGCACAGAATAATATATAGTGCTTTAATGTTCAAGATATTATTCATTACTTCCTACTCATATAAGCCTTCTTACCTTCTTCATATTTTATTAGTGCCCTTTAAAAAGACATAAAAAATCAGTCATGTAGTTATTCCATTTTAAATTATGCAGATGATGTTAAATGCAATTATAATCTATTCTTTATTAATTATATATACACTCTGTGTTTTCTATAGATTGCGTTTATTCACTACAAATAATTAGGCATTTTAGTCCATTGCTGGTCTCATGACCAGAACATTATTACTGGCTGTTTGTAAAGTGAGAGGAGCACTTTCCAAATCAAATTAGCATAATTTAGCTATTGGGGTTTCCATTTAGCATCAGTTTATCCACAGCATATGTGAAACATGCAATATTTTCTATATTGCATTTGTTTTAAATAAGTTAAAGTAGCCATTAAAAAATTTTCAGAGAATGAAAATACGTATTTTTATGTAGCCCGTGGCTCAGTGTATCTTTTAAGAAGTTTTCTATGTGGAGTACAAGACTACTTCTTACATGTTTCCTGCAGTGCTTTAGTGATTGTCCTGTCAAGGGAACAGAAGCTCATAACTTTCTAGGGGGAATGATTTTTTTTGTAACAACATACTGATTTGATGGTCCCAAAAGAGTCTGCAGGAAGTGTTAAGTCCACTGAAAATCTGCCAGGTCGTAATTGGGCAGACAAGGGGACTAGCAAGCTTCTGTTCTCTCTTGCTGGTTTCCTGCCATGGCCTCTGTCTCTTTCTGACAGCTGCTCCCGTGGTTGCCCATCACTCTGGGTTTCTGTGATGCCCCTGCCTGCTCTGTTGTGGGGCTGTGCTGGTTGCTGAGCTGCTTGGCTAATTAACAGTGAGGTCGCCCTGGGTCCACAGCGAGTCATTTCAGAGGTGTAGGGGACACAGCCTGCTAAACAGCTGTGAGAAGATGCAGGCACCTTGGTCAGGCAAAGGTTAGCAGGGTAAGGATGGGCAGGAAATCAGCCTCCAGGGCAAAGCCGATGGGAAGTCTGGAGTACCCATGGAAACAAAGCAGCCCAAGAGCAAGCAGAAGGAAAAGCAGGCTGGCTTTGGGAACTTGTGAAATACCGTCAGTGAGAGTCAGTATTTCAGAAATTACATGATGGCAGCATCAACCATGTAAAATTATTGGAGTTACTGAGTTTGCAGCTCAGTTTAAGACTGGTGAAAATTCATAATATTGACACTTGTTCACAAGACAGAAACAGCAGGTTGGAGTCACTCAATGTAAATCCACACACAAAAGCTGAAAGGTTTAGGTCTATAACATTATTTGGAAGCCAAGACAGGGAAGACCTTAAGCACACATTTAAGTTCAGTTGGTTTTAAAGGTATTTAAAGGACTGTTTTGAAGTTGCTTTTAATATACCTTCTTTCCCATTTTACCTCTTTCTGTTTATGTAAATGGAAGACACACAAGGGACATCAGAGACACAATAGTTTAGACATGCTCATATAATGGTGAAGAAGCTTGAATATCTTTCCACAAGAATGGTGCAGTTTCTTCTCCTTAAGATCTCAAAAAGATTCATGACTGACAGTGCTCTGCTTTGGTCTGTGTTAAAAATAAATGGCATCTGTTTCTGTTAAAATCAGCAGAGCTCAGTTATTACTCATCTAGATTTAAAGTGCTTGCCTATGCTGTAATAACTGTTCTTAATATATTACAGAAAAGAAGTTATTGTATCTACAAGACAGAGGTCTGGGTCTCCAAGAGACAGGCTATCTCTGCTCTTACACCACACACCAAAGGGAATAAAAGGAAATGAGGACCTGCTTGGATGCACAGGCTGGGGCTGTTCAGAGGCAGACATAGCTATGGCTGCCTTCGGCTAACAAAGGGAGCCTGCAGTAAAGGGGGCATAAGCTCTTTTTGTGAAACTGAGCTTTTTGTCTCTGTCCTATGCATAAAGGGTTCCTTTCTGAATAGAGTGTCTCCTACTGCTTGCTCTGGGATTGTGGAAGCTTCCACACAGTGCAGTATTGGTTCCTGAAGTAAGCATAAAGTTTTAGTTTCTGATTAGTCTGGGAGAAGACAACAGAAATACTTGACCTTTGATGCTTAAATACTTGGCTGTATCACAGATCTTAGAGTTTTGATATGAGATAATATTACCTTTCAGATTGTTTACAGTAAATATCTTTACATGAGCAGTCTCTGTGCTTTTCCTTGCCAAGAATGATGGCCAAGCAACAAACTTCCAGTATGACATAACAAATGTTAGAAAGGTAGGTCAGATCCTGTATCCTCTACTCAGGAAACAACAGTAAAAGCAGCCACCTCCAACCCGACATGAATAGCTAGGAAAGAACAGAGGAGACTTAAATAGATGGCAAAAAGCTTGTAGTGCAAAGCTCCTTTTAGATTTTTCGTGTCCTTCTAAAGTCCTCTGAATCTAAGCATGACTGTTAAGTTGAGACACTTGCTTTTTAATCTTGACAAAGTCTGCATGCAACAGTTCTTCAGTCTTTTGTGACCCCAGTATTGCTCTTCCATGTGCTGTCAACCATTAGTCATGGCCAGAACACTTTAGTCTATTGTTTGCTTGAAGAGTGTTTCAGAGCATTGTCCGCTGCATTAGGCTGTGATATCTGCTGAGCTTTTCTTCACTTAGCCTTGATTTTTATCTGCAGCTGTTTCTGTTTCTCGATGGTGTCTCTGGTCAAGCTGGACAAAGAAAACTAAAGTACAACTCAGCATTTGCAGTTTGTGGTTTTGGTCATTCACCCACTCATACTTCAACTCCACCTTTTATGCTCTGTGTAACACTGTTGTACACAGCTTCCCTGAGGTTAGCACAATGTAAAGATTATGTAAGTAAGGAAATTCTTAAAAGTGACACAGAGCCACTTTATCAGCTCCAGTACCAAGTCTCTACTGTCTTTCCAGAACAGTGAAATATCACTCATTCCTGGCTGCTGTAATACCCCCTTAGGATATTCTGAGCTGTGCCAGAGATCAGTGTTACTTCTGCAATGCTAGCAGCAATTTTTCATTATTCCTTATAATACAGGGAATCAGGAGCACCCAACAAAGCTATTAAGCAGCAAGTATAAAATGAACAAAAGGAAATATTTTTCACACAGCACATAATTACATCGTGGAGCTCATTGCCTCAAGATGCTGTGAAGCCAAAATTATAAATGGGTTAAAAAATGGGCTAGACAAATTCATTATTAAACACAATGGTTGTGTGCAGTCTCTGGCTGAGGAAGAGATTGCTCAGGAAAGCCATTGATTGCTAGAAGCTAAAAGGGTATGCTGGGGAAAGATTCACTCTCTATTTGCTCTATTCTTCATGCTTTTTTGTAAACATCTGCTACTAGTTCTGTTGCAGAAAAACTAATCGGTTGTATGGACCTCTGGTTTGACCCAGTATGGCTGTTAACACACATAAAGAGTAAAAAAATAAATCAATGCTCCTGTATATACACAGCAAACAATGTGATGTGAAATGGTAATTCTTTCCTTTTTTTCCCATACTGGTAGTCAATTTTAGAGAACTAACATCACTTCAGTTTATAAAGAACACAAACTGCTCCTTAAATCAGATAGCATCCTCAGTGTTTTCTAGTTCTTTTATTTTACTAGCAGTTCTCCTGGTTATACTGTCTTACTGGTGGACTGCAGAACTGCTGTGGACTGGGGCTGCAGTTTGAAGATGCTGTAAAGGGAAAGAGAAAAAAAGAAATTCAATTGTAAAATACTTTTATATAAAAAGCATGTAGTTGCTATGCTAAAGCCTAATCCTTGAGCCTTTATTCTGAGCAGTGCTTTGTTCTGCAAAGAATCTTGTTTCCATTAATTAGACCCTTTCAAGGGAGTTGTATTATTTACAGTACACTGAGGTAGTGGAATTAAACTCCTAGTGTGGGCAGTAAACCACTTCTTCTCATGTTCGGGAGAGCAAAGGGGGTGCCGTTATCTGAATTTTGAAGTTAAACAGGTTGAGCTTCCAAACCACACCAAAGCATTTGCTTTGGTTTTGCACTGGGAAAAACATTTAAAATCTAAGCAAATTTGGTGTCTTGCTGCTTTCCTAGTAGTTTTATACACATTTCAGTTTTGCCACTGACTTTTTAATTGTCTCTTCTTTTACAACATCAGCAGCTTGAATTTTAAGTTTTGATGGTTATATTGTGAATCAAGTCTATAGAAGCGACAGTAGTTAGAACATACAAAAGTGTTTGAATACAAGGGAAATAACATAAATTGCTCATGCTTTTTATATGTTTAATTGTAGATCTGGTTTCAGATTGACATATTTTCCCTCCATTTGTCAGGTTTTTGCACAGCATTTGTGTTTATTTTACTGGTATTTACTAAGCACATGTATCTCTGGCACACAAAAAGCTAGAAAGGCTGTGCTGTGTACAGGATTTAGGGCTTCTTTCAAGTTTAGCTGTTTTGTGGATTGCTTTTTATTTCTTGTTATTGAGACTGCGTATTTCTTAATTTTTGGCGACTTTTTAAAAAACACTTTAATCCTGCCATTAATCAATATTTGAACATTGCTGAGGTAGAAGGACAGTCTAGTTGGGAAGCAAATGTCTTTCATTTTGACATGACTAGGATCATGTTTTCTTTTAGCTGAAGTATGCTACAGTGGAATTGCTTTGAATATCCTATAGGGGATCAGGTTGAATTTTTCTAAAATAGTCCTTTTCCAAGGGCCAAGAAACTAATGAAGGTACCAAGTTTTTGTCTAACTGCACACTGACACAGAGGTCTGCTTGTGCTTCATCAGTATTTATGCTGACTCCCTCTCAGAGTGCCTGGAAACCTCACTGACCAATCTGGAAGTGTAGTAGTAACATGATTTTTTTTGTGTCATTAAATATTTGAATAGTGCTACCCATATGACTGTTCTAGTGTGGAGCAGCAGTGTTCCAGAGTGCTCAAGCTTAGTTAGTGCAATAATATTGGGGGAAAAAAAAATACTAATAAGATTGCTTTCCTCTCTATAGAGAAAAAGGAAAAAAAACCACTCTAAAGAAAGTACTATTTTGATTGTCATTAATACACACCACATTTTTAAAAGCTGAAATTCATGTGCATAAAGCAGTGAAGTACTCCATTCACCATACAGTTTCAGCCCACACCTGGAAAAGTTTCAGCATCTTCTAATGAAAAACAGAAGAATTATCTTGATTTATGCCAGAATTCAAGTTTGATCTGGTATCATATCAAGTGTTTGTATTTTAAGTGATATGACAAATTTAGTTGCCAGCTATTACGATTACAGTGAAGTTACAGAGAACAATAACTTCCAAATTCAGGTACCTAGTACAAAAAAACCCAAACCATACTTTTTGGGGGTATTGGCTAAGATATACTTTTAAATATATTCTTATGGAACTAAGATTCAGGTTGACTTAGGGCAAGGTAGGGAGGCAGAGTGGGGCATGTAAGACCTTGTCTCTCTCTTCAGCTACCTGAAATGGGGTGGTGGGTGTCAGGTGGGGGTCAGTCTCTTCTCCCAGGTAGCAAGCAACAGGACAAAAATAAACAGTGTCAAGTTGCCAGGGGAGATTTAGATTAGTTATTTATTATTCCACCTAATGTCAGGATTGGAACATTTCAGTGCCAGGTCACTCTTGTCCATCTAGCTCACTCTTCATCATTTTGTCTTGTTCCATTTGCAGAATTTGGCTCATAGAGTTTAATAATAAATCTAATAAATATGGACTTTATTGGATTATTTTAAACAACTAGTAATTGGCTTAATGAGAAACAGATGCCTGGAATCTTTGTATTGTCTTCTAAGGGAAATATTTATATAGAGATTCAATTTTTTTAAAGTTTTGTTTTATAGAGGGATGCAGAGAATAAAGGCATCTGCTGCTATTCAGCAGAGCTGTTCTAATGTTGGCTTGCCTCAATTAATCTAGCTGGAGTGCAGTGTTCTAATGAAAGGAAATGTAGAATAAAAATTTAGAGCTGCAATGTATATAAATCTTGAAATGTCCACGGAAAGCTGATGAATTGCTGTGTTTTGTTCAGTTTATGCAAAAGAGAAAATCAAGAAGCAGATTGCAAAAGCCAAAATTATACATCAAGTCGTTAAACCTCAATCTTCATTACTGAAGAATTGTTTTGATACTCAGCAAGATCAGAATCTGAACAAAAGAGTAGCTAGGTGACTTGCTCATAAGGGTCCTGCACACCAGGAAAAAATCCACAGAATAATGTCATAGGTGTGATCTAAGTGCAGAACTATGATTGCTCCTTTTCTGTGCTTATGGCTCTGAATATAAACAATATTTTGCACTGGTTTTTTTCTTTGTGACTAATCCTTTATTTCTTTGTTAAGTTTCATATTTTGTAATCCATGTGTGTTAACACAGACTTGCTAACTTTTCAGTTAGCTCTCTTTACTTAATAAAATGTCACCCTCATGTCCTTACCATATTGTCCTTTAGAAAAAAGACTATTCTGTCAAACAATGGCACTTTTCTTCCCTTTTTTTTTTTTTTTTTTGTTTGTTTGTTTGTTTGCTGGAGTCTGTTTGTTGTGAGTATTACATTTGGGTTATTAATTTACTAAACTGTGCTGTTGGTGGTACATAGCAATTGTAAAACGCCACCAAACTAGAGGAAAAGAGACATCCTTGTTGCACGTCTGTCCAGTAAGAACTCATGACATTCAAATTCCAGTCTCCATCGTTATTGCTGGAGATAGATTTTTTCTGTCAGTTAGTTAGTTCAGTAGTTATTTCACACGCAGAGTGTATTCTCTGAATGTAGCTGTGTGAGTGATAAATAAGAAGGAAGAAGAGATACTTGCACTGGGGCATTCGGAGATCTCCATTTTATTGCACAAGGTCAGTACAAGTTCAGAAGACTTTTCAGAGCTCTTTGAAAGTTTCTCTCTCAGGCATCAGGAATATAATAGCTGATTACATGGAAAGAGAGCTGGACAATCCAAATGTCCATCAATAAGCTCCTGTGGATACATGCTGTAGTGGAACTGTCACATATGTATTGCATTTTTCTACTGAGGAAATATTAGTACCACATACCTGATGTTAGATGAGTGATGCAGAACTGCTCTTCAAATAAGAGCATTTAGGGACATCAACCCCTTTTGGCCCTCCCTCATTGTTAACTTCCAGGGAGTACTTCCACTACACATTACCCATTAGCTGAGCCTGGGTCATTTAAGTAGCCTTGATTCCGTGAATTATGTATTAGAATGAACTGTCTGGTTTTAAGCCTGGTTGATGAATTTCTGCAGGGTTACCTCTCTTGGAATGAGAAAGTGCTGTATATACATTTCAAGCATCGAAATAAGGCAATTCAGGTTGGTGAGCTGCTGCTCTTCATTAGTGTGCCTAAGCAGACACTGTTTGTTCTAACGAGTAGTCTTGGGGCTGTATTGAAGTGCTTCTGTCTGTCAGTGTACAGTGAGCAAAATAAAAATTATTAGGTTAACAGTTGACAGGAACACTTGTTACCATTGTAAATCTCATTACTACTTCCACTATTTTTATGCTGATTATCTTTGTATGCACTTAAATACTCTGTATTTTGCTTTGAGTAGTTTCTCAGAGAGATGGGAAATCGTCTAGGACCAACACCATCTCTTTCAAAGTTTTTACCCACCTTTCCAGTAAGTGTGCAGTTGTCCAAAGGGAAGATGATTGACAGGAAGCAATTACAGAGTGAGAGCCTGCAGAGGGATATCTGGGGAAAGGAAACATAACTTTAAAACCCAGAGCCAGGATTTTGGAGTAGTGAAGTAGTGGGAACTCCTGTTGCTGTGGAAGTTCTCAGTGGCTCTGCTGTGACCCATTACTGCTCTCCCTGAAGCAAAAGAGTGTAGCAAATGATAAGCTCAGGGACTGGATGCCAGCCAGGAAAAGTGGTAGATAGACAAGTAGCTTTTAGATAGGAGATCTTTTTCTTTAGAACAAGGAAAATGCTGGGCTAAAAGTCAAGCCCAGAGGAATGACTGATTAACTTTATATATGCTAGCAAACAGTGTATTTGCAAACAAGCAAAGCAGACATCGAGGCACCAAAGCTTCCTGTGAAGATCAAAAAATGTAATGAGCCAGCACAATGAAGTGCTATCCTTTTTTTGAAAGGGCACTGCAAGTAGACCTTTATCTGTTCTAGCATACCCTACTGCTCTTACTTCCCTTGAAAAGTTCTATCTTATCCACAGGGAAAAACAACAGTGTGCAAAATGTTTGTGTTCCATCTGTGCACCCCAGTGTACTCTGGCTTTTATCTTGTAGTTAAATGTGATGTCGGTGTCGCCCTGTAGCAGAATTAAAATCTTATTATGTGAGCTTTGTTTCTCTCTTATCTTCTATTCAAACTATATTAACTAGAGCAGCCGAGATATACTCATAGAAACCCTTGAGGCCCACTTATTGAGCCAAATCTGAGGGGTGCTTTATCACTTCTGAAAGGTTAGATCAGCTGTGTGTACATTACAGCTTGGATGAAGATAGGGGAGGGGTTCATTCACTTTTCAAATTCAACGTTTGTTTGCTTTTGTTTTGTTTCTCCACATGCCGTTTTCTATTGCTTCAGGGAATTTTATTACATTGAAGGTTTTTCCAAATTGCATGGTTCTAAACCACATACAGCTTGTCTTTACAGGGGATTTGAGGATCTTATCAGGTTTTCTGTGCTCAGGTTAGCTGATAATTTAAAGTCAGGCAGTTCTTGTGAATTCTGAGCTCAGAGCGCTGTCTCAATTACAATGATGAATTCAAATATAATCAGACAAAAATATTACTGGATTAGCTAGAAATATGTCAGAAGTCACTTTTCTTATCAGTGTATGTGTCCACCAGTTTAACGTTGATCACCTTTCATTAGAAATAATCTTCAGTAAGCAGAAGTGCACAGGTATTAAATAGTCTCTTTTCAAATAATATAGTTGCTCAAAGAATAATGTCCCAGCCTTATAGTGTCAGTCAAGTCATGCAAAAGAAGTATTTTGCCATGGAAAGTATTTCCCACATCAGAAGGAGTTTATTGAATCATTAAGCCTTTTTTGTTCATTACATAGCGTATCTAGGCAATGAGTGATGTAGCTCTCATCAATCACTGTGTAAAACACAAGTGAACAAAAAATTTTAATGACTGCAACACAAAGCTTACCACTACAGTCAAATGCAGACTTTTTCTTCTAAAGACTAAATTTTTTTTTATATTTTCTTCCACTCCTCCCTCTCCATCTTTCTTACTCTGAATTTTTCATTTTAATTTATTTTTTCTTTTCTTCGTTTTGTTTTCTTTGTTTTGTTATAATTTAAACCAATTGCAAACTCTTCTCTTTACTATAGGAAAAACAAATCTGTAGTCCTTGCCTTCTTTTTTCACAGCACACTGTATCTTTATGCTCTACTTTAATAATATTTCATTAGCTCTTTGAAACCATTCCCTGGGGCAAGCTTTTATTATATTTAAAGTAAATCAAATATCAAAGTGCTAATCTTTAGGAGGAAAAATGGGCTAGACTCAGAAAAAAATTTAAATCTTTTATTAGTTTTTTGAATTAAAATTTAAACTGCACAGAAAGATTCCAAATAATGTTCTCAAAGCTCTAAGGTACCTAAAACCAGTTTTAAGGGTTTTTTTCCTGCTAAAATTCTGAGTACATTAGAGAAAATCTAGGAGTGATATACTTCTTAAGTTCTAAGGAGCATTATGGAAGGAATGTTTTGCTTGGCAGACAGGGACTTTAAAAAGAGTTTCCTGAATAAAAATTGGAAATGAAAAACAAGAGGTGAAAAATCTGGTTATAATGGTACCTTTGAGACCTGCATTAGCTCAAATTCAGTGTCTCTGCCTTCACACAATATTTTAAGATACCGCTCCATTTTGGCCTCATTCAAACCACGTCGTAGTGACCAGACTGAGTGTTTTCTTTCTGTCCAAGCCCTTTGAGGTATTTACATGTTACCCTCCCAAAGATGGTATAAAGAAGTCAATTTAGAATTTACCTTACCTGCACATTCAGTGGACTGAATGTGACCTGGGGTCCTGCCCCTTTTGTGTAATTAGTAGAATCCCAGAATGGTTTGGGTTGGAAGGAACTTCAAAGATCATCTTGTTCCTCCCCTCCTGCCATGGACAGGGACACCTCTCCCTAGTTACTTGAAGCCCCATCCAACTTGGACTTGAACTTTTCTGTTCCAGTGCCTCACCATCCTTGTAGTGAAGAAATACCTGTGTCTTGGTAGGTAGGATTTCTCATGCAGAAATAAACAATTCTGCACCATTTTTTACTGATGTGTGTACGGTGATCATGTAATTACGTCCTTTGTAACAACGTAGGGAGGAAGCAAGGAGATGGCACAGTTAATGAATAATGAAGCAGACAGTTTTGTTCACAAAAGAATGGGTAGTGCTTGTGTGGTCATCAATTTCTTTCTCTGGTTTCCTATCAAAGCACAGAACTAGTTGGTATTCAGAGCAGCCTGTGTTCATTCACTTTATGTTTACAGACATCACAGTCATGAGTGTTGCTCAAGTTCACACTCCTCTTGAAAATATACAGCTATGATGGTTATGAACTAAACCTTTAATTACATGCTGTGTGAAGAAAAAAAACTGGGGAGGAATGGGGAGATAAGAAAATCCCACATGCTATACATAAAAAGTATTCGTTAAATCCTCCAAAAGCAGGAAAGTCGTTTTCATAAGAGGAAATAAGTACTGCTTGAGAACAACTTTATTTTCTTTTACACACAAGTTAAAAATAATATATCCTGCACATTAGTTACAGTACAAGTGTGCATATTGTACCCAGAGGGTCCTTTCTGTAAAAAAGAATCATGAAATCCTATCAACATACTATATTTTTCTGCTGGAGATAAATCAAGAAGATTAATGAGGTTAAGTTATTGCTGTCTAGTATGCCAGGGAATAAGTTTCTAAATGAGAATTTTAATTGTATATTCTGTTGCAGTCCTCTTACTAATTCACATTTCACCATATTTCTAAAATCTTTCCTTATATGGAAAGTCTTAAAGAATTTTAAAGGAATTAAAGTAATGGAGTTTTTAAAACTTTAGTAGGTGAAATGGAAATGGCTCTGAAAGCCTATCAAAACTAGGTTATCTGTCAAATCTTTGGACCTCTCTGCAGAATCTATAAAGATTTTTATTCCTGCTGTTGAATATTACAAGTGACTTTCAGGTGTTACCTTCAGTATTAGATATCAAGATAAGAAGTTACACCAACAGATCTCATAAATCGGTTCAGTTAAAAATATATGGAAAGTAATTCCTTGTTAGTTATTACAGAAGTATTCTATGACACTCTTTTGTGCAGTCTTGTCACGATTTAAGACCAAATGACAATTGGTTATTGGAGACTAAATATATTAAGCTACCAAAATATTTCAATCACCAGTATGAGCAGTTTTACAAATCACACAACTTCGTTCCACAGGAGAGGACACATTCCAGGAAAGAAGTTGGGTGGGTCTGTGTGGTGGTTCCAGCCATGCCGTGTGTTCTCCTACAGTGTCTCTCAGGTCACCTCATCCTCTGGGTCCTTTCCCCAAGGAATTCTAGACACTGTCAGATACAGGATTGGGCAGAAAAAAAAGCCTTATTCTTGATTATCTTGTTCAAATGCACTTAGCACCTGAAAACCAGCCTTCAGCATGGCTGGCACTTACGACCTGCTATTCTTGAAGGTGTGCAACATCTTCTCAATTTTCACATGGACTGACAAGTCACTGAAGTTGCTTCTCTGATCTAGTGAGCTACTCTCTTGTCCTATAGTGTTAACTAAATTTCATGTGTGTTTCCTAATGCTATTGTCAACCAGAGCTACACATGCTAAGTGCTACAAGTATCTGTGTCATTCATAGTACCATACTGAAGCAGATTGATCATTTTAATACGTTTTTCTTGTGCTGCTATAGCTTGACTAGACTGGCCAGTTGTTCCGGAAGTAGCAAAGCCTGTGACTTTAAAAATACAAACATATTAGAAAATGCACTAATTGAAAGTATTGCCTCTGAAAAATGAGCACGCCAATGCAATCACAGAATTAGCACCACAATTTTGTCTTAACGTGTGGTTTTAGTCCTTGTTTTGTAATCCAGATGTTAAGGCATGCTGCAGTTAGTCAATGGAGGAGGTAACAGTTCCCCTTCCATTTCAACATTTAATGTAGGCAGTAAGTATGATGTTTAGTGTCTCAAAAGACCAGAAGCACTTTTGCTTTTCTACTCTTCTTCTCACTGTGTAATGTAGACTAACCTAAATGCACCTGAGAAAGAAAAGACTGTTTCCTACCTCTGGCTATGCAAACCTTTGAGTGGATTTTTCTGCGTTTTTTACATCAGTTCAAGGAGGAACAACCACATAAAGGAGCATCAGGAACAATATCAGAGAGGTGCTGTATGTCAGACTATAACTCTGTATCTGCTTTAAAACTGATCTGCATCTTTTATCTCACACATAGAAAACCTTATGTAAACTATCAGCCTGATTTTACCAGAAGAATCTGAACACAACAAGGGAGTTTTAGCAATAACATCAATATATTCTATTTGCAACAGTCTGTTGGGTTTTGGGGTTTTTTCTTCTGTGTTCAGACCTAGGCTACAGTAACACACCAGTAAGTGCTTTATAGCTGCTGAAGGCAGTTTACATTGATTAGATAGATTTTCACATTGGCTCTTGCAACAGACACTTTTCAAGGGCAGGCACACTACAATGTTTTTTTAAATTCCATTATTTGAAAACTGGACATAATTCTCAGTGATTGAAGCTGACAGAGGAGGAAAAGCTGATGGTGAATATATTCTCTAGTGGCAAGCTGTCATCACAGATGCTCTCAGTGACCAAAGCAATGACTGAAGTATGAAGAGCTGCTTGCCTGCAGTGGGTTGCCATCAGTGAAATCATTTACCACTGCTTGCAAACACTTGGGGAGATCTATTACCTACAGGTGATGCATTTTCAATGATGAAAGCTTCACTCAGAGTGACTAGAAGATTAAAAATGTTGTTTAATATCTTGGACCTCCCTGCAGATTTCTTTTAACATAGCTATCAGCGACCCTTTTTAATTCCTTAGTAGTCTAAATACTGTTATCAACAAACTGAATGTAATTATCCCAATTTTCTGTTTAAAAAAACCCAGCTAATGTTGTTAAGTCACAAGAACATCCTCACATGCCAGATATTTAGCAGATTCTGAATACTGAAATCCAATGAAGTGACAGATTTACTGCACTCACGTATCTTTCAGTGTTCATTAAACGAGCCTGAAGATCCTTGCCCTCCAAACACTCATGGACTTGCTCAAAAATAAATGTGTATTTACTAGGGTTTGTAAATACAAAGCATCTAATGTGACCCTAGGATCTTACCTCAGACTTTAATGGATGCATTTTTTCCCATCTGTAATCTCCACATGTAAAATGGACACAGCATTAGTGTTAAACTAGTAATGAATCTTCACTATCAAATTCAGGGCATTTTAGGCATCTAGTTTAGCTTCAACTCAAAGGACTATAGTAGAAATATAAGTTTCTTCTCTAGCTAATGGAGTTTAGACAAGGACCTCCATTAGGATCACTGTTAGTTGTCTGGTCTGGCCTACGGTAGAGAGGGTGCATAACACTCTTCATGTAACTTAAAAACAAATCCAGAGGTATTTATAACTGGATAGGTCAAATTACCAATGTTGTTAAAATACTTCTTAATCTGGTTATTTAGAAACAACTATGGAAAATTAATGTTATCAGTGAAGAAACTCAGAGTCAGTAGAGAAAAATCAGATCTCATAAAGACCCATACATCTGAAAACAAATCCACAGGTCAAACTTAAGACTGTTACACAGTGCAATATGCTTTTCTTTGTACCTACAAATAATATTCTTGTTTATTAAGTAGGCAGAGCGAGATTTATTATGTCCTTAACTTCTCATTTCTTTGCTTGTAAAAGCTTTCTTTTTGTAAATGACATTGTAGGAGACTACATTGTTGTCACCTAGCAACTACAAAGTATTTTTTGAAAAAGTTGCTGCTTGGCTTTTGATTAATAATAAAAATAGTAATTCCACACTTTACATTTGTAGATCTTAAAGCACTTACAAAGATGTATTTTTTTAGTGTCCTTATCAGGAAGCATGAAATCTAGGATAGAAAGTGTGTCGGCAAAGATGACAATCAACAGAGATACAGATTTTATTCTGAAGATCTCACCCTGTTAACCTCATTCCAGGCTCTTCAACGTGTACTTTTATATAGGTCCTTTCCAATATTTTTTGGCCTTATGAATTTTAAATGAGGAAAGGGAATAATTTTTAAAAATCTGTATTTGCAATGATTATCTCCCCCTCTCATTTGAGATATTGCAGTTATTTTCTAGTCTGAGGGTCACAGTGAATTAGCCCTTGGCAAATATTTAATTTTTAATGGAAACCACTGCAGTATTGAGTTAAAGCACGCAAAAGTATCACATTCATTCTAAGATGATCCTGCTGCTGCATCACTGACCAGTTTTCATGTTGCATATAAAGCAGTTCTCTGTAATTAATTTTTCTTCAGAAAGTGTTTTATCATGATTATTGAAATATTTTCTAGTAACAGAATGACAGTTGACATGTGTACTGAAATGTCTGCTGTAACAACAGCTAGCTTGAAGAGCTTTTCATTTTTCAAGAAGATCACAGAGGCTGGGTAGCCAAGGTTCTGTGTGATTTTGAGTTGAAGAAATACTTATTTTAAATTATTTGAGAAATGTCCTATACTCATTTTCAGTTCTCCATTGCCCTTGCCAAGCATTTGGTGAAGCTGATTGGGGGCTATATTTCTTCCTAACGGTGTGCAATTTTAAGAAACTTCTAAGGATGAATTAGAATGAATAGCCACAAAGACAATGTGTGGGCTGCTGTGCAGCAGCATCCCTGGAGAGTGATATGTCAGGAAAGAGATTTAAAAAATTTCTGTAATGAAATGTGTATTTCTCACAAGTAAGGAAAGATCTTGACAGATCATCTGTTATGAGATATCTGCTCTGTTCTTTACTTGTGGGACAAATGAGATTTCTCCTTATAATACATTGTGGATTATCATTCTGTTGCAGTTTGTGTAATGGCAGCACATGGGGAATTTAGGAAATGACACTCCAGCTGTCTTTTACAATAACTGTTTCTTTTTATGCTTTTGCACTGTAATACCTCTTCCTTCAAATTATCTTTGCTGTACTCTTCTCACTGTAATACCAGTGTGTATCTCAAAATGAATTAAAAAGAAAAATGGATCTACATAAATTGTCTTATTTTCCCTATGTGATATGTTTTATTTCATTCACTAATTTATTGATAAAAACTCAAAGAAAAATATATATCTGAAGTTCTTTTTCTATAATAGATTTTTAGTAAAGAAAGTGAAGTCAGTAAGCAGTAGCTGGAAATGTAAATCTGTTTCCTGGTCTTCGCTGTTGTGTAAGGTTTGATATATATCTGTTCTAAAGAACAGAATTATCTATGTTGCAGATACAGTGTTAGGAGATGGTTTATCTGTAAGGCTCATTAAACTTATCATTGTTTTCAGAAGTGCCAAACAGGTAGAAGAAATTGAACTCATACATTGTAGATGAGACCCAGACGAGTTTCTGAAAGCAGTACCCATTGTATATCTTCCCTGAATTCAGCACCCTCTCAGTCTTTCCCAGTGGCCTCCAGAGACTGCTTTTATTCGATTGGTTTAGAGCAATTTTGTAAAAGTTCATTAGTGGGACAGAGAGAAGCAAGATGTCCCTCGGAATATATTTGGGTCTTCCATATTGCAAGGTGTAGGCTCAGAAGCTGTGTCAGCAGGACTCTTTGTCAGTAAGAGCACATGTAATGCTCAGTGAATTAAACTCAAAATCACTTGCTGGGTAGTGTCTTACGGATCAATTCTGTGCACTAGTCTCTAGGAGAAGGACTGTAAGAAAACTAGAATTTTCAGTAGTCTGCCTGGCTGTCTGAAATGCAAAATCCACATCAAATTTTAGATCAGATTAATTGTTAGTTAGTTGTCTTTGGAGCTTTACTGCTGAACATTTCCATCTCTACTTTGCCTTTAACTGTGTTTAATTGTTCATCACCCAGTGTTGTCTGAGAGTGTGAACTTTGCAAGAAATTGAGACACAGATCTTTGCCCATGGAGAGTCATTCCTTATGCAGTTTGGTTGGACTTATTAGAAAAGTAATTTCCATCCAGCCTGAGTTGAGAGTGCTCTAGAGTGGGAGGGCCTGCTTGCTTTAGATGCCGTTGGCAAATCCATAATCAGATAACGATTGCCACATTCTTGGCAAAGAGCCCCAAAGCTGTAAATCATCGTAGGATTCACAGGGTTCTACTTCTCTATCCTGGTAGCAATCTATGTTTCTCAGAGCTGTACCCAATGATGGTATGCTATGATTAAGGAGAAATTTATTTGTATTAGTGGGTTTTAATAATTTCAATTTCCAAATCATTAAAAATTTTCTGAGGAAATGTGGAGAGATGAAGGAAAAATTAATTGAAGCCACTGACAAGGCTTCTGGTTTTCTTGAATTGCTGTTTCTAAACATTTTAGAAGTAGTCCATGTATTCCCAGGAATTTTTAGATCATAAGTTGGAAACCAGTACTCTAGTGAACTTACTAAAAGAATACCCATTTTAGACACTGCATGCCCTTGTGTTCAATTGACTTCAGCAAGAGATCAAAGATTTGTTTTGACTTTTATGCTCTTTGCTGTTGGAAATCATTGGGATTTGAAAAACAATTTTCTTCAAATTTGGGGGCAAAGGACACTAATGGTAGACAATTCAATAGGCATTATCTGTTTTAAACCACTCAGAATGTGTTGAGATCTTGCAAGAGATACAGACTTCCCAATGTTTTCCCTATTTAGTGTGGTACAAAAGATTTAATCTACTGATCATTCTACTAAAGGATGAAAACATCAGTTAAGGCTGGCCATAATCATGATAGAATTACTGTAGTTTGCTTGGCAACTAAGTGTTTTTTAGCACAAGATTAATATTTCTGTAAAAAATTTTTAAGTGCAGCACTGTCATATGATTTATGGATACAATGTATAAATTAGGAGATTGTGCAAATGCTCTTTTACACCACAGAAAGCACAGGGCAGATAGGGCATAACAACTTGCTTGCTGCCCTTTTGGCAGCTTCTGTGTTTTGTTAATGTAAAAATAAACTTCTAACGCTTTCAACTTTCTTACTTACATGAGATTTGTTAGCTAGAGCATAGAGGTTGGGTGAATATGAGATTGTATCTTTCACAAAATCACATTGGTTTTATTCTCTGAGAAAATAATCATCATGGTGGTGTCATAAATTGTGCTTAAGGGGAAAAAAGACGTGTGCTAGTTGAATCCATGTTTTTTTAAATGCCTGTGTATGTTTTGCTCCATGAGGTCATCTGCCAACAAGTTTTTTTGGTGTATGTCAAAAATAAAACATATCAGTACAGTCTGTAATTTCTACACTCAAATACTGGAGCAGCTCCAACACTGATGATGATGCTCCTTCAGCTTCACGTGTGTGTATGAGAACTGTACGGGGGATCAGGGTTGCACAAATGAAGGACTCTCACTGCTGCAAGAATGCAGATTTGGAAAGGTTTAATAGCACTTCACTTGCAAATAATTCTTCTTGCTATTACACAGATACTCTCATGTCAAATTTTAAGTAACATCTGGAGCTGTACACAAATACCATTTTAACAAGAGACTCATATTTTTGCTCAATAAACAAATCAGTTAAATGACACTTTAACAACAATACCCACAAGTATTGTTTGCCTTTCTCTTTTGTTTATCCATAAGGTAACTGTTGCTGCCTGCTTTTCTTAATGTCACTTTCTTTCCTTTTTTTAGAGTTTCTTTGAAGGACAGTCTGCACCGTGGGATTCAGCTAAGAAAGATGAGAACAGAATGAAAAATAGATATGGGAATATCATTGCATGTGAGTGTTGACAACATAATTGTGCACTTTGTTAACTTCCCTTTAGAACTGGATAAGAATGACCACCAGCCTTGTGCTCATATCAGGCTTATATTCCTTTTCCCTAATTAAGAAGATAAAAATGAGGGAAGATAGAATCTCTTTTTCTTTTTTTTTTTTTTTTTTTGTGAGAAATCTGTCAGATTTAATGCATTTTCTCAACTGCCCTTCTGTATACCTTCCATCCTGTGATCAGAGTTTGGCTAATGGAGAATGACACCTTTAACCACTACTCAGCTCTAACAGGTCCCAGACTGCTCCTGTCAGCTTAGCACAAGAGTACCCATGGTCACATCAATACCTTGGTATTAGGCTCTGGATATTGTAGGAGCAGACAATACTGCTACTTAAGTATTCCACAATAACAGAGACAACTATCCTGGCTTATGCTAGACAGACTCTGAGGAAAAATAAGGTAAACCATATGTTTTACTTAAAAGTGCTGGGCTTAATAAAGATTGGATATACTAATAATCAAATAACTTGAGGACATGATAACATGCTTTGGTGAGTAACCCCTAAATCTTGCATTATGAGAATTCTAAGGCATTGTGACAAGAGATCCTGCACTTGAACGTGGAGGCAGGAAATATATCAAGCTCAGTAAAATTATGTTACTTACACGCTGGTGTTGTTGCACTTAAAGGTAAGTTCTCAGTGTGTATGTAGGAGATGATTCTTTCCCTGTTTTTTCCCTTTAAAATCTAAAGTTAATATGTGGAGTCTGTTTCTAACAGCTGGCCAGATAACCATGAGCAGGTATAAGCAGAGAAATAAGCAGCCGTCACCTTGTTTTGTAAGCATGAAAGTGAAGGATGGTCTTTAAGGAGGGATCATTTAATGGTACTGCTGGAGTTCAGACATCATGTAGAATCCCAGGTACACAGGACAGCAGAGAAGAATAAGCCATGCTGATTGTCTGAACATTTGGAGTATGTAGTGCATATTTGCACTAACTTCAGCACCTATTCCAGGTGCTTGTCCAGGCACATATCTGCCTAGGTGTCCTCATCAGTGAACCACATGGACTTGACGGAGAGAAGGACAGGTCTTGTAAAGGAATGGTTCAAAACAGAGCCCATTTGAGTCCTTCTGAATCACCACCTCAGGAGGTCCTCTCTGCAGTACATGTGTAAAGAGTGTAGAGAGAACAGCTCCTAACTTAGTGACCTACAGCAGGTGATGTGACTAGGGCCCTGCTGGGCTGAGACTGTCTGCAAAGAGAAAACAGCTCTAGCTTGCTGCAGAATGAGAACCCACAGGAAATGCACGTGGAGGCAGAGGCAAATTAAGCAAGAGATGATCTGCAGCATGGTTTTGAGTGGACATGATAGTGTGGCTGTGTGTTTTGGATGTACACTGTGCTATACACTGAAAAAGGAAATGAAATCTTCTAGAGAAATGTGATTATCATGACGGGCTGGTGCATATGCAAAAGCAGATAAGTTAGCTAGATGTGGTTTTGCTTGTTTCCCTCCAAGCAATATTTAATGTATAACAGACTTGTTATTTTGTGAGGATGTAGCAATACATTACATGAGTAACAGCTAATCATATAAGTAAAAATATTGAAGGCAAAAATAAGAAATACAAAGCAGTTTTATGCTTATCCTTTCTTTGTGAAATTTTGTTTCCAGTCCAAGCCTATTATAATAGATCTTCCCTTGTAGTCAGGTTTAGTGTGTCACTCCCCTCTTTAATATCATATTAGACATTGTCTTACACTTTGACATCCTTTGGTTGAAGAAAACTAGAAAACTGCTAGTGCTTTATGTCTGAGGTAATCAAGTGATGAATAGCCAAGGGAGAACACATAAAAGATATTAGGTACACAAATCAATGACAATTACAAGTGATACTAAAGGCTTTCTAAGAGGCCAAATATAACTCAGGACATTTAGATCTCAATTTACTTGAAATGTCCTCAGTATTTAGCAGAGGGAGGGAGTTGGATGGAGTTTTTATCAATAACACTTCCTGTTTATGTGGCTGTGAAAACAAAGATAACACAAGTTAAAATTAAGATCTACTATAATTAAAGGCAGCATCTTAAAAGAAAAGCTGAAATTGCCCACAGTTTGTCATTCAATTTGTCGTTTGTTGTTGTTAAATACGTGTATGCAAATGGGTAGTTAACTTTTAAATTATTTTATGTGTTTTTCTCCTGGATAAATGATTGCATTTCTCAGAGTCTGAGAATACAATTTGAATGGTCTACTTTTTAAAATTTGTCCCAGATAATTGTGTAAAGTATATGCTTTAGCTTAAAAGCATTTTAATAAATTGCCCTTTTATGCTATGTTCGAACACTTAAAAATCCAGTGGTTCAGATGCCACTGACTATGGATACATGATTGTAATGAAATGTATATTTTTTCTGCAAAGTGTATTTTTTTCTATCCATTTACCCTCGTTGTTTAAATTTTTCCCAAGATACTACTGTTAGATTATTGCTTGTAGTCATTATTGTCCTCAGAGGGAACTAAAACAATAGCACCAAGCGGCCAGCATTGCAGGAGCTTGTCAAAATTGTAATATGCTTTATGTTACCCAAGTGATGTGCATTTAATTGGCTACAAGTGTGCCCTACCCACCGTATGACAGTGGCTACAAAAAGTTCAATCATGATCACAGTCCAGTCACCACAGAAAACATGCTTCTTCTTTACTGAACAAAGAAACCTTTGTGTTTTCTCATTAGGAACTAAACCCAGCATGAATCTGCTAAATGAATCTTTCTTCACCTAAGAAAAATTAAGCTTCTGCCCTAATTGTGTGGGGTTATGCATGGATTTTGGTAAAATTTATTCATTTTTTTCCTCAGGAGAGATCTTGAAGGGATTAGGGAATGGGAGGGGTTCTGTATTTATTTTTACCTAACTCAATATTGACTAAATGAGAAGAGAGTATTGATCACAGCTTTTAAAAGCAGTGAAAGATTTTAGGGGAGATATTTATAAAAGGTTTGATTTGCAGAGAATTGGGAAGGCACGTCCCAAGAAAGGGTCACTGCCTAGGCATGCTAATCAACCAGGTGCTCAAGGGGCTTGTTAGAGATCACAGTCTGCAGGCTGGCATATACATGTTGTAGGTAACATGAGGCGAGAGAGAAAAAAATGCTTATATTCATTATCTACTATCATATTCTACAAAGACACATTTATTCTAAGATAACTAATTTTGAAAGCTTAAGTGATCAGTGAAAAGTTAAATTAGATCTCCTAGTGGAAGGGTATCGAAATAACAATGAGATGGAAAAGAGATTATTTAAAAGCTACACAAATTGTCAGGAGCAGCTGAAGTATAAAAGAAAAAAATACCTTAAAAATCTAGACAGTTAACCTAGAGGCTATTTAAAAATCAACACACATGTTGAAGAATATGGCTTGTGTGCCTCCTAGTTTTATATCTGCTTGACATAAGCACAGCCTAGGCACAGTAACATTTCTTTGTGTTGACATAAGGATTTTTTTTCAATTTAACAAGCGTTATCATGCAGTAAGGAGTTGAATTCTCAAAGCAGTAAAAAAGGGGGTCACTCCAGTTCCACTGCAAATGAATGGGTATTGGACAGTCTATTACCTCCAGAATTCCCAGAAACTTTGCTGGGAATGCAGTATTAAAAAAGATTCACATGAGAAGAAAAAAATGGAAAAAGATTATATGAAGATATAGGTATGAAGTAACTTCTTTATTTTGCTTAATCCAAAGCAGGAGTTTTTGCAAGGAAAGTAACAAAGAACAAATACTATTGCATATTATTCAATTGTATAAATCAGTCAAAAACAAGTAACAGGAAGTTACATTTTTAAGATGTTTCTTAGAGGGAAATCGAAGCTTGTTTTGCCCAATATGGAACTAATTTCTATGCAAGTGATGAAATAGGGGTTTCAACTACCAAAATACAGACATGTGGTGCCATTTGAGGTGACCCAGGACATCTGTGCAAGACCAACGAGTGCGGCACAGTACACACGAGAGCCGTGTTATTCCAGAGTGGCAGCTGAAAGCTGGGCAGTGTATCCTGGTGGATACTTAAAGTGCCATGAGATGTTTTGTGCTTAGACAACTGAACCCTGCCCTGTGTAATTCAAGGAGTACAAAAGTGTAGATCTTTACTAGCCTGAGTTGCCCTGGTGAGAATGCCTGTAAGGCAATGATGTGGGAAATCATGAAAATTTGGATGAAGATATACCATGAGTCCAGGCAAGCTTGACTTCTGAGTCTGCTGGCTTCAGAGTAAGTTGGATCAGGTCCCAAAACTGTAAAAGCTGCAGCCATGGCTGGAGTTTAGAAAGTTACTTAGTATCTTTGCTAAGTAAGATGGATTTTTAGGATTAAGGTTCTGTGAGCCAAACCTGTGTTCTGAAGAAACTGATAAATAGCTTAATTAAGCATAGAATAGCAAAGCACTTGCATAAGCAGAGCTTGGTAGAGTCAGACAAGCAGGGGTTATGTAATGGAAAGTCACAGCTCTATAAATTTTTATTCTTGGAAAAGAATGAAGAGACTGAAAAGGCTGACCTGATTAACGCAACTGATTCAAATATTCCAGCATGTTTGAAAAGTTCCTTCTTGAAGACTGTTGAGTGAAATAATCCCAAGAAAATAAGAAAATAGCAAAGTACAACCAGTGTGGAACCTGGAGATGGAATTGTAATTCATTCTGATTTACTGTGTTTGGGGTTGTAGCACATCCTTTCTCTCTCCCAAGGGAATCCCAGGGAAATAAATGGGACTCTGAGATCTCTAGTTTCTAGGACTTGGAGCATAAAAGAGGAAGAGGTGAAGAAGTTACCTTGATCAGTTTTTCTCTTGACTTGTAATTCTAAAACAACGTTATTTTAAGAAGCACTTGCTCTCTTCTTCCTCTACCATAATGTGGGACGATATTATGCTACTTAAAATAAAGTTGGGTTTTTAAGCCAGTTCATGTTCTTTCATTTATTCATTATCTTTTGGGAATTTTAAAGCTTCAGAAATAGCTGTTCAGAACACGGGTGGCAAGTTTCACGTGCTTTCATGATTATTTACATTTACAACAAAATAATGACCATCATGAAGGTCTGTCATCAACTGCAAGTGATATTAGCTCAGCAGGCAGGCAGCAAAACAATAATACACAGGTATCTAATTAGCAAGAGTACCTCATAAACAAAGCAGCAGTAAAGTGGCTACTTAGCATCTCTCCACCCTTGAGATCCTGCCCTCAAATTGTTTTATCGACAACTTGTGGAGCATTCTGAAAAAGCCTTTGTGTTTGGTTGCTTTTCAACCAAGTGAGTCGGGGGAGCTTATGAAGTCTCCGAGAAGAAGGAGCCCTGCCAGCCTACAGATATTCTTGTGCAGGGTGGGAACTAGCCTCTAGCAGTGTTGCTATATCATAGAGACAGTCAGGCAGCTGGTGTGAGATTAATTCATGCCATACTGTTTTGGATTGGAATTTAGAAAGTGAAGTTGGAAATCTCTTCACAGTCCTGGACAGATATAGATGACCACAGTGGAGCAAAATTCAGTGACAAAGCCATTGTCTGACTGCTTGGGTTTTGCCATCACTTTGTTTTGCTTTCTTTCTTACTGAAGACATAATGAGTTTCCTTCAAAAACTCTGAGGTCGCAGTGTATCTTGAATGACTTCAGCTTCTTTTGAGTACTGGGAGAAGCATTTCAAAATCATTCAACCTGTGACAACTTACTGTTATTTTATTGACAAAAGCAGGGGGTGTCAAGGCAAAAATCATAATTGTAATGGGTTGCACATTAGAAGATTTAAGAAATTCGTACTGAAAATCAGATGGGATTTGGAAAGCCTATGAATGACTGAAATGAGAATTAAATGTAGATAGAGTTTTCATGACCAACAAAATAAGCACAAACTTGCAATTGCTAAGGTTTTAGTTTGACTTTAAAGGAATATTTTGATTAAGCCTTTGTTCCTGAATATGTCTTTAATTACTTTTTTTCCTCTCCATTGTTCCCATTGCAGATGATCATTCTCGAGTGAGATTGCAGCCTATTGAAGGAGAAACAAGTTCCGATTACATCAACGGGAATTATATCGATGTGCGTATCCTGATGTAGTCAACAAGCTTAATGCTGTGTTCAGTCAAAGAGGGAACTCTTATTATTCTCACATTGTTCATAATTTGTAATAGATATCGCAGCTAATATCAGCTGCTAACGTTGTTTAGCACTGGAGAGTGCTATCTTTGGAAGCTAGGTGTGCACTAAAGGAAGAAAAAAGCCTCAAAGGTTTTGTCAATCAGTAAATTAAATGAGTCATTTCCTCCAACTGCCACTAGACTGGAACCTTGCCAGGAACACTGTGTGGCTACTTTGCCTGCTGGTGCTTATATGGGCTAGCAAAATGTTATTTTCACTTTCTGTCAACAGCTTGGCATCATTCCACATTTAAAAGAAAGCTGTTTGCATATTAATGTGACAAAACTCTGTAATGCCTAATGCAGAGATTTGCAGTCTCTTGTCATCTCTGCACTTTTAAGTCGCCTTCAAAGTATATTCTGCAGCTGTTAACCAGTAATTCTAATGCAAGCAAGACATTTCATTAAATATGTAGGCTCTTTAATTATTGAAAGTGGCTTCTTTGTTCATTCTGCATCGTGTTAACTTAATGTTTTACATTAGAATAAATTCTTTAAGAGACAAGGTGTTTTTGGTTGAAAGAATGAGCTCAAAAGTAGAATTGAAAATCTTTAAAAAGCCAATATTATTTATCTAAAGCCAGAAGTCTATGGACAGCAAATTTAGTACTTTTACTGTTTACATGGAGTGCTAGATGATAGGCTAAGTAAAACAAGTGTTGCTTCATAGGAAACTGTGCCTGCTAAAGATTTCTTGTTCTGCATTTACATCTTTGAAAAATGGTGTCACCGTTTGCAGTTCAAATTTAATTACTAGTATGAAACAGGAATGTAACAGATGCTTTTTCTCAGAATGTGAAGGAGCTAGAGCTATATAAGAGAAGTAGGTGCTTCAGTTATAACAATCTGAAGTCTGAGGGAACTTTCTGAAGATATCTTCCATTACTGATGCTTATAAGCACATTCAAGAATCATTAAACTAAGCTCAGATTTCTGCTCAGTCCCTTGCTGTTTGAAAGAATAGCACAGTCACCAAGCAGTGAAGGCACATATGGAAATATATTTAGTTAGATGCCACACTAATCTCTGAAGAGAGTAATCTGTCATGAAAGGAAAGAGAATTCACACTGGGGACTTAGATTTGAATTCCCTTTCACATTTCCTCCAACATTCAGGATTGTTCTCATTTTAGGCTAGTAGTATGTTCTTGTGTCAGATTTGGATATTATTCTAAAATATTACAAGATGTGAGAAATAAAGATTTGGATCATACAGTCTCATATAAAATGTTGATAGATAGCTGCATAGAAACCTTTTTTTTTTTTTGCTTGTGAAGTACAAAAGGATGGAGAGAATGTGGCCCTAGAAGAAACAATGCCTGAGAACCAAAAAAGTCTTGCCCTCGTCCTCAGCAGATGGCTTCATTGCAAAGCTTGGAGGACTGCAGGCTGCTCCAAAGACAATTCTGCCACAAAACAAGCACGTTTGTTTAGAATCTTGATAGTCAGGTTTCCTTTGGAAAGCACTGCTTTTTCTACTGCAGAAGCAGCTTTAATTCTGCTCTTGCATGCAGTTATTGCTAGAGTTGTCGTGCTGTCATTATAACATGTTAAGAAGGGAATGGCACCATCATAGACACGAGGGTTATGATGGTTTTTTTCCCATGTTTATTTTTTTTCACTGGGAAATGGAGGTGTTTGATCCCAGGCACCAAGAATTAGGTAACACATAGCTGGAAAAAAAAACACACTCTGTAGCTCTCTGAACACCTATCAGTTCATAGACTTCCAAATTTTGCTTCAATGTCATGTAAAGAAATCAATTCTTAAATTCATGTTATTCTGTCTGTAATATTCAAAGTATCTTCAATTGTTTTGATTCTTTCCCGCCTTGTATCACTACATTTCCCCTTGCTCTTTGACAAAGAAATTGCAATGGCATGCATGCTACAGCCTTAAGTTCATCCTCCTGGTGACTGACAATGCATCATAACCATTACTCAAATATTAACAGTCCTACAACTGAATTGATCAGCATACTTGTACATGATCTAAACATTCGGTGACACTCCCATCACATCAGAAATTCAAATACTACAAAAATGCTATCATTACATTTTGGCAACCTGTTCCATGTTGCAAAGAATGCATAGAGTGTTGGTCTTTATTGCTTGGCCAACTTGTGATTAAGTTGCTCTTGTCATCAGAGTTCTATTATGCTCTTGCTGAAAAAATATGTTCATACCAAATGATTTAATCAAAGAACTTACCCTCCTTTTTACTTATCCTCTTTTTACTGCTGAGAAATAGAACACAAACAAATCACGAGAGGCAGAGTGAACACCATGCCCTCCTGCCTTCCCCAGGCTGAATGCAAATCTGACATTTTTTAACTGTTAAAAAAGGGATAGGCTTTACAGTCAACAGCAATAGGTGAAGGTGTTTCTCAGACTCCATGAGCACCTGATGCCATTAACTGCAAGGGCTAGAGAGGATTTCATGCTTTTCATTTTCAGCAGAGCCAACAAGGGACTCAAAGAACATATTACTTCTGGCCCCTAATGTACAAGGCTGCAACTTAAGTATTTTGCAGAAAACACATTTGCTTTTGTTTCCCTTCTCACTTGCCCTTCTCCAAATAGAAAGAACTTTTACATCTAATACATTATTTGTACTGTTGTGACATTTACTGAATACTATCCTAAATGAAGTTTCACTCATAGGAAGATAGGTAAGGTGCATAGTGCTGATTTTTTTTTTTTCCTTTCAATTTATTCTAGGGTTATCATAGACCAAATCATTACATTGCTACACAAGGTAAGTTTATCACCTTCTCCTTCTCATTATGTGAGGCTAAGAGGTTTTGGTACTTGAATTGCAGTTTATTCTCTCTAACATGCATTTTTGCCACAGTCAATATCCAGGGTAGAGTCCACTCAATCACTTAGGTAGAAAGGAGGAAACTGAATTATTATTGAATTTTCAGGTATTTCAGGTAAGCAGTCCTTTACCTTTGTGTTAAAATAGGTTTTGAGTAAAAAAGGAAAAGGTATCCTTTTTCAAAGAAGTTACTCAGCATTATGTTACTCATGGAAAAAGAAATGAGTCAAGGTAGAAATATATGGTAACTGTTCAGAGAGACAACAGTGTCATGAAAATGTGTGTTCTCTGATAATGTTCAATGATAACTAGGCTCCAGGTCCTTAAAATACAAAACTCTTCAGCTAGCAAGTTTTGGTAGAGGACCAAAAGACATTTAAACACTGGCAGGAGGATTCATCACAGGGTTCTACAGAGACAGTTTTACAGGCAGTCATTTAAAAGCTTGCTCAAGTAAAAGAGCCTATTCTTTTATCAACACACAAATTAATTTTCAATTTGGACATGTCTTTAAAGACATAATTCACACATTGATGCAGTCCTTATTTATTTTTTTGGTCAAGTTCAGAGCTCGAATAAATGAGAAGAATGAGTCTTCTGTGACTACTTAGTCACAATATTGAACAATATGCCAATCTCCTGCCTATGCTTGGATAGCATGTGTATGAAAATTTGATTGCTCCTCCACTGCTTGTAGGGAATCTTTATTGTAATAGCTAGTCTGCGACAGAGCTTCCTGCATTTGCCCATGGATATGAAAAAGCTGAGCTCCACCCACAGACGTTATTTCAACCTTTTAAGGGACACAGCTGGAGTACTGAGTATAGTATGCTCAGAATACTCTTAACATGTGTTGGATTTAGAGGTCACATACTTTTTAATTATTGTTTTAACGAGGCAGATAAAATCTTGGCCATGTCAAATAAGGGGTCTTGCTGTGATTTAAGTCGTTTCTTAAATATCCCAGAGTCTGCTGACTCCAGTCCCCACTTTCACCAGTGAGAGGTTTCATATCTCTACCTTGCTGTAACTCAGCTTTCCATGGTCTCAAATGTGGTGCTGCTTCATGTCAGATGACAGCGGGGCAGGACACAGATGTTATTTCTAGGACCACTTCACTAGTGTCAATATTACACTTTTAGACCAGAGTTTTACACTTTCAGAATTCGTGATCTTAGAATATGAGCCATTTAAAAGTGCTTCATCTTCCACTTCTGCTGCCCACCGACCCCGTTCAAGGAACATTTGAGCAATGCTCTCAGGCACATGGTGAGATTTTTGGGCTGGTGTGTGCAGGGCCAGGAGTTGGACTCAATGATCCTTGTGGGTCCCAGGACAGTCTATGATTCTCTTCTATGTCTGCCTTACTAATAAGCCTGTCATGTGCCACAGCTTGCAGTGCAGCCAGCAATGTTCATGCTCTGTTTTAGAACACACTTTCATCAGATATGTATGAGTACATCATGCAGCACAGCAGTTAAGCTGCATGTTTAATTCCCTTGATATCTACTTTTCATCAGTCTTTAAATAACTTTTCCCATTCTCCCTTTTCTCCTCCACAGCAGCTTTCACAGGTGCACATGCCTATTGTTCTTTGAAGGAAAATATCATTATGTGAGTCAGTTTTAAATCTCTGAGGAGTTAGAATGATTGATATTTAATTTTCCTATGTTCTTAAGCTGCATTCAACATATCAAGTGTTAATGAGCAAATATAATTGTTTGAAGTGAAGAAGTGGCAAATTTAATCAGTTTGTAATAGACTACCAATCTGCTTTTAACAGAGCTGGGAGTTGCCTAATCACCTGTTTATTGAAGTGTTACTGTCTTCCATACTAACCAGAGTCTGACATGCAGACTGGTAGCTTTCCACCTTGGCATTCATAGCATCCTGCTGCTACCTTGAATTAGGGGAAGAAACATTTTTTAAAAGAATCTCTTAATGGAGGCTTTCTCAACTAAAAATCAAAAATTATTTTACTTCAGCTTTTAAGAGTAATACATTCAGAGTGTGCAATTTCAATTACAAAATTAATACCAATTTTTCTTTATGTGATAAGTATAATGTGAGTGGTAAACTGAATTTACAGCTAATAAAGACTTTTGGTGATCTGCTGTAATTGGCATCAGCAGATGGCATCCACACCTGAGTCACCATGATTAAAAAGAATCCCTCGTCAAAAGCCAGCATATTGGGTCATGCAGAACCAGCAGGCTGGTGCAATTTAAAACTCGTTATTTTGCTTTATATATATCCCTTGTTCCCATGGATATAATTCTTCTTTTTATAGGAGAATATCGAGCTCTTGTATGATCTGTTCAATTTACCGGCAGCTAAGGGTTATTTTTTCGCAGGAGTTAGGTAATCAATGAATTTTAACCAAGTCCTTCCATGAGAGCATTAGGTTGAATATCTGTACAGTGCTTATTCTCACACACACTGCTGGATGTTCTGATTATTGTACGACTTCTGATCTAGCATGTCTCACCTTGATTACTGAGCAGGAAAAAATAATTGGGTTTGTATGTGTTTGTTCTGTGTCTCCTGAAGCTCAGGTAGTTTACTGAGGTATGTTGTAGCTTCTTTTAGCAAGTCTCTCTCAAGGGCTTTGGCTGCTTCCTCCTCCACAGCACCAGCAACTGTAAATGATGAGTGACAAATGAACGTTAGCACAGTTCTACAGCATCACTCATGGCCATTTCCACCAGAGCTGGTTTTCAAGGAAGTCAATCATGTGTGAAACAGCAGATACTCACATGCAAACTGCATGTCTTCATATATAAAGTACGTTCTTTTGTGCATCTCAGACTTTTGAATACTCCCCACAGTTCAGATTGTCTCGGCTTGCTGCAGCATGAGAGGAGCCGGATCTGAGATGTTTTGTGGAAGTACTTCAGAGCATATCTTAATGATTGTAAAAAGTTACTCTTGAAAATAAAACAATTCTAGATACAATGGAGCAGTGTAGCCTTTTAACCTCTTACTTTCCCTCTGTATCCAGTTGTAAAGCAGATGCTAAATTGCTTTCTGTATTGCTTATTATGGAGACAGACATCAAGTCAAGTTTCAGTCAGGAGGAGTTTTTTAGGAATAAGTTAGAAACTTTTGAAAATAAATATTTACAAGGAAAATGTTTACAGTCTTCACTACCAAAAGCATAAACTTGCCACTCTAATAACCCCTTTCATATTCCTTCTCTTTTCTGTAAAATACTTGTCTTTCTTCCACACACAACTGTATGTGCTGTGTGAACATTTTAATAAGGGTTTTCAGAAACAAAACCACATTTTCTTTCAAACTGAAACTTCCCTTTTAGACATCTGAAGCAGAAATAGTGCATTGAATAACAATACCCTTAACTTCCTTGGCATGTTTTTTTGTTTTTATGTCGCAAAAAGTTGTCACAACTACAGCAGTCTGGAAGCTCCACACTTCTCTTTACAAAGAAACTTTTGGTTCTGTGGTTTTAGCCTCCAGATGAATATTAACATTTGAAATTACTTCAGGGAGAATTGAATAACAGCAAGGCAAAATAATTGTCCACAATTTTTCAGTTTTATAGATGCTGTCATTTTTTGTAGGATGTGGGACTGAAAACAGCCAGGCTGTTTTCCTGATATATATACAAAGTGATTGAATTCTATGTACCTGTATTAATCTTGAAGATTCAACTGTGTTTGATGCTGTTCTTTACTTCTTAATCTTCAAAGCATTAAAAAGGTGGTTGAAGCCATCTGTCTTCACTGAGAGAGATGAGCCCATTCTAAGCCCCCCTAGGAAAAGGCGAGGCTTTCTAGAACCCCGTTCACCTGTTTTGCAATAGTGGTGACAAACGCCAAAGAAGTTTCTTTTTGCCCCTACCCAAACATGTACAGAAGTTAGACCCTTTACATATGAAAGTGGCATCTCCAGGTTATATTGTGAAGCCATATGGTAAATTCACCTTAGTTCTCTTGCTACCATTACCCACCAAAGATTCGTGATAACAATTACATTTGAATGTCTGTTAAAAATTGGTACTTTTACTAGGACAAAAAGAAACTGTGTGTACTAAAAACTAGTAACCATCAAAGTCAACACTTTTTAAAAGTTACCAGTTTATGATACATGAGAATACCAGAGTTTCTATCTGCCTCTTCATTTGTAATAGGAGGTTTTAGTGATAACTGTCAGAACAGCTATCTTTCACCATTTTCATGATTTCTCTATTTTTCTGTTTTTGTTGCAGTCGGCTGAGTGGTAGTTTGTGCAGGGAATGAGACACCCCATTCAGGTGGAAGGCTGTAAATGCAGAGCTAGCATAGTTTTCTAATAGATACAAAGTTGACTTAGGCTTTGTTGCCGTGTCATTTCCCTGAATCTTCGTGTGTAGACCAAGTGAAACAGGAGCAGCGTTAGAAAGCCTCTGATAGGTTCATTGCTAGGTGAAGGCACTTGCATTCTTCACGTGTGTGGCTACATTTTGCATGGAATATATGCCTGCCTTTCATACAGCTTTGGAAATTCTCTGAAAGTACAAACAAACTCTAGATCCTATATAAATAATTATTTAATATTTATTTGCCGATATAAATTCTTAAATCCCATGCAGGGTGTTCTTTCACTTTCTTGTCAATGTGGCTTGTGAAACAAGTTTGAGAAAATGATGATTTTTCTGTAGCCCATTGTCAAAGCCACAGAGGAAGAAAAAGCAGTTCTTCGTATCCTCTCCCCCACACAGACTGAGCTGCAGTAAATCAGACATAAAGGACTTCTAAGCATATATAGATCTCTGTCTCAAACACAAGGTGTTGGTTTGATTTCTCTGTTATGAAAATCAGACTGGAAAAGTTACAGCAGATCTCTGCATATCAGAATAAAGAAGTAAGAGAAATGAGAGTCTGTGGTAAATCATTAGAGGTAAATCAGGCAAAAGGTAATGTTTCAAGGTTGTAATGTAGAAAATAGAAGATTGTGTGAAAAGTAATATATTGGTCCTCTTTAAAAAATGTGACTATAAAATATATTCTGCAAACAAGGAAGTTATGCTTTTTCTGAAATTCAAAAGCTGAACACACTGTCCTTGTGAACCAAATACTTTCAGAAAATAATATTATAAAAGCGACCATCTATTACTGTTGCTCAGACTCCTAATTGCCTATATTATGCACTAGAATCCATTTTTTGTCCAAGGAATATGTATACAGCATCATCCTTACAAATTCACCTGCATGTCTGTATTTCAGAGGAAGGCAAATTATGAAAAGCTGATGTGTGATGAGAAGTTTTCCATGTTTGACAAAGAATCAGCCATAAATTTGGCTTCATGGGGAGGGTACCTAGCACCCGTGACAGAGCACTGTTAACACACCTGTTAATCAGTGAAGCCTGATGCTAAAGCAGAAAAGAGGCAGAGAAATGCAGTTTGTCAGAAAAATCACATAGTCAAAGCATCTTTTTTTCTGTGAAGTTTATTTACCAGATGGTCTTCAGCAGTCTGGAGGAAGAAGGCTTTTGGTCTTCTCATCTGCTAGGAAGAAAAAAAAAGGAGTGTAGCAAATTTACAAACCAGAATGTATTTCAGAAATAAATGTATCAAGAAACGAATAAGGCAGGGCTTTTTGGGTTTTTTGGGGGTTGGGGGTTCTGGGGGGAT